>JAQKPU010000025.1:789652-870542 GCA_030347295.1 Setipinna tenuifilis
GAAAACACTGTCAGGCCCATTACATTGAACACATAAGCTAGATGCTTCAGGTTTTAGTTTACCAACAAAGACCTTAGTGGCCATGGCACAGTGCAGCACACGCCACTGAAGGTCACCAGACCGTTTTGGAATGGGGCTTTGTACAGAATCCTCCATGAAGGAGAAACTGACTGGCTGTTAGAAAAATGGGCCCTCCACTTGGTGTCCGGTCTGTCTTTAAGAGCATTGTAATGCATACTTTTTAACACAAGATTGTACAGTGTTTTCTTAACTGCTGTCATGAAGCAAAAAGCATGCATCCCTTGAGAGGACAGGAGCACCCCAGGTCTATTGTCAGGTAGAACTTGATTGGCTGAGATGAACAGCTCTGGATAGGGGACCTCTATCGAACCACCATCAAGGACCCTATTAACAAACACTGAAGAGCAAGCAGGCAGTCTAGCCCTCCAGCCCCTGAGCAGTCCCTCTATCATCCTCTTGGATCTGCATCCAAGAGTAGACACACGGTTGCCAGCTGACCGCCAGCATCTCTCCTTGTTTATTAAGTCCCCAAGCTTAGCTGTTTTTGCTCTGGCAAACAGTTGTACTACGTTGGAAAAAACGCCAGAATGCACAGCCCAAAACAGTGTTCTCAAGTCTCACTCTTTGAGAGTGTGACACACGCATCTCAACGAGTTCACACGCTCACACGCCACACATGGTATTTCTCACTCTCAACATTTTTCACCTCTCAAAAATAAATAAATAAATAAAAACCCTTCTTTAATCACCGGTAGGGTTGCACGGTATACCGGTACTGACTTTGTACCGCGGTACGTTAGGCATTTGAAACGGTACTATATAGATAGTGGAGCACGGAGGAGAGAATGGCTGCTGCCACCACGCTGCAACTTGTAGACAAACCACGGGCGATAAGTGCCACATGGCAGTACTTCGGCTTAAAAACAAATGAGCAAGACGAGGGAATTGACGCTGATCCATGCACCATTGTATAGGCTACACGGTGTTTTAAAACATGCATGGCTAAAGGCGGAAACACCTCCAACTTAGCCACCCAGACCTGCACACTGAGTTCAGGGAACGACAGGTAATTTACTCATGACATGTACCCTTTGCAAAAGTAATAGTTCAATAGTTTTAAGTGCAACACATGATAGAGTTCTTACCAAACAGAAAAAACACGCAGCGACCACCACATTTCACGTCTTGCAATCATGCAAGACTTCACAACCCCGTGAAATCTCGTGCCGTGACGTTACTGCGTTCAAACGTTATCTCCGCGAGACTGTTTTTGACATCAGAAAGTAAAATATTACCTACTGGTAGTTTTTTTGTGATCAAAAATCATTGCGTGTTTCATTCGCGCTGACAATGATGGACGATTGTAACAAACGACACCTTGCGTTCAAAGTTAAAAATGAACGTGATTTCTTATCGGATGTGTTAAATTACACCAGTAACTAATAGAATACACTTGTATGTTGATGACCATATGGCAAAATAACTCTAATTTGCTTCACTGTCTTTGAAAATAACCGTTAAGTAAAAAGTGTTTCATTCGTCACGGCTCTCCCCTATTACACCTAATAAGAAGGGAAGACAGAGAGGGCTTCGTCTGGAAAGTATTTAGACAGAACATACAAAAAAACTCTAAGAAACTGACATATTCAAAGGGCAGAGGTTGTTACAATACATGCATGATCTTTATAAATAACAAACTTTTACATACACATTTAGCCATTTAATATGTCAGAAATACTGGTAACATACCATTTAAAGACACTGGTCCTACTTAAGACAGGCTGTATGTGATGAAAATATTGTTTAGGTTATGTATCTCAATGTAAATCAGGCCTTAGCTTGTATGACAAATGTATCACCTTATTTATTTAAAAAAAAAACACCTTTATTTGAAAAAGTATCAAAAAGTACCGAAAGGCATCAAAATACATGTTGGTATCGTGACAAAACTACTGCATTCATAATTATTAGTAGTAATGAGTGGTATTGTCTTATTATTGTTATTATTATTTGTCATAGAATAAATAAACACTGAAATTTGATCGAATCTAATTTGTTCTTTTTTTAAGTAACTGTGTTGAACACACCTGATGGGTTCGATGGTTCGATGGGTACGCTGCCACCCCCCACCCCCCCCCTCCCCCTTAAAAAAAGAAAGAAAATCTCACTCCCACCACACTTCAAAACTGGAGAGCCCTGGCCCAAAAGGTGCTAAAAACAGAGGTTCCTCCAGCCCAAACTGTTCTGTCCTTGATGATCCCACCAATCTCGAAGCGTCCAATACTGAACCATAGAAGCTATGGGGTGGCATTTGCACAAGTTCATTTTTTCCCATCAAAAACACCTGTCGATCAAAAAGGCCGCCAGTTGCTGCCCTGATCACTGCCAGACCAAAATCCACCCATAACAGCTCTGTGTTGTAAAGGAGCTTCTGAGTAGACTGCAGCCTCATTGCATGTAGCTTTGCTGACAAATCCACAAGACCTTGCCCCCCCTCCACCACTGGTAGATGTAGTAAAATAAGTTGAGATAAAAGTAGAGGCTAACACAGAACATAAGTTAAAGTAACATTTAAACTGGCAGGCCAGAGGGAGTTCAAACATAGAGCAGAACATAAGCTGAAGGTAAAGAGCATAGAGCTGACATGTCAAGTTGCGCAGGAAGGGAGACTTGCAAGCCACGCAAAGTTGCCTTATCAGTTGAAAAACAGAGAGGCTTGTTTGCGCACACACACGCATACCAAGGGGCCCAAGTTACAATGGAAGGAAGCTTGCTCGCACGCACCAACGTACATCGAGGGGCCCAGGATACAGGTGACAATAGGAAAAGGGGAAGTGCATGACTGAAGAGACAAACCTAAGGCAGAGAGGAACACCATTTAACCTAGAAGAGAAAATGGAAAATAAGCCATTTTCAGATGAAGAACAAACTATTTCTAGATAAAACTATTCATGTACTGTCTATAAGCACATAGGTACACAAAGTATAGGGCTTCTGCCCTAAAGTGGGATAAAACAGGTTATACCTACAGCACAGACAGGAATAAAAGCACACACACACACATATGCACACACATATACGTCTTAAAAACATGCATGCATGAGATTAGGATGTTGGGAAAAGATATAAGAACAAGTTGAAAGTCATGGAATGTATGTTACAATGGTGGTTATGTATGTAAAGTAACTATAGAAGAAATAGCTTGAGTAAACTTGTTGCTGGTCATGAAAACTGAGCCATTGTGAAACCCAGGAAACCATTGGGGCCTGTCCTAACTCGAACGGCAGGGCAACAGCGCACTCAACAGCCCAACTTGAGTGTAGCCATTATTTTTAATGTCACTAGTAAGGTGGAAAACCACCAATATGAAATAACGCAAGCGTCAGCAGCACAGGAAAGAGGTGCAAAACCACCAATATGAAATGACGCAAGCGCCAGCTGCACAGGAAAGAGGCGCCCCAAGACAGTTGCCAACTCAGCACGAAGGGCGGAGAGCCACTGAAAATAAGGAACTTAGAAACAGAATAAAAGGCCAGGGTCCGGGACGGTTAAGTTGAGACTTGCTGGGGACATCTTCCGAGACGCATCCAACCAACAACTCTCCGATCGATCGATCCTTTGGCTCAGCGACTGACAGCAACAGGTTCACTCAGGCAATGCATTGTTTCGACTCTGCAGTCTGTTGTGAATAAAGTTCTGGTCAACAACTTACCTCAAGAGAAGCGGTCAGACTCAGTTATTTTCTTTAATTCAACAAGTGAATAGTTTAATTGTTAGAGAATAATATCAACAAAGAGACAGCAGGCTGGCAGACTGCCAGTGACAGAGAAGTTTCCACGACATAGATAGAGGAGGCCAGGAGGTAGCCAGTGGTTGCTGTCCCAAAAAAAAGTTTACAAAGGCCTTCTGTACTGCTACCACAAGAAGTGGCGGTTCTAGACCAAAATTATCAGGGGGGCCAGAGAGGGGCCAACATGTTTTTAGGGGGGGCACATACTGTATACCCTAACTTAAGAACTTAAGGTAAAGAGTACTTCTTAACGATATGGAAGGTGCTCTTTGGCATGAGAAAACATGTAGTTTTATGAACAAAGATTATCCAAGACACTCTTCATGTGCAAGAAGTATAAGAAGCCTTTATTCCATCATGGCTGATTCGATTGCCTATTTTGTTTTTATAATAGTTTTAACTGAACACATTGAGCTGCATGTCTTGTATGAATTGAGTTATACAAACAGTCATTATTATTATGGAACCCATATAATGGCAAAAAGTTCAGATTTTATCTTTAAAATTCTTTGGTGTTCTTTTTCACACCATGAAATATTCCGCACTATATTCAACAGTCAGTAATCATCACTGTAGAGAAAAGAACAACAAAAATTCTTGCCAGTATGACCGAAAAAGGACAATATGTCCTTTTTGTTCCGTTTCATGACGTCCACTAAAAAGAAAGCAGAGATGATTGAATGACTTTGTGAGATGAGTTTACAGTCATCATTACACAAGCTAAGTAATCAAGCCTATGTAATCCATATCCAAAATATTTTTACAACTACAGTAGTATATGTAAAGACAATGCACTATAAAATCAACTCAGGACATTCAATTCAGGACAGATCCGTGCTCAATGTTAGTTTTTATAGTAATACACATACATACACACATATACATATTGTCTTTGTAAACTACTTCAGAAACTGACCATTCCATGGAAATTAGTGAGATACGGATTTTATACAATGAATCAGTCACTGCAACTTTCTGGAAGTGTTTTGGAAATGTGTACTGGATGATGTGAGTATGGCAAGGCAGGGTTGTTACTGGTGTCATCAAGTATGTCTCGCTGCAGTCCGTAGGAAGCCGAAGCGGGATATCTTATCCACGCCAAGTCGCCATATTGATTACGTCACTCTTGAGGTCTGCCATTTGTATGTCAATTTGCAATTTGGCGAACTGACAGTTAAAGAAAGAACAAAGCTTGCGGTCCTGTGAGTTATGTTCAGTGTGATAATTTTTAGATTTGAAAATTAATAATAATAATAATAATAATAATAATAATAATGCATTTTATTTATATTGCCCTTTACATCCAAAGATCTCAAAGGGCTACAGGATTAAAAGGAGACTAAAAAAAAAAAACAAACAAACAATCAATGTACTATTAAGAGAAGTCTAAAAAGAGTAAAAAAAGAGAGACAATTACAAAATGGGACCAAAGGTTTGGTTAAAAAGAAATGTCTTTTAAAACAGTCAGTGGACTGTGGTGCCCTCAGGGAGTCAGGGAGGGCATTCCACAGCCTAGGTGCAGCAGTGCAGAAGGCCCTGTCTCCCATAGTCCTCAGCCTGGTTCTGGGGATCTGGAGATAGTTTGAGTGAGTGGAGCGGAGGGAGCGTGATGTGCTTTGTGGGAGAAGAAGTTCTTTGAGGTAGGGGGGGCATGTCCATGGATGCATTGGTGTGTGAGGAGGGAAACCTTGTATTGGATGCGGGCAGAGACAGGAAGCCAGTGGAGTGAGTGGAGGATAGGGGTGATGTTAAGAAATTAAACTTCTTAACACTGACAAAAGTAATTACCGGCCATAGAACGGTGGGAAAAGGGGAACAATTTCACTAAGTCTTGGGTTCATATCCAGAATGTAATATACCGGTATGTAACCGCCCGTAGCAAAACCAGTCACAAGCCGTCCCACAGGCATTTTGAGTTATTCACAGATTCTGAAAGTGTAATTTCTGTTGAAGGGATAAAAACTAAATATTACCCCAAACACTAAAATGTTGCAATTATCATGTATTGTGAAACATAATTGTTTCATATGGCAGTAGACTATTGGGGTGTATAATTTAATAACTTCTAAAGTATGATTTAATAATTATAATGTAACCTTTTAAATTAATCTTGCAAACAGCAGCTTAACACTGAATGCAACTGTACACATATTAGCCTATGTTAAATAGGTTTGCACCAGAAGTCCAAACAAGTTTTCCCACACAAAAACATTTATTGGCACACAATCAACACAAAAAACAACAATCATGAAAAACACACATACATATATAAGTATACAATCTATGAATTTACAAATCAAGATGAACATAAGTAACAATAATAAATAAAGAAATAAATAAAGACATAAATAAAGAAATAAATAAAGACATCCTAAACGGAATGGGTAGGGGTGTGGAACATAGCCGACACTTGTATGTTCTCAGCCAAACAATGTTTGAGAAAAGTCTGGTAGTCGTCTTGGTGTTCAAATGAGAACAGGAGGCAGTCTTGCAACTCAATGTCGTCATCTGCCGCAATCTTTTGCAGTGCCTGCTCTGCATCCTCTTCTGTCATGTCCAATATGGGGGGCATGTCCACATGCCCACGGAAGAGAGACCGGTGTTCTTGAAACCAAGATACGGCAGTGGAAATATTCTTCATGATCGTCAGGGATAGAGACAAGGCATTTAGTACAATACATTGCAGCTATTAACATATTCTCATCCTAACAACTTACTGTTAAAACCACTGAGGTCAAAGTGATGCATAGGACTGTGTTTGTGTTTGAAAGGGCCGCCCTCAGGCCATCCAAAGTTTACAGACACTTGACGCTGCACATGTCCATAGCCATCACGTTACACTACACACACTTGTACCAGACTTACAGCACTTCACACACCCTACAGTATCACCCACTCACATGTTCTGAACCTCAACATACCGCTTTACACACAATCTATTTCTCATCACCGCATTCACCACCCATACACCACACACAATTTTTTCATACATTACTGTAACTAAAATTATATACATCACATTTTACCCCTCCACCCCAAACCCCCATACACATCTGTTCAATGGAATCCACTGGTTCTCCAGTGTCCAACACATCAGGTGGCTCATCAGCACTGTCACAACAAACCAGTATATGCAGTGTTAGAAACAGGTTGCTGGTCATGGAGTCATTACATTCAAGGAAGTAAGTATTAATTGCATACGTTGTAGCAGGTATCACGTTTTCAAGAAGGAGATGACACCACCACCTTCGTATCCAGGGGATGTGATCCTAACAGAAAGGCAAACAACAGGTTCAGGATTCAGTTTAAACTAAAGTGTGCTTTGTCAGTATGACAAAGGTTGTGTGCAAATCAGGCTTGTCCCAAATTCAGAATTTCAGAATTCAATTCAATTCAGGAAGTGAATTTGAATTGAATTTGAATTGGCTCCACCCCAGGGGATATGGAATTGAATGTGAATTGGAATTACAGGAAGTGGAATTTCAAATTCAGTGCAATTCAAAGAAATTCATTCAAACCACATATCAATAAGAATGTGATTCTTGGCATGTGTTCTTCTTCCATATTGGAATAATTATATATGAAACACAACTAAAGCTATACAGAGACTAATACTAAGCATATATTTATGCTTATATATATTTTTAAGCAATATTTTCATTTTAAACGTCATGGTGTTAATGGGCAAAATTGACCGCCTAAACTACAATAATACATTTATTAAAAATCTGATTTGCATATGTTTTGATTATCTACTGTATTAGACATCCCTTTGAAACATGGCCAAGGTGATTTAAATGTTATTCTACTTTGTTGTATCATTTATAGGCTTTATTTTCCTGATCTTGCACCAATTCGATTCATTAAAATTAAGTTCTAATAATGAAAAAACTAATACAACACAATTAATTCAAATTTCAGTTTTATTCTCAATATAATAACATTGAAAGTAATTAACTTCTCGTCTGCTCATAGACATGTTGATGTTTTAGTTGTAACAACAAAGTAACATTTCCTTGTCGCTGTGGAGGTCAACTAGGTCAAGCATCCTCCAGTTAGTGCCATACACACGGTGACCCTCAATGTTTGTCATCTCCAGTATGAAGCCTTGAATTGGATTTGTTATGAACAACTCACTGACAGAATGCCATCTGTGTGGGCGATGGTATATCTGGTAGGCCCTGGTCTCAGGGGAATAATGTTTTCTGTGGTGGCTCTACTTGGAGTAACAGTTGCGGATGGATGCCACATGATATTTCCATTTTTTTTATTGGAAATGGTGTTCCTGCATTTGCCTCTTCTATTTCTATTCTCATCACCATATTCGGCGTCATCATCCTCCTCTGACACATTGTCTTCATTCTCTTCCGTTATCTTAAAAAAGTAACTGAAGAGCCTCATCTCTTGTAAATCTCTTGGTCATGTTCATGCCTTGTTCCGTGTTCATGTTCATGCCATCAATATTGTGGAATGTTTGCTTCCCGCAAAGAGCAAGAAAGTGTGTGTGTGTGTGTGTGTGTGTGTGTGTGTGTGTGTGTGTGTGTGTGTGTGTGTGTGTGTGTGTGGTTTTGTTACAATAGTTTTGAATATTCAAAGTCAGTTTTTCTGGATATAACTTTTGGAAATGTAAATTAATGGTCCGGTCATTTTTGACCGAAACACTGTGTAGGTAACAAGTTTGTGTATCTTCCACAAATCTTCAAGAACTTCTTTTCATTTCATTTTGGCCATTTAAATAGGTTAGCTGAAGGATGTCATGAAGTCTCATTTGTGTAAGATAAAAAATAAAAAAATGAAAAATAAAAAGTTATTTAAGAATGAAGTTTTTCAAAACGGTAATTTTTGACCATATCACAACCTAAGGGTTGAAGTAATCAAACAACACAAAGCTGTGGTGAATGCAGTTATTGTTTTATTTTCTTCAAGGGGAAACAGTGTTGCATTTGATGATCATCAGCTCTTCAAATGTTTTGTCATTGAGGCGAGATCGCTCTGGTCTGAATATTTTCCCGCCAATACTAAATATCCTCTCAACTGGTGCAGATGAAGCAGGTATGGCCAGATATTTTCGGGCAAGTATGGAAAGGTTGGGGAAACGATTTTCGTTTTCTTTCCAGAATAGCAAGGGGTTGGTGTCTTCTGTTAAACATCCGGTGCTCAAATAAGATGCACTGTAAAAAGTGTAGCCTAGCTTAAATTAAAAAAATTGATGTCCATTTATCACATCTAAAATATTTGACTTCACAGAATGTAAATGAAGTCACTTGCTACAACCTCATTCTTTGACTTTGACACAAACCATTTTTCTGCACTCGACCCAATCTGAAGCTTTCACCTTGATCCAAATATAATTTTTCACATTTCAGTTTTGGGACCAAAGTAATATATTGATATTGAACCAAAATAATGTGTTTACATTGCACCCAACGAATATGTTTGTATTCACAACAATTAATTCCTTGGCATAGTGAAATTATATTTTTTCATTCAATTTTGATTAAAAATAATTTGTATTTTCCATCCCAAATTCTACAACACACAACACTTGACCAACCGGGTTCTGAAAAAGTCATTTATTCAAAAAAACAAATACAGGAGAAAACAGATGGCCTATGATAGGAAATCATAAACAGAAGCCCAACAGGCAGAAGCCAATGACAACTACATGGCAACACACAATGTTCATACTGCATCACACTGTGCAGTTTTGAGATCACCACTTAGTTTTCGAATTTTGGAGGTCATCTTGTTGGAGCCAAGCTCCATCAGGATCTTCTGAAGGGCTTCAAAGGTGACCCTGAATCCCTTTGGATATTCCATGTTCAGCGCATAGCAAAGTCCAAAGAGCATAACAACTCCAGTTGCAACAGAAGGCAACTCATGGAGGACCTCCACACCATCAATGACTATACCTATGTCTTTGGGCTGTTGAAGAAGGCTTGAGTTCTCCCTGAAGACGAAGACCGCCATGACAGTTCTCTTCAGCTCCTCTTCAGCTTCATCCTTCTGGGACACCTGAGGTTAAATATACAAAATATGCAACTGAACTAGGGGTGTGCGATATGGCAAAAATGTTAAATCACGATTTTTGAACATAAAATCTCGATTTCGATTTTTATTGTTACAACCAATTCTGTCCCAAAAACGGCCAAAAATGACAAGGACAAAATGATAAGCCCCCTGATCAGTAACAGTCAATGCAGTGCCCTTTCTGAATCAAACTGATAAAAGCCTCTGATTAGTTGCTAAATAGGTTGGCACATGTTTTCCTAGGGATTTTGACCCACTTCTCCATTGGCAAATGTCTATGCTCAGCATCCACGCATATTGGGTGAAGTAGAACAATTTACAGACTCTCAATGGGATTGTGGACTGAACTGTGGGCAGGCCATTCCAGAATCATGGTTTGAATATACTTGGAGAACCTTTGTTAATTTAAACTAAGACAGATGTCTAATTTCAGGAGGGGTGGGGCTTATAATAATGACTTCAACTGTACAATAGCAGAGGTGCCATGTTCTGTCATCAT
Source organism: Setipinna tenuifilis (assembly GCA_030347295.1). Taxonomy (NCBI): domain Eukaryota; kingdom Metazoa; phylum Chordata; class Actinopteri; order Clupeiformes; family Engraulidae; genus Setipinna; species Setipinna tenuifilis. The sequence continues at coordinate 799,993 of JAQKPU010000025.1, forward strand.
TAATTACCAGTAGTTGAATGTCATCATTGTGAAAGAATATATCCTGACATACCATGTATTCTTTAATTAGGTCCTCGGCATGTTCTCCCAGGTAGGTGATGAGCGCTTTGAGGATGCACTCCCTTCGGACGTCAGCATCAGCACCCTGGAGGGACAACCAAAATGGTTACTAGGAGAGGTGTAGTCTTAGTCTAGCTTCTGGATTGCCGTGTGCAGACTGTGCACCACGTCAAAATTGAACCCTATGGGTTAGGAATGGGAGAGGACTTAAGTTCATATGTGAGTCATTCTATGAGCCACAAATTACATACGGACACATTGCTTCCAACTGTTACTGCAGTGGATATGGTGCAAAACACCCGAGAACACCCGTAGAAAAAAATGGTTGGAAAAAAAAGCCACATCAGCAAGCCAGTACATGACTTCATACAATGGGAGCTTAACAAACAACACATGCAGTATCCTGATCATATAGAAGGGATAAAGGGTGTTGGTGGTGGTGGTTAATTACAGTGGATATTGTAAGTCTACATACCCCTGTTCAAATTCCAGGTTTTTGTTTTGTAAAAAAAAAAATGACAGAAGGGGCAATAATTTCACAACTTTTACTTTTACATTTACCTGTACAATGCAATTGAAACAAACAAATTCAAAGCTTTAAAAGGGAAAATATAGAAAATTAAAAACTTACATTAACATCGTTGCATAAATATGCACACCCTTAACCTAATGCCTATTTTTGGGGGGGGGGTAGGAGTCGGTTAGCATGGCCCATGTTAATGTGGCAAAATTTGTCCATTTCTTTTGGCGAAAGTACTTCAAATCTGACAGATTGCTGCGCCCCCCCTTGTGTACAGGGCACGCACTTGCAATGTGTGCGATTTGGAGTGCCTTTGCAAATACTGTGAGTGTGCTAATATTGCCATATCAAGATATTCCATGCTGATAGACTACTGCCTAAAAAGTCAGAGTGCTGTAATAAAAGCCAACAGTGCCAAGAATATGTTTTAGTATAAGGGTGTGCATATTTATGCAACTATGTTGAAGTTCTGAATTTTCTATATTTTACCTTGGTCCTTCTGTCATTTGTGTACACTTACTATATTCACTGTATATACTGCATATCATACCTGATCAAGAAACTCCAGAAACGTGGACATTTTTGCTCCAGTATTCCCTCCTTTCTGTCTGAGTATTCTCAGCAGCTGTGGGGAGTACTTGTCCAGCTGTGCCATGAATTTCGTCAGGAGAGGAACTGCAGTAACCCGCATGAATTCCGCATTGACCTGTACATGAGTAAGCAGTGCACAATACATTTTTCAAATTGAAGAATAATGTGCAAGAAAAATTAAACAATTTCTCATCTATGGGCTTTAGCAAGAAGGAACAAAAGGGATACCTCTTCCATCTGAAATAAAGCTGGCCATCTTTCCATGAGGTTCTCGATAGTAGGCTTCTGATCCACAATCTCTTGCCTCCTGACCTGAAAGGTCCTGGCCATCTTCTCCCGTACAGTTCGCTCATTGTTTCTTTTTTTCACTTCAGTCAAAAGAGATGCTCTCTCTTCCTCAAGGTTTTCTGGAGTGTCACTGCTGGGCTGAGGATAGTAATTGGCCTCACCTCTTCTTGCCTTTTTGACATTCTTTGCTGGGAAGGGAGCAGGATCTTCTCGTGACTTGGATTTAAGCGTGTTCACCATGAGCTCATGTGAAAGTCTATGTGACCTCAGCTGCGTTCGATAATTGGCCATCTTACTTTTTAGTTTCAGTTTCCATCCATAACTCTCATTGAAGGAGTCTGGTTGCCTCAGACAGGGGTGCCTTCTAGTGAGAGCCTCTGCAACATCACTTAGGTCTGCATCAGTGGGGTACGCCTTGTAGGAAAAGATCTTCTCCGCCAATCTTTCCAGAATGTCAGACAGCATTTTGGATGCAGGCGTCAGCCTTCTTTGGTTCTGTAAATATTCTGCATTCCCTCTCTGAAGCTGACCTTCTGTTTCGAGGGAGAAGGGCGGAATGATGAACTCCTTTGGCCAAGGCTCTTTTCGGAGACCCTCACTGTCAGAGGAGCTACGGCTTAATATGACTGTGTCATCTGTATCAGTGTTTTGCGAGTGAACGCTTGTGTCTAAGTCACTCAAATCAGATGTCTCTAGGAAACTCAAAACAATGTCAGGAGCAGATTGGATGACCTTGATTGTTGTTAGATCCCTGATCATGGAGGTCGAGTTCAGGTTTACGAATATCCCACCAAAGTCAACATCCTTGTATTGCAGCCTGATATCTCCAGAAAGTTTGCATACGTCTTTGATCTGTTCAATGAGCTCTTCAACTGTGTCCGGCACCCTTGATAGATCCATCCTCTCTGAGCTTTCGTCACTCAACAAGATGAGGAGTCTGATGACATTAGCCATATTGCTAAGTTGTGCTGATGTAGATGCTGAGTTGTGCTGATGTAGAAATGCCGATTTAGATGACAGCTGGTGAAGTTCAGGACGCTGTCGTCAAAACCTTAGTGGCAGGAGAATAACAGGAGAGACAGAGGAAGAATTAGTTCACATTCACAGCCACCTTCGGTCAACATACACATCATTGTTTAGAACTGTAATAAGTAAGGTGTGTCAGTACCCCTTTAAGCTGGTCTACCATCAGTATGTAAGTGCATCCAAGTTAATCCACTCTCACACTATGCCAGTGCCTTTTTAAGTTAGTCGAAGGTCAGAGAGTATGAAATATTTTCAATAATTTACTTTCAGAATTCATGCTGCCCATTCACAAATCACACCTTTTTCATGAACATTTTCAATCACCATCCATTTCTAAGTATTCAGTTTGACTGGGAAATTCCCCCCCCCCCCACACATTAAAGGTGGATCCTCTGTGTCCGCCATTTGGAATTTCCAGTAATATGCATCTTTAACTGTAAAACTTAGTGTACTTTGGCCACACATAAATATGAGTTTATAACTAACATTAAAAGATCAAATTAGTGCATATTTGCAATGAGCAGCAGTAGTGATGCTTACTCTGGCCACCATCCTACATGCTCTACCTTTAAGCCCATCCACCAGTGTCAGTGCTTCTTTAAGTTAGTCCACTAATGCAGTATGTTAGTGTCTTTTAAGTTAGTCCCAGACTGTCTTGTTTTGACAGTGTCCAATGAAGTTAGTACAACATAACAGTGTAAGTTAAAATGAATTATATGCAAGTAGGGTGCTTTGAAAATAATGAAGAAAAAAAATGAAAAAGAAAATGCAGACCTCAAACTTGAATATATCTCTTCAGGGTAATGAAACGCACTCCTCCCACAGTGTAATCTACCAGTGGATATGGGTCAGTCAGTTCATCTGAGGCCACAAGAATTATGTCTTTGGTAGGGCTTACTTCAAGTTCAAAGGCCCGGAAGTGTTCCCAATGCCACGCTCTCAGCTTCTGAACAATGAAAAAAAGTTTGTCCTTCACAATAACCATATGAATAATCTCTGTGAATTCAGGAATGCCTGCCAAGGATCCATGTGCAAGTATCATTCCAGTTCTGTAACTGAATCCATTAAAGGCAACATTTTTAGCCAAGCACACACTGTCCATAGTTGGGTGTTTGAGCCGTATAGCTTGTGCAATATCTTCTTTCAATACATCAACCGAAAGAGTTGAGACATTTGACACTTCCAGAAGAGGTTTTTGAGGGTACGTGAATACCTGCTGTGCCATGTAAAACTGGTGTCGCTCCGCCAAAGACAACAACACATTCTTGAAAGATCTTGTATGACGAACAACTCTTTTAAAAAAACTGTGCTTGGCTTCATATCTTAAAGTCCAAAGACATACTAATGGCCCAAATTTACGAATTAGGTGGGGATAATGTTCTAAGAGGTGATGCTTAGGCAGGAGGCTGTAGTCTGGGAAAACCTCTTGAAGTCGGACTCTGTGCTCTGAGATCTTGAAACTCAAATATGCAATGGATTCTTCAGTATGAACAGGTGAGACGACAAGCTCCACAATATCCTTTAAGTCAGTCAGTATTTTCCATGCAGGCTCGTCAGCAGGTACCTTCTGGCCGACAAGGAAGGGGAAAAACCTAAGGAGACTCCAATTTTCATGAGAATTTCCTCCTATTGTCTTTCGAGATGCAAAGTTCAATGGGACTGGATGGGGGCAATTCACTTTGTCAGTCCACTTGAAGGGAAAACCTTGTATAGATTCGTTTAAATATGCAAGTGTAAAGTATTTTCTAGATGTGAAAACGTAAAGACATAGTGCAATCTCTGCAGGAACAATTCCTTCAAATAAATCATGTACAAGGTCTGGGGGGAAACCTGTTGTAACTTTGAAATGACTGAGTTTCTCAGAAAGGACACATCTTTTCTTGACACCACAGAAATTGTTTAGAGATTTTTCTTCGACGACTTTGAGGTGGTCTGAGTGAATCTGTTCAGTTCTTAATGTAAGTGCTCCACTTTCTACACTTTTAGCTTGAATGTCTGATCTAGAAGCTGTACAGAATCGACACGAGTGACCACTAGAAAAGCTCTCAACAAACCCAGCAATGCTGTGTGCTCCAAGGTTATCCGCTATCACACACTGGATTGTTCCCCTGACACATTTCCCTACCTTTGGCAAAAACACACCATGCTCTTCCAATGAAATCAAATCACTAATGAGTGGCTCAAGTACCGTCTCATAGCCATACACTTTCAAATCATCACTTCTGACTAAAAGAGCCAAGTGTATTGATGACAGGGAAGACTGACAACCAGGTACAAGATTGCCTAAAGTCCAATAGAGGGCACAGATTTTATGTTTTCTTCGCGATGTTCCAATTGGATTACATATTTCAAATTCATCAATATAAAGATTTAGTGAAATTGCACATTCTGTAGACAGAAGTGTGTTATTTCTGAAAAATTCACCATCAAAGGGGCAGCTATATGTTTTACGACTGTCAGGTGACTGATATTGCTCTTTTAAATTCACAGTTTTTGCCAAGATAGCATCTGAATTTAGAATCTGTTGCAATGACTTCAGCACAGATACATACTGTAATGATTTTTTGTTTCTTTTATCAAGAATATATTCCAATGGTGACACTACACCAAATTCTCTTTTATAATATGACTTGCGCTTCCAAATAGTAGACAATGGGCCTTGCTTCCCTATTACTTTATGAATTGGGTTTGAAGAACAAAGAACAGTGGCTAGCTCTTGAACAACAGATGCTTCCAAATGACAATTGCTATTGTCCAAATGTTGATTAATTGTAGCTATACTACCTGGCACAGAGACAGTTCCAATAAGATGCTCTAGCTCCTCAAGCAATTCATTAACAGCTGTACCAGAGACTAAGTGTGTATGTTCTAATTTAAGTAAAAGTGAAGCTAATTTCAATTCCACTTCCTTTTCATAACTTCTTGAATCTTCAGTGGTTGGCTCGGCCGAATCTATTTCTTCATTCAAGTCAGAGTCAGGCGGGTTTGAAAAGTGTGATGATGTGACAATTATTCCACTTTTGAAGTCATCAATGGTGCATGACTGATGTTTTCTCCATTTATGGCTGCAGAAACTGCCATATACATTGGTTTTGTATGAGCAACCATCAAACATACAAGGGACTACTTCATATTTTCTCAAATGTCCATAGATATGTTGGAAAAAAACATGCTCAGTGGAAAGCTGATCGTTTTCACAAATGTAACACTTGAAATAACAGGGCCTTTGTTGGGACTTCAGAGAAGGATGATTTCTAGAGAGATGTTTCTGAAGCCCATTCCATGTCTTGGACGAACAGGGGCATTGTGAATGGATGCATGGATATGGACGCCGCCTACCGTGAAACCGATGGTCAATTCGCAAGTGTTTTAGAATCTCAGACCTTCTTGAAAAACACAGACTGCAGTCTCTGCATTTCCACATCCAATCTGAAAAAATAAACAAATAAAGCATGGCATTACATTACATTTAGAAGTAAAATGAACATGCCGACTAATGCCAAAAATAGAGGGCAACGTCGGTCGTACAAGCGAATATTACAATAACAGAGGGAGGGGGACAGCTCGGTTGAGCTGTAGAAAAAAAGCCGAAACGGAGTCAACAGTATGCAGGATTTTACGAAACGGACCTACTTCTGATCGGGCATTGCAACGAAATATATATAATATAATAAATTTAGTCTCAATATTGAAATAGGCGCATGTGGTTACACTTGATAAGAAACCGCCAACCAGCCAACATGTCTCGACACATCCATAAAAACGAAGCTCCGAATATGTAGGCCTAATAGTCCACAGTAGACTTCACAGAACACATTCCTGAGCGTAAACCTAATATCAATACCATTTAATTTCTAAAGCTAACGTCACTTATCAAAGGCATTGCCGAGTAGCCTCGCGCCACTTTTAGCATTAACGGTGTGGAAGAGAAACATGACTGCATCAGTGGCTAACTAGCCAACCCTGGATACATACCCTTCACCCATTGAACTTAGGTCAAGAAATTGCTAATGGGTCGTCACATGTGGTAAGCTAGTCAAGTTCACGGTTAACATTCACGGTGAACTTGACTAGCTCACCACGTGTGACGACCCATTAGCAATTTCTTCACGTTAGTTCTATGGGTGAAGGGTAGGTTTTCCAAGGTTCGCTAGGTTGACTCGTTAGCCACTGATTTCACGATATAGCTACCATACCCGTGGTAGAAGGGAAACGGGTTTATTAGCTGAATTTATTATGGATACACCCCCACAATGTACACGAAGTTGTATTTCTCATGATATAAATCGATATTCAGCGAATTGTCACTTTTAACACGACGAAAAGCTAACGTTTTGTATGCTACCAAAGCATAGTCGAGACCTTGGCTGGCTTACTGGATGTGAAATCACCTCAATATTTTGCATTTATACATAGGCTTGTAGGTTATTAGTACTTACCGTGCTTTTAGTCTTGCAAGCGATGCAATTCTGACGAATGTTCTTGTTCACACGGAGTTGAACGTTCACACGATGCAATTCTGACGAATGTTCTTGTTCACACGGAGTTTTGTCTCCTCTCAATCTGATCAAGAACTTCTACCGGGCAATGCGCATGCGCAATTCCTGTTTGACTCAAAATAAAAATATTACCTACCAATCGTCATTTTAAAAGTATATTTTGAAAGGAACCAAAACCTTTGCTTTATGTCCTTTCACAGTGGAATTAGTTCAGTTTGAATCAATATCGACGCTTCAAAATGCAAAAAGATAGACTTTACCAATCAAATCAATTATTTTCTATTGGGTTCAGTGGTACTTATTAATTTGAATGAACAGCCCAATGCTTCACTTTTTACAGTGTGGGACCTCATGGGAGATAGCATCAATTGGCAAAGTGGTGTCAGTGCCTGTATATAATCTTTGTTAATGGTACTTTCATTATCATGAATTTCTTTGAATTTCAAGGAATTCCAATTCTACTTCCTGCAATTCGAATTTGAATTGCAATTCCACTTCCTGTTTGAATTTCAATTCAAATTCATTTTGAAATTCAGGAATTGAATTTGAATTTGGGGGTCATTCTCAATTCAATTCTGAATTTGGGACAAGCCTGGTATACAGAGTGCACATGTCCTGCTTTACATTGAAATTTCAGCCTTTGTACTGTGTCAAAGAAATAGAACATTTTGTCCTTTTTTATTCAACATTGATAGTAATTAATTTACTAGTATTTTTTGTTATACCATAGATGATTATGAAGGCTCAGTCAGCGTGGTGGAGAAATCCGGACAAGGTTTATTCTTGCATTGGCACCAATGGAGACACAGAAGTTTCAGGTGTTGATCAGCCGTATCTCTAACTTAATCAGAGATTTACAACCAGTAAAATACTCTTTGGTCAACAGGGGTGTAACCCCTTAGACACACCCTAAATTAATATGCATTAGACAACTGTGGCAAAGGCTCTTTGTTTGAATTTGGCAGGAATGAGGGGTTCCCTCCAAGTGTGAAACATGGATGTGGCACATCTTCAGACGGGCGAATGAATGGGACAGACAATCAAGGTGACAATACACACATAACACCTCAACTTTGGAGGCAGACACAGATATGGCCAGTACTTAGGAAAGTGTCACACAAAGCTCTGATTGTGATAATAAGAGTTACAAAATAACAGGAATATAAAATAATAATAAAGAAATGTGTCATTAAAATGTAATTTTGATAGTAATTAATTTACTAATAATTTTTGTTATACCATAGATGATTATGAAGGCTCAGTAAGCGTGGTGGAGAAATCCGGACAAGGTTTATTCTTGCATTGGTACCAATGGAGAGACAGAACTTCAGGTGTTGATAAGCCGTATCTCTAACTTACTGAGATTTACAAAACACTAAATAACAGGTCAACAGGGGGAGTAACCCCTTAGACCCACCCTACCCTCCTGGATGAGAGATCACCATCTCCAGCTTAATCTGTCTAAAACCGAACTCCTGGTCATCCCTGCCCATGTGTCAATCTGCCACGACATCACCTTGAATATTGGCGATGTCACTGTTGCTCCGAACAACGTGGCTAGGAACCTAGGTGTCATATATTAGACGACCGTCTATCTGTCTCTGATCACATTTCTTCCGTAGCAAGATCATGTCGCTATGCATTATACAATATTAGAAAAATCAGACCGTACCTGACCCAATATGCCGCTCAATTGCTAATACAGGCGTCAATCATAATATCCTTATTATTATTCAGATTCCTTCAGTACCCCTTTTCAAGTCTGACTGACTTGACACTAAATCATAAAATAAATTAAAAACAGCCTTAACATGTGCATAAACATTCTGAATTTTTAGCTTAAAAGGAAATTGACAGTAGAGAGCTTGGACAGATAGACAGATGATTTCATGAGCAAAATAAATACCGTAAACAGCATGATATTGTGACTATAGGTCTAACTGACTTGACTATTACAACTATCATTAGTGCATCCAGGAAGAACTAAACAAATACATTCACAGTTTCCATTAATAAGAGAGCTGCCGTTCTCTCTTCTCTTTAGTCACGCTCGCGGGGAAAGGCGAAACCCATGTTACCCAAAGTAAAACCACTGTCATTGCCGATTACGTGGAAACCAATGGGAGGTTTGGGACCAAATTCCTTTCCGATGCCATTTCAAAAATGTTGAATAGACCACCCTTCCGATGCTTTGCCAACCAAAACCCGCCCATCGGCAAAGCGACGTTTAGCCGACCAATAGCCTGAGGTTCCTTTCCGATGGTTTGCCAACCTAGCCCCCAACCATCGGTAAAGCGGCCCTTTACCGATCATAATATAATGTTTCCTGGCGATGGTTTGCCAACCAAACCCCGACCATTTGCAAAGCGACGCTAAAGCGATAGCCTCCCTACCTTAATGCGTCAGCAAAGCGACTTTGAACCGATTCATTTACCATCGGCAGCTATGCAGCGGAGGCCTTTCATTTCACAAGTAGACGTGGGAACTTTGCCAGGTTCTCGGGGGCGGGGTCATATGCCCGCAATGAGCCAACTGATTTATAGGCCTGGAATCACGTACTTTACCCTAGTCAAGACTGTGCCTGAAATGCAGTCTTTGTTTCTTGCCTTTTCATGTCTTTGTGATCTGTTTGTTTTGCATGACCAGCATGTGCAAATAAGGTAGGACAGAAAGTTGAAAAAGAACATTTTCTGCAGCTCACAGCTTGAAATTTGCACCACACTATCAGAAATGTGACAAAACAGCAAAAAAGGCATTAAAGGCATAAGGCATAAATTCAGTGACTGAATGAAACAAGAAGACAGTTTTATTCAAGCGCACTTAAACATTTATTTAACATATTTAAAACGCCACATATTCTTCATGGGGGGGGGGGGGGGACTAGTCTAGCCCATGTATGCATTTGTGACATGTTGTATACTATAGATTTAAGTGAAACATGCAGTGGAATTATTAGAGAAACCAGTGAATCAGAAATCAGTCATTTTATTCCCAGGCTTAAAAAGCTGGATGACTTAATTGACTGCATGTGGTTTTGGACAACTGGTCCATTAGAGTTAATTAGAGTTAATTAGAGTTAATTAAAATTGAAAAGTATCAACTACCATACTTGTTTAAAAAGCTCTTCAGAAGCTGGATCCTATACAAAATGCAGCCATCCCAACATAAAAAAACAAACATCCTAGCCTTCAATCAAAAGATTTTCTAGTATGGCAACATTAGACAATAAAGCTTTTTGAATCTTGAGTCTTGAATCTTGAATGAGCAAAAAAACAAACAACCAAACAAAAAACCCCACATACACAAACGTATACATTGTATATGCACAAACTGAGTAGTCATGTTGGCATGAAATGTGAAAGGTGGTTTATGTGAATTTAAATGAGCGCACTTGGTGCCGCCGTTCTTGTTCTGCAGTGAAAGTGTTGGATTGACAAACATTACTTTAACAACCACATACCATCCACAACCACATACCATCTAGCATATTTAGGGCCCGAGCACCGGAGGTGCGAAGCCCTATTGTTTCTGCTAAGATTATTAGGGCCCGAGCACCGGAGGTGCAGGCTGTGCCTGCACCGGAGGTGCGAAGCCCTATTGTTTCTGCTAAGATTATTATTATTATTATTCTTCTTTTCCTCCTGCGCCGTTTGCCCTTTTTTGAGGCGGTTCCCATGCACGAAAACTCATGAAATTTGGCACACACGTCAGAAATTCCCCCCGCTACTCAGAGAAAAATACCCAAGCCCTGGCGTTGCCCAGGGACACTGCAGCGCCCCCTGTTGTTACAGAGGTTCGTGGTTGCCATACACTTTCAGCTACATACACGAAATTTGGTAGGTGGGTTCATCTCACTAAGACGAACAAAAAAGGTCAATACAATGGCATGGCCACACCCAACAGGAAGTGAGATATTTGGACTATTGTGCAATTTGACATACAATGGAATTTAACGTACTTGTCCTAAACCGTACATCAGATTTGTGTCAGTTTTGGTATACATGATGTCAACATGTTGTAGATGTTAAATTGCGAAGAGATTTTTGATATGTTGTAAGATGACGAAACAACGGTTTGATGAATTTAAGTATCACATTTTAAGTATCCAGATACACAGGAAATGTATCACCAATTCATTATGCAGTGTTTGACAAGAATAAAACTTGACAGGTTAATGTTTGTCATTACTATGAACATATCTGTGTGAGTGAAATGGCAGTCAGGCATAGCGCCACCATCTGGTAGCAGAATGACTTGTTTTAAGATGTTGTGAAGCTACACGGTACATTACATGTATGTGAGATTTGGTATACATGGTGTGAAAGTGGTACAGATGTTAAATTTTGAAGGGCTGTGAAGCCAATATTTGTCATTTTTTAATAAATTGGCATCAATCAACAGGTGTGTTCCATAGTGCGTCAAAGTCAGGCAAGGGCACGGGCAGCTAAAGGGTCCTCCAGTTCAACAGCAGTTCAGAAGCAACAGGGCACCATTTTCTTTCATCAATGTGATACTGGCTTAAGGCTTAGGCCTACATTCTGATATTTCAAAGCCCTGCCATGATATATTTACTATATGTTATTGGTAAAATACGAAATATTGCTTCACTTAGTGAAAGAAATAAACGAAGCGACCATAGAAGGGCTGGCGTGTTACAGCTGACTGAAGGTTAGCTTCCTTGCTAGCCCTGACGAAGTGAGCATAGATGAACTGGATGCTACGCTTTGCTGGCTTGCTAGGATATTAACTACAATGTTATAAGTTCTGTTTTATTTGTACTGTTTCGGAGATGGATAATTTCATTCTGCGGGGGCGGTTTCTGTCCGATGTTTGTCCGGTGAGTTGTATGCATGTTAACAGATCCGTCCACTCACAGACGATGCTTCACGCTTACAGACCACTTACAAAGGGGAGCGTTTCTCCGAAGGCCAAGACTTAGATCTCTTTGTTCCAAAAAAATGAAACCCACCGTTCCGACATGTCAACGAAAGGCTATTTTAGATCACCTCCTTCACATCGTCTAAATTCAGAATCAACAATGACAAGCCAAGTTCAAAGACAACGACAGTCCTGAGGCTACAGCCATGCAGACTCGGCTAAACAAACACAGCGAGCTGTTGCAGCACGCGGGGATACAATAGCCTACATAATTCAAATATATAGCAATCTATAATTCATTCTTAATAAAACGATAGGGAAATGAAGAGAACTTCCCAAAACCGAAGCAGAATGATCTGCTCGCCACGACGCCTCTCCAGTAAGACGCGCAAATACCCGCTGTGCTGTGCGCACCTCTGGTAAGATGCACAGGCGATGGTTCAATATCTACTTTTAAGCGTTGCAATATGCTCGAATAAAACAAATGCTTTCCCAGACTTGTGTTAGTTGTAGCCATCAACTCTAGTCTAATCTGGGAGTTCAGGGAGTAATTTTTATTACGGTAAACATGTGGAAAAAACTTCTACGTTATTTAAACAGCATTTCACAATGGGGAATTCCAGCAAGCAGTGGTATAATAATGAACTATTTCCTTGTAACTTTACAATATATTCGGGTTTATTTGATATTTTCCATATCAAACCGTTCGTCATTTTATAATAGTTTCCCACTAACTGATATCCGTAGCTGCTTTTTTCGTCTCATGACTAAACATTACCGGTTAGCGCGGTACAGGTTCCATATGGCCTACTTCTAATGCAAATATCTTACAGTTGTGCTGTCCAATCTCAGCGAAACTCAATCGGTTTGTAGAAGTGATTATAATACTGCTACTCAAATTGTTAAACTTTGAAGTCATGCATACGGTTTTAACAAGGAAAACGAGAAGACGTGAATGTGCGTTTTAAGCGCAATTTTTGGTCTTCTTTCATGAAACTCACTACTAGCACTACTGGAAAACGACACAGGGTGGCGCTGTAGGCTAACCCCGGTATTAAATCTGAAAACATATCATGCAGACAGAGTTCGTGAAATACAAGATCTTGCCACTCCTGTATTAGTGTTCCTAAAAGCTGCCCATTATGTATTTTCAGGTGAGCTTCCGACCATGTAAGGAAGCCTAACTAATCTGTTAAAACTTTAACGTGTTCAAGTGGATTTAGTACACTGATAACTGTATTGTTTTGCTTCGGTTCAAAGTAAGACTGGCAAGCTTGGAACGTGCGGGTAGCTATCTTAGCCTGATTGTGTGGCACATAGTACATATTGTGTGGCACATAGTACATTTTAATATTTATTTTGGGGGTGCCACAGTGTTTTCCTGTATTTACAGACACGCCCATTTAATTTAATTCTAGCTGTCAAGTGTTCTATTTGAGGGTAGAACGCACGAGGCATTAAATTGTGGGTTTGCGCTGATTTTTCAGTTGGCTTACGATACAGAGTAAAATAGCCTACTCACAAACGGCGTCTATTTATTCTTTTAGGTAGGTGTATGTGACAAACTCTTTATTGTCACACTGGTGCGTGTGTCCCCATTAGATGCCATTTTGCAACTTTGTAATGGAATGTACAAATATGTAAGAACTGTGTAGCAATCGTTTAAATGTTGACAATACAGCTTACTGTCGCTATTGTTGCTGCTGTGGCTAGCTCCCTGCTAGCTCCTCAAGTCATAGCCTACTTTCACGAGTATGTGGGAGACTTTGAGAATTAACTTTTGTCTGACTCCCCACCGATGTGTGTTAGTGTTTGAATATTGATTGAATGTGTATTTTACAGTATGTATATCCTCTGTGCGATCCATTGCCTTATACAAAATACACACTTTTATTACACAATATTAAGCAAACACATAAACTGAATGAAAACTTTATAACAATATTCTCCTATGATCCACTACTATCAACACCCCCATACACTTCTGGTGTTTCACGCAACCATCCTCATATGCCATTGTACTCTTGTCGCCCTCCTTCCGTTCCTGTTCTCACACCCACACAAACACAAAAAAATTCCCTTTAACACACACTAGGGTTGCACGGTATACCGGTATTGGTATAGTACCGCGGTACTGAGGCACTTACGACGGTACTATACTGCGTTTTGGACAGTACCGGTACCTGTATGTGACGTCGTGACATTACAGGTGATGACGAAGAGAAAGCCGGAGCTTGTAAAAAAAACAACGCTGGAGACGGAGAGAGAAGCACGAAGTCGAGAATGGCTGCTGCTGCTACGCCGAAGCTTGTAAACAAAACAGGGGCTCGAAGTGCTATATGGCAGTACTTTGGGTTGAGAGTAAACGAGAAAGTCCAGGCAACTGAGCCCGATGCACCATTGTGCAAAAGGTGTTTAAAAACATGCTCGGCCGAGGGTGGAAACACTTCCAACCTAGCAAAACACTTAAAGGACCACCACCCAGACCTCCACGCAGAGTTCAAGGAACGACAGGTAATTTACTCTTGACATGTACCTTTTTCAAATGCAATAGTTTAATAGTTTTAAGTGCAACACATTATGACGAGTTCTTATCAAACAGAAAAAACACAGCGACCACCACATTTCACGTTTTGCAATTGTACACCCCAAAAGTTCGTTTCAGTTCGTAACAGCAGTCATGCAGTGCAGTGAGCAGCAAACTTACTTCAGCAACTTTCTTCAACAATCAGACAGCGAAGTTATCCGTATGAGCTTGTTGATTTATTGCACAAAATCCATGGAACGCATTCAACACAAAACGACGACGGTAGTGTTAACTTTGTTGTTAATAACATCCACGTTCGGATATATACAAAAAAGGAGAGGCCAATTAATGAATTAGCGCCATACTGTCAAGTGGCCACGCTAGGCATTACACCTAATAATCAGGTAAGACAGAGGGCTTTGATTGGAACGTTTTTAGACAGAAAATACAAAAAACGAACTCTGATCATGATCTTTATAAAGTACAAAGTTTTACATACTTAATACAGGCTGTGTGTTAGAAATATTTTTAGGTTATGTAAAAAAAGGCCTTAGCTTGTATGACAAATGTATCACCTTTATTTATTTTTTTCCACTGCAGAGGTCTGGACCGTCTGGTGCTTCTGGTCCGGAGACAAGACCCAGTGCCCCCACTCGGACACAACCTACCCTTCAGGCTGTTTTTGAGCAGCATACAAAGTATGCAAAAGACTCGAAAGATGCCAAAAGGCTGAACAGAGCAGTCGCTGAGTATATCTGCATGGACCAAGTATTGTTCTTTTAAAATAGTCAGTAAATACTTTTTATTTATTTCACACTGACTGTTCTAAAATCGTTTTTTGAGTGCAATAAGAAAATAAGAATTTTGATACGTTATTGTTTGTGTATGTTCTATTACAATAAAATCAGTAATGACATTTTTGTGTTCTTTTTTTATTATATAAAAGTATCGAAAAGTACCGGAAAGTATCGAAACACATGTTGGTATCGGTACCGGTACCAAAATTTTGGTATCGTGACAACACTAACACACACACATGCAAACACAAAGATAATTGCACTACACCTTTTTTCTAAAGAACATTTTCTCTACATACACGTACTCCCAGTAGACAATATAAAGCTCCTATGATTTAGCATTCACATATCAGATCTCTACAATAAATGCATTTGTGACATAGAGGACACATTTGAGAGGGGCGGCATGCCACGTCCCTGCACCGCAGGTGCGAGGGCCCGTCATCGCCGCTTGCGGCTATATTTATTAGGGCCCGAGCACCGGAGGTGCAGGCTGTGCCTGCACCGGAGGTGCGAAGCCCTATTGTTTCTGCTAAGATTATTATTATTATTATTATTATTATTATTATTATTCTTTTCCTCCTGCGCCGTTTGCCCTTTTTTGAGGCGGTTCCCATGCACGAAAACTCATGAAATTTGGCACACACGTCAGAAATTCCCCCCGCTACTCAGAGAGAAATACCCAAGCCCTGAAGTTGCCCAGGGACACTGTAGCGCCCCCTGTTGTTACAGAGGTTCGTGGGTGCCATACACTTTCAGCTACATGCACGAAATTTGGTAGGTGGCTTCATCTCACTAAGGCGAACAAAAAAGGTCAATACAATGGCATGGCCACACCCAACAGGAAGTGAGATATTTGGACTTTTGTGCGATTTGACATACAATGGAATTTAACGTACTTGTCCTAAACCGTACATCAAATTTGTGTCAGTTTTGGTATACATCATGTCAACATGTTGTAGATGTTAAATTGCGAAAAGATTTTTGATATGTTGTAAGATGACGAAACAATGCTTCGATGAATTTATGTATCACATTATAAGTATCCAGATACACAGGAAATGTGTCACCAATTCATTATGCATTGTTTGACAAGAACAAAACTTGACAGGTTAATGTCTGTCATGACTATGAACATATCTGTGTGAGTGAAATGGCAGTCAGGCATAGCGCCACCATCTGATAGCAGAATGACTTGTTTTAGGTTGTGGTAAAGCTACACGGTACATTAGATTCATGTGAGATTTGGTATACATGGTGTGGAAGTGGTGTAGATGTTAAATGTTGAAGGGCTGTGAAGCCAATATTTGTCATTTTTTAATGAATTGGCATCAATCAACAGGTGTGTTCCATAGTGCGTTAAAGTCAGGCAAGGGCGCGGGCAGCTATTGGGTCCCCCAGTTCAGCAGCAGCTCAGCAACAGGGCGCCATTTTCTTTCATTAATGTGATACTGGCTTAAGGCTTAGCTACATTCTGATATTTCAAAGTCCTGCCATGATATTTTTACTATATGTTATTAGTAAACTACGAAATATTGCTTCACTTAGTGAAAGAAATAAACGAAGCGAGTATAGAAGGGCTGTGATCAGTAGCGTGTTACAGCTGACTGAAAGTTAGCTTCCTTGCTACCATATTAGCCCTAGAAGGGACGTGAATTGGATGCTAGGCTTTGCTTGCTTGCTAGGATATTAGCCACAATGTTATAAGTTCTGTTTTATTTGTACTGTTTCGGAGATGGATAATTATATTCTGCGGGGGCGGTTTCTGTCCGATGTTTGTCCGGTGAGTTGTATGCATGTTAACAGATCCGTCCACTCACAGACGATGCTTTACGCTAACAGACCACTTACAAAGGGGAGCGTTTCTCCGAAGGCAAAGACTTAGATGTCTTTGTTCCAAAAAAATGAAACCCACCGTTCCGACATGTCAACGAAAGGCTATTTTAGATCACCTCCTTCACATGGTCTAAATTCAGAATCAACAATGACAAGCCAAGTTCAAAGACAACGACAGTCCTGAGGCTACAGCCATGCAGAGTCGGCTAAACAAACACAGCCAGCTGTTGCAGCACGCGGGGATACAATAGCCTACATAATTCAAATGTATAGCAATCTATAATTCATTCTTAATAAAACGATAGGGAAATGAAGAGAACTTCCCAAAACCGAAGCAGAAATGATCTGCTAGCCACGACGCCTCTCCAGTAAGACGCGCAAATACTCGCTGTGCTGTGCTCACCTCTGGTAAGATGCGCAGGCGATGCTTCAATATCTACTTTTAAGCGTTGCAATATGCTCGAATAAAACAAATGCTTTCCCAGACTTGTGTTAGTTGTAGCCATCAACTCTAGTCTAATCTGGGAGTTCAGGGAGTAATTTTTATTACGGTGAACATGTGGAAAAAACGTCTACGTTATTTAAACAGCATTTCACAATGGGGAATTCCAGCAAGCAGTGGTATAATAATGAACTATTTCCTTGTAACTTTACAATATATTCGGGTTTATTTGATATTTTCCAAATCAAACCGTTCGTCATTTTATAATAGTTTCCCACTAACTGATATCCGTAGCTGCTTTTTTCGTCACATTACCGGTTAGCGCGGTACAGGTTCCATATTATGGCCTACTTCTAATGCAAATATCTTACAGTTGTGCTGTCCAAACTCAGCGAAACTCAATCGGTTTGTAGAAGTGATTATAATACTGCTACTCAAATTGTTAAACTTTGAAGTCATGCATACGGTTTTAACAAGGAAAACGAGAAGACGTGAATGTGCGTTTTAAGCGCAATTTTTGGTCTTCTTTCATGAAACTCACTGCTAGCACTACTGGAAAACGACACAGGGTGGCGCTGTAGGCTAACTCCGGTATTAAATCTGAATGCATATCATGCAGACAGAGTTCGTGAAATACAAGATCTTACCACTCCTGTATTAGTGTTCCTAAAAGCTGCTCATTATGTATTTTCAGGTGAGCTTCCGACCATGTAAGAAAGCCTAACTAATCTGTTAAAACTTTAACGTGTTCAAGTGGATTTAGTACACTGATAACTGTATTGTTTTGCTTCGGTTCAAAGTAAGATTGGCAAGCTTGGAACGTGCGGGTAGCTATCTTAGCCTGATTGTGTGGCACACATAGTAAATATTGTGTGGCACATAGTACATTTTAATATTTATTTTGGGGGTGCCACAGTGTTTTCCTGTATTGACAGACACGCCCATTTAATTTAATTCTAGCTGTCAAGTGTTCTATTTGAGGGTAGAACGCACGAGGCCTTAAATGGTGGGTTTGCGCTGATTTTTCAGTTGGCTTACGATACAGAGTAAAATAGCCTACTCACAAACGGCGTCTATTTATTCTTTTAGGTAGGTGTATGTGACAAACTCTTTATTGTCACACTGGTGCGTGTGTCCCCATTAGATGCCATTTTGCAACTTTGTAATGGAATGTACAAATATGTAAGAACTGTGTAGCGATCGTTTAAATGTTGACAATATAGCTTACTGTCGCTATTGTTGCTGCTGTGGCTAGCTCCCTGCTAGCTCCTCAAGTCATAGCCTACTTTCACGAGTATCTGCCAGACTGAACGAACGGCTGATGACTTATAGTTTATCGTTGCCAAGGCAACAGAGTAGTTCATGGCTAGTGACATCACATGTAAACAAGAATGAATGAATGGGGGAGCCTAATGTAACGTAGTTGGAGGTGTTCTTGGTCATCTGATATTGACGGTGTGTTTTTATAAATTCAAGATGATAGAATATAACATATTGGTGTGTCTTTTAGGCTTAATATAGCCGACGGTATTTATTGCTGTTACCATTAGCCTGGTTCAAGATGGTTTTGTAACAATTCTGCCGTGCTGTGATTTTAATACTGAGCTTTTGATGATTGTAACTGCAATGATATGTGTTTTGTTCAGTTGGCTTACGATACAGAGTAAAATATCAGCCTACTTACAAACGGTGTCTATTTATTCTTTCAGAATATCTACTTTTAAAATGTGTCACCCTTGAAGTCTTTTTGCACTTATATGTGTAACAATAGCGTGAGTGTTGGTGGGAATCTTATGTTTAGATCACGCACGTACTTCTGATACATTATCCCTTTAACTACATTTCCACATTCATACAGGTAAAACTTATGCTTCTTCTCATACCACCTATCCCACAAACCCCCACCTCCCCCTCCGGTCATACATTGCTCAACTATATTCAACAAGATGCCTTTGCCTTCCATATGAACTATCCCACTCTGAACAATGTGATCTTTCCTTTATCACTCTCACCAAAGCCATTGCCTTATACAAAATACACACTTTTATTACACAATATTAAGCAAACACATAAACTGAATGAAAACTTTATAACAATATTCTCCTATGATCCACTACTATCAACACCCCCATACACTTCTGGTGTTTCACGCAACCATCCTCATATGCCATTGTACTCTTGTCGCCCTCCTTCCGTTCCTGTTCTTGTACTACCATCTGGAGATGACACACACATACACAAACCTCAGACAGGCACAGACACACACTCTCACACTCACACAAACACAAAAAAAATGCCTTTAACACACACACATGCAAACACAAAGATAATTGCACTACACCTTTTTTCTAAAGAACATTTTCTCTACATACACGTACTCCCAGTAGACAATATAAAGCTCCTATGATTTAGCATTCACATATCAGATCTCTACAATAAATGCATTTGTGACATAGAGGACACATTTGAGAGGGGCGGCATGCCACGTCCCTGCACCGCAGGTGCGAGGGCCCGTCATCGCCGCTTGCGGCTATATTTAGGGCCCGAGCACCGGAGGTGCAGGCTGTGCCTGCACCGGAGGTGCGAAGCCCTATTGTTTCTGCTAAGATTATTATTATTATTATTATTATTATTATTATTCTTTTCCCGCTGCGCCGTTTGCCCTTTTTTGAGGCGGTTGCCATGCACGAAAACTCATGAAATTTGGCACACACGTCAGAAATTCCCCCCGCTACTCAGAGAGAAATACCCAAGCCCTGAAGGTACCCAGGGACACTGTAGCGCCCCCTGTTGTTACAGAGGTTCGTGGGTGCCATACACTTTCAGCTACATGCACGAAATTTGGTAGGTGGGTTCATCTCACTAAGGCGAACAAAAAAGGTCAATACAATGGCATGGCCACACCCAACAGGAAGTGAGATATTTGGACTTTTGTGCGATTTGACATACAATGGAATTCCTAAACCGTACATCAGATTTGTGTCAGTTTTGGTATACATCATGTCAACATGTTGTAGATGTTAAATTGCGAAGAGATTTTTGATATGTTGTAAGATGACGAAACAACGGCTTGATGAATTTAAGTATCACATTATAAGTATCCAGATACACAGGAAATGTGTCACCAATTCGTTATGCATTGTTTGACAAGAATAAAACTTGACAGGTTAATGTCTGTCATGACTATGAACATATCTGTGTGAGTGAAATGGCAGTCAGGCATAGCGCCACCATCTGGTAACAGAATGACTTGTTTTAGGTTGTGGTAAAGCTACACGGTGCATTAGATTAATGTGAGATTTGGTATACATGGTGTGGAAGTGGTGTAGATGTTAAATGTTGAAGGGCTGTGAAGCCAATATTTGTCATTTTTTAATAAATTGCCATCAATCAACAGGTGTGTTCCATAGTGCGTTAAAGTCAGGCAAGGGCGCGGGCAGCTATTGGGTCCCCCAGTTCAGCAGCAGCTCAGCAACAGGGCGCCATTTTCTTTCATTAATGTGATACTGGCTTAAGGCTTAGCTACATTCTGATATTTCAAAGTCCTGCCATGATATTTTTACTATATGTTATTAGTAAACTACGAAATATTGCTTCACTTAGTGAAAGAAATAAACGAAGCGAGTATAGAAGGGCTGTGATCAGTAGCGTGTTACAGCTGACTGAAAGTTAGCTTCCTTGCTACCATATTAGCCCTAGAAGGGACGTGAATTGGATGCTAGGCTTTGCTTGCTTGCTAGGATATTAGCCACAATGTTATAAGTTCTGTTTTATTTGTACTGTTTCGGAGATGGATAATTATATTCTGCGGGGGCGGTTTCTGTCCGATGTTTGTCCGGTGAGTTGTATGCATGTTAACAGATCCGTCCACTCACAGACGATGCTTCACGCTAACAGACCACTTACAAAGGGGAGCGTTTCTCCGAAGGCAAAGACTTAGATGTCTTTGTTCCAAAAAAATGAAACCCACCGTTCCGACATGTCAACGAAAGGCTATTTTAGATCACCTCCTTCACATGGTCTAAATTCAGAATCAACAATGACAAGCCAAGTTCAAAGACAACCGACAGTCCTGAGGCTACAGCCATGCAGAGTCGGCTAAACAAACACAGCCAGCTGTTGCAGCACGCGGGGATACAATAGCCTACATAATTCAAATGTATAGCAATCTATAATTCATTCTTAATAAAACGATAGGGAAATGAAGAGAACTTCCCAAAACCGAAGCAGAAATTATCTGCTAGCCACGACGCCTCTCCAGTAAGACGCGCAAATACTCGCTGTGCTGTGCGCACCTCTGGTAAGATGCGCAGGCGATGCTTCAATATCTACTTTTAAGCGTTGCAATATGCTCGAATAAAACAAATGCTTTCCCAGACTTGTGTTAGTTGTAGCCATCAACTCTAGTCTAATCTGGGAGTTCAGGGAGTAATTTTTATTACGGTGACCATGTGGAAAAAACTTCTACGTTATTTAAACAGCATTTCACAATGGGGAATTCCAGCAAGCAGTGGTATAATAATGAACTATTTCCTTGTAACTTTACAATATATTCGGGTTTATTTGATATTTTCCAAATCAAACCGTTCGTCATTTTATAATAGTTTCCCACTAACTGATATCCGTAGCTGCTTTTTTCGTCACATTACCGGTTAGCGCGGTACAGGTTCCATATTATGGCCTACTTCTAATGCAAATATCTTACAGTTGTGCTGTCCAATCTCAGCGAAACTCAATCGGTTTGTAGAAGTGATTATAATACTGCTACTCAAATTGTTAAACTTTGAAGTCATGCATACGGTTTTAACAAGGAAAACGAGAAGACGTGAATGTGCGTTTTAAGCGCAATTTTTGGTCTTCTTTCATGAAACTCACTGCTAGCACTACTGGAAAACGACACAGGGTGGCGCTGTAGGCTAACTCCGGTATTAAATCTGAAAGCATACCATGCAGACAGAGTTCGTGAAATACAAGATCTTACCACTCCTGTATTAGTGTTCCTAAAAGCTGCTCATTATGTATTTTCAGGTGAGCTTCCGACCATGTAAGAAAGCCTAACTAATCTGTTAAAACTTTAACGTGTTCAAGTGGATTTAGTACACTGATAACTGTATTGTTT
Organism: Setipinna tenuifilis; assembly: GCA_030347295.1. Lineage (NCBI taxonomy): Eukaryota > Metazoa > Chordata > Actinopteri > Clupeiformes > Engraulidae > Setipinna > Setipinna tenuifilis. The sequence continues at coordinate 822,576 of JAQKPU010000025.1, forward strand.
TGCTTCGGTTCAAAGTAAGATTGGCAAGCTTGGAACGTGCGGGTAGCTATCTTAGCCTGATTGTGTGGCACACATAGTAAATATTGTGTGGCACATAGTACATTTTAATATTTATTTTGGGGGTGCCACAGTGTTTTCCTGTATTGACAGACACGCCCATTTAATTTAATTCTAGCTGTCAAGTGTTCTATTTGAGGGTAGAACGCACGAGGCCTTAAATGGTGGGTTTGCGCTGATTTTTCAGTTGGCTTACGATACAGAGTAAAATAGCCTACTCACAAACGGCGTCTATTTATGCTTTTAGGTAGGTGTATGTGACAAACTCTTTATTGTCACACTGGTGCGTGTGTCCCCATTAGATGGCATTTTGCAACTTTGTAATGGAATGTACAAATATGTAAGAACTGTGTAGCGATCGTTTAAATGTTGACAATATAGCTTACTGTCGCTATTGTTGCTGCTGTGGCTAGCTCCCTGCTAGCTCCTCAAGTCATAGCCTACTTTCACGAGTATGTGGGAGACTTTGAGAATTAACTTTTGTCTGACTCCCCACCGATGTGTGTTAGTGTTTGAATATTGATTGAATGTGTATTTTACAGTATGTATATCCTCTGTGCGGTCCTTCTCTCTTAACGACGTCAGACTAACTAGCGTTAGTCTGCCAGACTGAACGAACGGCTGATGACTTATAGTTTATCGTTGCCAAGGCAACAGAGTAGTTCATGGCTAGTGACATCACATGTAAACAAGAATGAATGAATGGGGGAGCCTAATGTAACGTAGTTGGTTGGAGGTGTTCTTGGTCATCTGATATTGACGGTGTGTTTTTATAAATTCAAGATGATAGAATATAACATATTGGTGTGTCTTTTAGGCTTAATATAGCCGACGGTATTTATTGCTGTTACCATTAGCCTGGTTCAAGATGGTTTTGTAACAATTCTGCCGTGCTGTGATTTTAATACTGAGCTTTTGATGATTGTAACTGCAATGATATGTGTTTTGTTCAGTTGGCTTACGATACAGAGTAAAATATCAGCCTCCTCACAAACAGTGTCTATTTATTCTTTCAGAATATCTACTTTTAAAATGTGTCACCCTTGAAGTCTTATGTGTAACAATAGCGTGAGTGTTGGTGGGAATCTTATGTTTAGATCACGCACGTACTTCTGATACATTATCCCTTTAACTACATTTCCACATTCATACAGGTAAAACTTATGCTTCTTCTCATACCACCTATCCCACAAACCCCCACCTCCCCCTCCGGTCATACATTGCTCAACTATATTCAACAAGATGCCTTTGCCTTCCATATGAACTATCCCACTCTGAACAATGTGATCTTTCCTTTATCACTCTCACCAAAGCCATTGCCTTATACAAAATACACACTTTTATTACACAATATTAAGCAAACACATAAACTGAATGAAAACTTTATAACAATATTCTCCTATGATCCACTACTATCAACACCCCCATACACTTCTGGTGTTTCACGCAACCATCCTCATATGCCATTGTACTCTTGTCGCCCTCCTTCCGTTCCTGTTCTTGTACTACCATCTGGAGATGACACACACATACACAAACCTCAGACAGGCACAGACACACACTCTTTCTAAACAACATTTTCTCTACATACACGTACTCCCAGTAGACAATATAAAGCTCCTATGATTTAGCATTCACATATCAGATCTCTACAATAAATGCATTTGTGACATAGAGGACACATTTGAGAGGGGCGGCATGCCACGTCCCTGCACCGCAGGTGCGAGGGCCCGTCATCGCCGCTTGCGGCTATATTTATTATTATTCTTCTTTTCCTCCTGCGCCGTTTGCCCTTTTTTGAGGCGGTTCCCATGCACGAAAACTCATGAAATTGGGCACACACGTCAGAAATTCCCCCCGCTACTCAGAGAGAAATACCCAAGCCCTGAAGTTGCCCAGGGACACTGTAGCGCCCCCTGTTGTTACAGAGGTTCGTGGGTGCCATACACTTTCAGCTACATGCACGAAATTTGGTAGGTGGGTTCATCTCACTAAGGCGAACAAAAAAGGTCAATACAATGGCATGGCCACACCCAACAGGAAGTGAGATATTTGGACTTTTGTGCGATTTGACATACAATGGAATTTAACGTACTTGTCCTAAACCGTACATCAGATTTGTGTCAGTTTTGGTATACATGATGTCAACATGTTGTAGATGTTAAATTGCGAAGAGATTTTTGATATGTTGTAAGATGACGAAACAATGGCTTGATGAATTTAAGTATCACATTATAAGTATCCAGATACACAGGAAATGTGTCACCAATTCATTATGCAGTGTTTGACAAGAATAAAACTTGACAGGTTAATGTCTGTCATGACTATGAACATATCTGTGTGAGTGAAATGGCAGTCAGGCATAGCGCCACCATCTGGTAGCAGAATGACTTGTTTTAGGTTGTGGTAAAGCTACACGGTACATTAGATTTATGTGAGATTTGGTATACATGGTGTGGAAGTGGTGTAGATGTTAAATGTTGAAGGGCTGTGAAGCCAATATTTGTCATTTTGTAATAAATTGGCATCAATCAACAGGTGTGTTCCATAGTGCGTTAAAGTCAGGCAAGGGCGCGGGCAGCTATTGGGTCCCCCAGTTCAAAAGCAGTTCAGCAGCAACAGGGCGCCATTTTCTTTCATTACTGTGATACTGGCTTAAGGCTTAGATTCTGATATTTCAAAGTCCTGCCATGATATTTTTACTATATGCTATTAGTAAACTACGAAATATTGTTTCACTTAGTAAAAGAAATAAACGAAGCGAGCATAGAAGGGCTGTAATCTAGCGTGTTACAGCTGACTGAAAGTTACCTTCCTTGCTACCATATTAGCCCTCACGAAGTGAGCATAGAGCTTCGCTTGATTGCTAGGATAGTAGCCACAATGTTATAAGTTCTGTTTTATTTGTACTGTTTCGGAGATGGATGATTTCATTCTGCGGGGCCGGTTTCTGTCCGATGTTTGTCCGGTGAGTCTATTTTCTGCACCTTCAATCCTATTGAAACCTATAGCACAATTAGCCTACACGTAATGTCAACTATTCTGTCTAAATGGGCTAGCTGTCATTTAGAACGAAGTGCAATGAACGAGTAAAACATAATACAGCCAAATTACATTTCCCCCCTCTCTCACAAGTTCAGAGTGACATTTTTATTACAGTGGACATGTGGAAAAAAAACTTCAACGTTATTTAAACAGCACTTCACAATGGGACATTCCAGCAAGCAATGTTATAATAATGAACTATTTCCTTGTAACTTTACAATATATTCGGGTTTATTTCATATTTTCCATATTAAACCGTTCGTCATTTTGGAATAGTTTTCCACTAACTGGTGTCCAGCGTTTGTTTAACGGGTTGAGCCTACCGACTGTTTGAAAAATATGACCACTTGCCTACAATGGCATGAAACAAACGCTATAAAGCTATCAATATTGACCTTGTCAGAACACATCTGAAGTAACTACGTGAACATAGTAAACTGAAATTACTTTGTAGGTATAATAATGGTGATGCTTGTATGTTAGGAAGACGATTTCTTCTTCGGAGTATTCTCAATGTAATGGCTTCAATCGGTAGATATATTCTTCTGTCGACCACTCGAGTTAAAAAAAATGCAAACTCGTTCAGTCATCTTGTCAACAAGCCAGTGGGAAAAATTGAGGCGCACATGCCGCAAAATTTAATAATTTAATTATTGACCTGAGGTGGGAAAGAGTGACTGTTGTCCAAAGAGACAGAGTTTATTACAACTTTACGGAAGGGGTGGAAAAATGCCTTTGCTTTTTTTTGTACTGGCAGTGAATAAAGAATCAGCGTACATGACACAGAGTGGCGCTGTAGACCGGTATTAAATCTACGCATATCATGCAGAGAGAGTTCGTGGAATGTAGGCTACAACATCTTGCCACTCCTGTATTAGTGTTCCTAAAAGCTGCTCATTGTGTATTTTCAGGTGAGTTTTTGACCATGTAAGGAATCTTAACTAATCGGTTAAAAACTTTAACGTGTTCAAGTGGATTTAGTAACTGTATTGTTTTGCTTCGGTTCAAAGTAAGATTGGCTAGCTTGGAACGTGCGGTTAGCTATCTTAGTCTCATAGTGTGGCACATACATACTGTGTGGCACATAGTACATTTTAATATTTATTATAGAGGTGCCACAGTGTTTTCTTGTATTGACAGACACCCCCATTTAATTCTAGCTGTCATTTTAAAAAAGTGTTCTATCTGAGGGTAGAACGCACGAGGCTTTCAATGCAATGGCTGTGGGTTTGCGCTGATTTTTTTCAGTTGGCTTACGATACAGAGTAAAATATTAGCGTTCACAAACGGTGTCTATTTATTCTTTTAGGTGGGTGTATGTAACAAACTCTTTATATATTGTCACACTCGTGCGTGTGTCCCCATTAGATGCCATTTTGCAACTTTGTAATGGAATGTACAAATATGTAAGGACTGTGTAGCGATCGTTTAAATGTTGACAATATAGCTTTCTGTCGCTACTGTGGCTAGCTCCCTGCTAGCTCCTCCAGTCATAGCCTACTTTCACGAGTGTGTGGGAGACTTTGAGAATTAACTTTTGTCTGACTCTCCACCGATGTGTGTTAATGTTTGACTATTGAATGAATGTGTATTTTACAGTTTGTATATCCTCTGTGCGATCCTTCTCTCTTAACGACGTCTGACAGACTGAACGAACGGCTGATCAGCAACTTACATAGTTTATCGTTGCCACGGCAACAGAGTAGTTCATGGCTAGTGACGTCACATGTAAACAGGAATGAATGAATGGGGGAGCCTAATGTAACGTAGTTGGAGGTGTTCTGATAGTGACGGTGTGTTTTTATGAATTCAAGATGATAGAATATAACATATTGGTGTTTCTTTTAGGCTTAATATAGCCTATATGGTATTTATTGCTGTTACCATTAGCCTGGTTCAAGATGGTTTTGTAACAATTCTGCTGTGCTGATTTTAATACTGAGCTTTTGATGATTGTAACTGCAATGATATATATGTGTTTTGTTCCGTTGGCTTACGATACAGAGTAAACTATCAGCCTCCTCACAAACAGTGTATATTTATTCTTTCAGAATATCTACTTTTAAAATATGTCACCCTTGAAGTCTTTTTGCACTTCATATGTGTAACAATAGCGCGAGTGTTGGCGGGAATCTTATGTTTAGGTTTTGCAATGAACTCCGGTATTGAATCTACAAGCATATCATGTAGAGAGAGTTCGTGAACATTGCTTTAGTGCAAACCTCAAAAAATGTTGCATTATTGTACCTGCTTAATCTCACGCACATACTTCTGATACATTATCCCTTTAACTACATTTCCACATTCATACAGGTAAAACTTATGCTTCTTCTCATACCACCTATCCCACCCACACCCACCCCTCCGGTTATACATTGCTCAACTATATTCAACAAGATGCCTTTGCCTTCCATATGAACTATCCCACTCTGAACAATGGGATCCTTCCTTTATCACTCTCACCAATGCCACTACCTTATACAAAATACACACTTTTATTACACAATATTAAGCAAACACATAAACTGAATGAAAACTTTATAGCAATATTCTCCTATGATCCACTACTATCAACACCCCCATACACTTCTGGTGTTTCACACAGCCATCCTCATATGGCATTGTACTCTTGTCGCCCTCCTTCCGTTCCTGTTCTTGTACTACCATCTGGAGATGACACACACATACACAAACCTCAGACAGGCACAGACACACACTCTCACACCCACACAAACACAAAAAAATCCCTTTAACACACACACACATGCAAACACAAAGATAATTGCACTACACCTTTTTTCTAAAGAACATTTTCTCTACATACACATGCTCCCAGTAGACAATATAAAGCTCCTATGATTTACCATTCACATATCAGATCTCTACAATAAATGCATTTGTGACATAGAGGATACATTTGAGAGAGGCGGCATGCCACATCCCTGCACCGCAGGTGCGAGGGCCCGTCATCGCCGCTTGCGGCTATATTAGGAGTTGTTTTTTTTAATCTGAACTAGGCATTCTTCTATAAACACATTGCTATCTTGTACAAGGTTTGGAACTCTGTAGGGATGTTGTAGGCATCTTGTTGGCATTTTGACATTGTGAAATGTTGAGAGTATACAATCAGATATGAATATTCACTGTCATCACTGATTACAGAGATTAGTAAATATGATGCAAACAATGACATCTAATAAAAATGCAGTGGACATGCGTGAGACTTCTTGCACATTGTACAGACTACCAAGAAACTGCCTGTCCTGACATCAAAACTGAATTGATCACAGATTGTAACTGCAAAAAATGACTGCATGGGCAGCAGAGGAAAAACAATTAAAGAAATCCAGAAGGAAAGTACTAAGCAGGCCCAAAGAGGGCCGAAGAGCCACGGTGAAGATGAGTGTATGACATGTATGTGTCTCCATAGACCTCTCAGAAGCGCCAAGCAGAGATGCAGAGCACTGTTGGCGCACTGATAGTGTGCTGCAAAATCACTACATAGACCTGGTTGGCTATACGGAGGAGTGCAGCAGTGATTTAAAGAGCACAGACCCAGTGTATATAATAAACCCTGTGTTTCACACCCACTTTCCAGTTTCCCACTACTTGATCTAAGCCACTGTAAATGCGTGTCTAAATTCTATTTTCCATGTCACATGGACTCATTCTCCAAAGCACATGGTAGCCTAATTAAAGGGACAGTATGTACCCCATTAATGTTCACCCGTCAGATGGGCATGAAAACTAGTGTACATGTAGTGTGCACTTCTCACACCCCGAATTCAGATAGGCACGTGCTGGTGCATCGCAGACCATGGCCTGCAACTTTAGCTGTAAGTTCATGCCTTTGAATTAGAAGCCCTTCTCCATACTGTTCACATCTTGGACAAAGTCTTCCATGTACTCATGGAGTTCAGGCTTCCAGAAAAAAGGGTGATTACAAAAGGCCTGCATGGATGAACTTTTGAATAAAGGTAAGCCATCTACGTTGACCTGGACTTCAAAGCACATTCCTTGCTCTTGACATCCATGACCTCCGATCTCTTTGTTTTTAAAGGAACAGTCCACCCCATTTCAAGAAGTTGATTATCTGTTAAGCCCTGGTAAAAAAATGTGAATACATAGATTTTTCCCCCCATGTGTTTACAATGCCTAGTTTGACAGCATAGTTATTAACATGGCAATGAAAGTCTATAAGTAAAAAAAAAAACATCATGTACTTGTAAAAGCACTTTAAAATTTCTGCTTCCAGCCAAAAGCAGCGTTTTGGCCTTAACCACCTGTTCTTCCATAGACGATTGTGAAAGAACGGAAAGAGGTACAGTGTGTACCTTTCTGGTGAGAGGAGAGTTTGATCTGTCATTTGATATGGGTGGTGTTGACATCGGACTTAATTTTCTGTGGGCCTTAAAAAAACCCTGAAATGCTCAAAAACCCTGGCACCATCCAGTAATCATGTGTGGCTTGAGGCTAATGAACCCATTCACTTTCAGTCATTATGTTAAACTATGCTAATAATTTCTGAGTACTGAAAGACATTCGACAGAATGAAGATGGTCACAAAGAGCAGCAGAAAGTGCTGGTATAAAGCAGAGTGCAGCACTGCCTTGAAGAGCACAGGCTCGGTATACAACAGCAGCTGCCTGAACTCTGACTACTTTCTAGGTCGTCTGACAGGGAGTAGACCTGGTACACCACAGGTACACCAGACGCCTCATAACTCCCAAGCACCCTAAATAACTCCCTAAAACAAAGATCAGAGGTCATGGATGCCAAGTATAAGGCTCGGCAGGACAAACAATGGCGACCCCTGGAGTCAATATCAAAAGGCGTTGAAAAACAGCCATGTATGCATATAAACAGGAAAGTGGCCACAATACAGAATACAAAGTGTACCACATCAAACTACTGCAACAAGCAAACTGAGTGGCATGTCTCATCGGTGTCTAACACAAGCAAACAAGGCGCATTTTATTGTTAGATAATCATGCAACAAGTCAACTGAATTGTCTTTCACCACAGAATAACTCTAACTAACCTTTAAAGGAACAGTCCACCCCATTTCAAGAACTTGATTATCTGTTGAGCCCTGGTAAAAAATGTGAATACATAGATGTTTTCCTCCATGTGTTTACAATGCCTAGTTTGACCGCATAGTCATTTTTTAACATAGCAATGAAAGTCTAAGAGTTCAAACAAAACATCAAATGTACTTGTAAAGCAATTAAAAAAATATGTAAAATGCACCACAGTGCAAAACGGCCAGATTCAGATTTCCGTGCAGCTTCACAGCCCAGGCACACAGGGACAAGCAAACACACACAAAAAACCCATTCCCCCTCCACCCCCATTCTTCACAGCTGTAAGGAAGACAGTTCCTCATGGAGCATGTGAGAAAACTTCACCTCTAATGGCGCTGCCAGCAGATGCTCGCCCTCTCCCAATGTTCTCCTCAGTAGCCCATCTGGTCAGTTCTTGACCCAGGTCAGCTGCTCCTCCATCATTGGAATTTGAGTCAGTGTCTGACAGTGCGATCCTCCAAGTCATCAGTGTTCATAACAAACTCTCACTATCTAGGGGAAATAACATTAAAGAGACCGTCTGGAGGGTGTGTGTCTAGGTAATCACTGGTGGACCTGGACAGTTTTGACCAACAGGCAGACAGTGACTTCAAAACCAAAGTGGCACGACTCATCTGTGTCTCACACAATTAAACAACCCTGGAGTCAATTTCAAAAGGCGTTGTGCTGAGTTGGACAAGGAAAACAGCCATGTATGCATATAGACAGTAAAAGTGGCCACAATACAGAATACAAAGTGTACCACATCAAACTACTGCAACAAGCAAACTGAGTGGTATGTCTCTCAGTCTCACACAAGCAAACAAGGCCCATTTTACTGTTAGATAATCATGCAGCAAGTCAACTGAATTCTCTTTTATGTCAGAGAAACGCTCACTATCCGAGGGGATAACATGAGATACAGTCTGATGGGTGTGTGTCTGGATAATTGACCTAGACCTCCCCACCCAGTTAAGAAATACAGTGTATACGAATATAGGCAAACAAGTTCCTCATAGGTCAGGTGGGGGAACTGCAAGTAAAGGTTGACCACATCATCCAGTTGCTGCAGAAGAGAAACGCTCCAGCAAACATCTCCCTGCCAATGCTGCTCTTGGCATCACTTGAGGACCTGGACAGTTTTGACCAACCTCTACAGGCAGACAGTGACTTCAAAACCAAAGTGGTAAGTCTCATCGATGTCTCACACAAGCAAGTTACAGTCCACCCCACTACCAAATCAAACTAAATTACAAAGTATGTATAACTAGATATAAAACTAGTTTTGTATAACTACTAGTTGTATATAACTACTACTTTTCTCCTCCTTGTCCGTGTTCAGGTCAGAGGTGTGGACAGACCTGTCCCATTGCTTTTTAAGTTCCTCTGTGCTGCCTGTTTAAGTGCATGTCACCAATTAGTTCTCCTTCAAAACATTAAAAAAAAAAAAAAAAGACCCACACAAGGCTATCAAAAGCCATCACCCTTACTTATGTCTGAGATAACCCTGCAGGGATACTGGTGTCGTGACACCACTTGTATGCAGGCCCGTTCCCCTCTAAGACACAGAACACCAAGTCGAGAACTCAGTTTTAAAATGTTTATTACCCAGGTCAGCAGCCACATACATCCGGATACAAAGAGCACCCCACCCCAACCCACACAAAGAAAAGTGGCACCCTAACGCCACCTACTATACACCCTGACATAGGCACATCACAGCAATCAATCAGATAATGCACAGCAGTACTTAACATACAATCCACAGCACACAAGGGTCACAATGATGGTAGCCACATAAATCCCACAAAACACAAAAAAACAAACACAGAACAATGCAGCTCAAATTAAGTCAAGAAAAAAAACATGCATCACCACAGCAATACAATATGGCCCACTAAGGTCACAACACACCAAATAAACTCTTAATACATGACTACCATACAGACCGCAAAAGAGACGAGCACACAAGTCAATATTGAGGCACACAAGTCAATATGAAGGCACACAAGTCAATATGAAGGCACACAAGTAGGTTACATGCATTAAGTACCATTCCACCTGCACAAAATCAGCGACGTCATCAGCCGTGACACGGCACCCAATTAAGAGGAGTACTCGGGGCTCTACTCCGCACCGAGCGGATGTGCTGCTGCCCAACCAAGAAAAAAAAGAATACACATTGGGTCGGCGGCTTCCCCCACGCCGACCCAAAAAAATAACAAACTTATCTGTGCTCTAGTCCGCTCTCAAGTCCACCAGGCGCAGCGATACCCAAAGTCCACCAGGCGCAGTGATACCCAAAGTCCACCAGGCACAGCGATACCCCTTGGCCCTAAAATACCGTCCAATTAGAGGCTCCAGCCGCTCCGCGTTGGGTGAACAAACCTCTCGCCAGACTTGCGACACCTGCAATACAAACGGCAGCAGCACTGAGAAACCCAGCGGCTCCACGGAAGACAAGTTCTACACTCTCGTCCACACACGCCAAGGAGGAAAAAAGACTACTTTCCTTTAGCAGGTGTACAGTCAAGCCCATCTCGGTTCCGCGCAGACATATCCGCTGGAGCTCTGCTGTCCCTGCTACTGCTGATGCTGCTACTGCTCTTGTGGTGGTTACTGTTATCGGCCACTGTTGCACCGGTCCCGTCGCTTCGTGATGACGTCGCCCCTGGTCCCCTCAGGAAGTTCATCCTCAGTGACGATTCCCCTGCAATAAAACACAACTTCCCCCGCCCCACTCAAACAGTCCCACCAACCACATCACTTCATTTTAATCGCCAATAATCCCCAGTCCATTGAAGTCCATAATGAGTTCTCACCTCCCCCAAAGCCATTGTGCACAACATACCACCCAACCGTGACACTGGCACCATCCCTTTGCTGGATTCGGCCTCTTTCTCTTCATTACACATTGAAGAACCTTAAAAGAGTCCTTGTAAGGAGGCCACCACGCCAAGCAAGTTACAGTCCACCCCACTACCAAATCAAACTAAATTACAAAGTATGTATAACTAGATATAAAACTAGTTTTGTATAACTACTAGTTGTATATAACTACTACTTTTCTCCTCCTTGTCCGTGTTCAGGTCAGAGGTGTGGACAGACCTGTCCCATTGCTTTTTAAGTTCCTCTGTGCTGCCTGTTTAAGTGCATGTCACCAATTAGTTCTCCTTCAAAACATTAAAAAAAAAAAAAAAAAAAAGACAATTAAGGCTATCATAAGCCATCACCCTTACTTATGTCTAAAAGACAACTGTGACAGCAGTTGATGTTACGAGAGAAACAGGGTTTGCGGCTTATTCCAGAACAACCTCACTCCCAATCGTGTTATATTGCTTAAATAACTAGTTATATAGACGGTTAACATGGTATGAACTGATACGTCAAAAAGAAATTCTCTGTTGCATATATTGTATAACAATTGTGCCCAATGTGTATGACCCTTTTAACTTGTTTACGCATTCTTCCTATAGAGAGCAAATCTCCAGTGAGTTCAGCATCCTCCAGCATGTCCATGGTAGTCCTAATCATCTGCAACCTCTGAAGACCAGGCACTGTGCACATTGGTAGGTCTCCTGTCTTGACACACACAGAACAAAAACACAGACATAAGACAGCATCTCAGACCAACAGTACACAGTGATTAACACTGCCATCACACATGGCCCTTCACAAACGCAGACAAGAGGGGCATACCATCACAGTGTTCTGAGAGAAGCAATGCATCTTCGTAGGCAGTGTCCTGGGTCACCTGAAACTACTCCACCACCTTCTTCCTCCAGGCCATGGTTCTGGGCGCATAGTCCTCCTGCACTCCCCCTCTGGGCCGCCGTCTTCTATGGCATCTTAGTTCGGGATGAGGACTTTACTGCGATGACGGATGAAGGACATCACCTTGCCACTTCACAAGGGTCCCCTGGCATGCAGGCTGTCGAGTAGACCTAGAAAGTACAAGGGCCTTCACGCCAGTGGAGTTCAATCGGAGGCCAAGGGCTCTCAAGGAGGTCGACAGGGGTACCCTGATGGGTACACACAGTTTGTTTACATTTTTTAAAAATGTGCCTTAGCATACTACAAATACTACAAATATCATATCAAAAGCTGTTTCTGTGCTGTAATGTCAGTTTAAGACCGACAATTCCAGGATATACACAAAACACAACACATGATAATAATAATAATAATAATATTAACACTTCAGTACAATGGCCACGGTTACATGACATTTATTTCCGAATTAACTCACTTTAATTCTGAATAAAACTTAATACCGCTTTGAAAACATCATGTAAACACTTCACATTACAGTATATTTAAATGTTGTATTAATTTTCATAGTACGACGTCCGACAACGTCAAGTCATAGAACAAGAACGACACTTGAGCGCGCGCACAACTGAGTGGTATAAAACCTGCTTGTTGACAGATAAAACTTTGTGGTTGTTGCGGAGACTTAGCTAGACCATTAGAGATTTAGATTTTAGAAGTGTGAATCTGACAGTTTGACAGTTTTACATCTTTTTATATCTTTTATATCCCTTAGCAAAAAGTAGTATACTTAAAGTTTATTTTATGAAGTATACTTCAGTATAAGTGTAAGTATACAGACCATGTACTTTTAGTGTACTAGAAAGTATGCTAATTTAATACTTTTTTATATTAAATTGGAACACTTTAAGTTTATAAAAGTATTCTTTAAGTATATTTTAAAGTTAATTTTAAGTTTACAAAAGTACACTCTAAAATATAAAAGATATACACTCATCTATACTAGCCCTCTAGTATACTTAAAGTATACCACAAGTACACTTATTTATATACTGCCATTGTACTAGTTATGTAGTTCAAGTTCCTATTTTTAGTTTACTTTAGATTATAAAGTAATAAAATAAATGAAGCGATTTCCATTTGTCATTGTGATCACACAGCACACAACGAAATTCAGCCTCTACTTTTAACCCATCACACACGTGACCATGCTCAGGGTACCTCAGTCACAGGGGAGGATGGAGGAGAGAGTTGGTCATTCATGGCCTGTCGGTGTCGGGAATTGAATCTGTGACCTTTTGGCTGCCGGTCCAGCGCCTTAGCCGCTAGACCATGACTATAAGTTTGCTTGGCATATTACTTGTAGCTTTGTAGCTTTACTCAAACTGTATTGTTACGTCCTCCTGCACCCTAGGTGTCGCCATTTCTCTTTGTGGTTGTTTTGGGCTGCGCTAATTGTGTTTCAGGTGCGGCTTGTAATCGGGGATGGACTTCATTCCATAAAAACCTGCGTGGTGGCCTGTTCTCTCTCTGTCGGCCTGTGGCCGGGAAGGGAAGGTCGGAAGATGGCGGTAGAGAGTGGTGGTGATTGTGGCGAGCTCTTGCTTGAGTATGGCTTTGGAGTGGAAATGGAGGGGAGTGACGGTAGTTTGAATGGGGGGGTGGTGGACAGGGGAGGAGAAAGTGAGGGAAATTCAAACGAGGAATGGCGGGTGGTAGGAAAAGGGGGGAGAGGAGAGAAACAAGACAGAGTGTCAGAAAGTAATTCGGACAGTGATAGTCCCAGCAAAGCAATGAGAGTGACGAACGACAACGGCCTAAAGGTGAAATTACTGTTTGATTCCCCTACATCTATCAATCCCCTGAAAATTACCAAAGCACTCCATGCAGCTGTAGGCACAGTGCAGGTTACTCCTGTAAGAGACGGCAGCCTACTTGTTGGCTGTCATAATGTTGCACAGCAGGAGAAACTTCTTGCAATGTCTGAAATGGATGGTAAGAGAATTAAATGCATCCGCTGGGAGCGTAAAAAACTTGAGCTTGGAGTTATTACTGACTTGTCATGTGAGGATATTATGAGCAATGTATCTGGAGCCAAGGTCGTTAAATGCAAGAGATTGATGTTTACACGGGATAAAATAAAAAAGGAGAGCCTCTCTGTTCTGATATTTTTTGATGAGAAGGAATTGCCCGCGAGGGTTAAAGTAGGATATATGAGCTTCCAGGTTCGGCCATACATTCCGCCTCCATTGCGGTGCTTTAATTGCCAGAAATTTGGGCACGTAGCAGCGGCGGGAGACGGCTATCGACCTCACTCTGGTGTCTGCGCAGTATGCGAGATGCTGTAAATGGAATGTTTTTCAGGATGACTGTGTCGGCAGTGATCATTACCCCATCTTGTGTGAAATTGGAGTGGGACCTGTACAGGTTGAGGAAGTAGTCTTCCCCAGATGGGTTTTTAAAAAGGCCAGATGGGAGGATTTTGCATCAAACTGCAGCACTAGACTGATGAGCCTCAATTTGGAGCGGTATGACAATGTTGATGCTGCTAACAGTAAAGTTACAGAGATATTGTATTCTTCTGCTGTAGAATTTATTGGGAAGTCGACAGGCAGTGGAAGAGGAAAATGGTGCCCTGGTGGACTGACGAGTGCAAGGAAGCAGTGCAGGTGAGAAATAGAGCTTTTAAAAAGGTGAAGTCTACTTTCTCTTTCACTGACCTTGTTGAGTATAAAAAAGCACAGGCAATGGTTAGGCGGGTGATTAGGAAGGCAAAGAGGGAGCGATGGAGAGCATTTTGTGATACTATTGGTAGAGATACATCAATTACTGATAGGCTGGGACGATTTTTCGATTTCGATTTTATGCGCGATATAAAATTAATACGATTAGAAACTAGACACATTCGATAAGCCTGCAAGCGCACGCCTTCAAAAAATCACCAACGTTTTCACAGGCACGCGAGTAGCCAATCATAACTAAACATTGACGCACGTAGCCAGTCAGTTTGAAGAGAGCCACCACGTTACTCACGTTAGGTTGTGTGTATACACACACACACACACACACACACTTTGACACACGCGCCGCGTGTAGTAGCTAACATGCCAAGTTTGCAGCACGGCGTGTATCCAACCAAACCGGCAAAATAAGACGGTATCAAAATGAGCGAAAACTCGGCTGGGTGGAGTTCTGCACAGCATTTAAGTCGGCTGCCTGGAGGTACTTTGGCTATTTGAAGTCGGATAAACAACAGAGCAATGTCCTGTGTAAAATGTGTAGAAGTCACGTCCCTACTAAAACAGGAAACGACAGCAATTTATTTCAGTATTTAAAACATCACCCATTAGAGCACGCAGAGTGCTGCCAGGTCGCTAAAGCCCCCTCGACCAGCAATAAGAGAAAGGCTGATCAACAAACCATACAGTCCGCTCTTCCCAGCACCATGGCATATGAAAAATTATCGAAACGGCACAAAGATATCACACATGCCATCACACAATTGACAAAGGGATGTAATAATAATAATAATAATAATAATAATAAACCTTTACTTGTATAGCACAGTTCATACATGGAAGATGCAGCTCAAAGTGCTTTACAGTTTGGCAAGTGCTTTGCAGTTTGTACAAACATTTTGTTTTTACTCTGGGTAACCTGAAAGCTTGTCAAGCTATTTTTGTTCATTTTAAGGCTTTGAACACTAAGTATACTCCACTGTACATTTGCAATGTTCTTTTTCAAACAGAACATTAAAAAAGAATTTAAAAATAGTGATTTTATTGATATCGTGATATATATCGTTATCGAACATTTTGAACAAAAAAAATCGTAATATAATTTTTTCTCATATCGCCCAGCCCTAATTACTGAAGTGTTGGGGATGATTAGAAGAATGGGGGGAATTAGGAGGGAATATTCCTTACCTGCTCTCAAGTTTAATGATGAAGTGATGGGAACGGATAAAGGGAAAGCAGAAGCCCTTGCTACTGCGTTTGCCAGAATTCATAGCATGGATAATGTGTCTGCTGAAGCTAGAGTGGCTAGGGAGGAATTGGTAAGGTTGCACCCTAATGTAATGGAGAAAAAGATTGCTGCTGATGAGGCCTCTGATGCTCCTTTCTCTATGTTTGAATTAAAGCAGGCCCTTAGTGGAGTTAGATCTACCTCTCCAGGCAAAGACGACATCTGTTACGTAATGGTGGATAAAGTATGGCCTGAAGCGCAAATGGTACTTTTGAAGCTTTTTAATTTAATATGGGAAACGGGGACTATTCCCCTGGCTTGGAAACACTCTGTGGTGGTACCGTTTTTAAAACCAGGTAAGGAAAAGAGTGAGGTAACTAGCTACAGGCCCATAGCGTTGACCTCTAATCTCTGTAAGTTAATGGAGCGGATGGTCACTGATAGGTTGACTTATGTTGTTGAAAAGAGTGGTCTAATAACCTCCTGTCAGAGTGGGTTTCGCAGGGGAAGGATGACTATGGACCCTGTGTTATGCCTGGAGGATATTGTAAGGAAGGCTCAAGCAAATAAAGAACAAGTCATTGCTGCTTTCTTTGACATAGAAAAGGCATATGATATGCTGTGGCGTGAAGGACTCCTTATCAAGTTAGGGGCAATGGGAATAAGTGGTAGGATGTATAACTGGGTCATGGCCTTCCTGCTGAATAGGACCATTGAGGTGCGTGTTGGACACGTTGGACAGGTCACATTCTAGTATATATCCTGTGAATAATGGAGTTCCGCAGGGTAGTGTGTGTAGCCCTCTGCTGTTTAACATCATGATAAATTATATTTTTTCTGGAATAGATGCCAATATTGGACGGTCATTGTATGCAGATGATGGGGCACTGTGGATTAGGGGCCGAAACTCAGCGTTCATTAGTCAGAAACTTCAGGCGGCGGTCAGCCTGGTGGAGAAGTGGGGCAATAAGTGGAGCTTTCGTTTTTCAGTGGAGAAAACACAGGTTATATGTTTCACCAAGAAAAGGCGTGTACCTCCTGTGCAATTGTCTCTGTATATGCAGCCGCTCAAACAGGTTGAGGTGGTGAGGTTCTTAGGGGTTTGGATGGATTATAAACTTACTTTTAGGGATCACATTCAGAGAGTCGTTGCAAAGTGTAAAAAGGCAGTGAATATACTAAGGTGCTTAGTGGGGAGTAATTGGGGTGCTACTATGATGGCATTAAAGCGTGTCTATTGCACTTATAAGATCGTCACTGGATTATGCGTGTATTGCATATGGATCGGCAGCGAAGACACACTTATTAAAACTTGATGCAGTCCAGGCACAGGCCTTGCGAGTGTGCAGTGGGGCATTCATAACCTCTTCAGCTCCTGCACTTCAGGTTGAGGCGGGAGAAATGCCATTCGCCTTAAGGCGACAGCAGTTGGGCATGGTGTATTGGACGAACCTGCAGGGATATAAGGGGGATCACCCAACCAAGCATATCTTGAATCAGTGCTGGGAGCAGGGTAAGGCAAATTTTAATAGTTTTTGTGGGTTGGAAATGACCAGGCTGGAGAGCTTGGCCTAACCAAGGTGGCCCATAGCTCTGTGGTGCCACTGCCAGCTATTCCTCCCTGGCTCTTTATTATGCCTGAGGTGGATCTTGACCTTGTTAAAATGCGTGAGGAATTCTTCATGGCAAGTCTAAGTGTAGGCCAGATTTACTCTGTGAGGTACTTCAATGTCTTTTTAGACTGCACCAGCAGGACATTTCAGTTAAGTTTCTATGGGTTCCATCCCATTCAGGCATTGCAGGTACGAGGCTGTGGACAAACTTGCCAAAGAGGCTTTGGCATCTGAAGTCCAGTCCAACATCCCACTAAGCAACCTCCGAAGCCGAAGTCAAAGCCGAAGTCGAAGTCGAAGCCGAAGTCAAGGCTGTAATATTCAAGAAAATGTTGGGTGTATGGCAGGGGCAGTGGGATAGGGAAACTAGGGGCAGCTCTCTGAGAGCGATTCAAAATCGGGTACCTTCAAGGAGACTGGGTAGCGGTAGCCGCAGGGAAGAACAAATCGTCACGAGACTTAGAATAGGACATTGTAGGTTAAATGGCAACCTCCACATAATTGGCAAACATGCCACTGGCCTCTGCGACTACTGTCAGGAAAGGGAGACTGTACAGCACGTGTTATTAGACTGCCAAGCATATAGGGTTGAGAGTAACATTGTTAGAACGAGTTAGAGAGCTAGGGGAGACTAGGCTCACTCTTGAAAGGTTACTTGCCTTTTCAGTGCCATCTGCCTGGAAATATGTATTTGAGTTCCTTAAAAGTACAGGCCTTTTAGGTAGAATTTAGTGTATTCCTTAGTATGTTTAATTATTATTATTATTATTATTATTATTATTTTTGGTCACTCCCCCATTGAAACTCCTACTAGGTAATCTCGCAGTTCCACAAAATTACAGTTGGTGGCGGTAATGCACCATAGTGGATGCCAACCGCCATAAAACCGGAAAGAAGAAGAAGAAGAAGTTCTCTCTCTCTCTCCTCCTGGGTTTGGGTCCTCCACGTCAGCCTGCCTGTTCCTACTTTTGTTGTATTGTATTGTTCCCCCTGTTTTCGTTACCCCTTTGCCCTTTGATCCGTTTTGTTTTCAGTTGAAATATTATTTGTTAACAAATTACCCCTAGACTTGACGAGCTCTATGACTTCGTGTCATTTCATGTTGCACCTGGTCATCCAGTTTGTAACATTTGGAGGCTCGTTCCTTGTTTGATCCCTTAGTGAGTAGGAGGATTTAGGCTTTGGCTCTGCGACAGGTGAGTACTGGCTGTTGTATGTGTGTTTGCGTTGCACTGTGATCAGGTAGCCGCCGGGTGGGCACAGAGTCCGCCACTTTATTATTTTAGTTTATTGTGTTTGGTGGTAGCCTTTAGTCGGCCCGCTTCGGAGATCTGCAGCAGACTGCATCGTTGGTTTGCTGCTGGTCTCACGAGTTCAGCGGTTAAATGCGCCTTTTAGAGGAACCACTGAAGACTAGCGTTAGGCTCAGTTTAGATCTTGTCGTAGGTATTTGAGGGGTTGCGGTGCAGCGTGACTCACATGTCTCATGTGTCGCTTTAGTGTTTCATGCATTGTGTTTACGGTGCCCGCAGTGTGTCTAATCTTAGGTCTGCCTGTTAAGTTTGCTGGCGTGGTGTTGGACACCCTTTTTTTGAGAGAGCTGTGGTCAATTTTTGTGGGGAATTTTTGTGGCCACATTTGTTTTTCGGCTTCTTTTCGTGCTGTTGCAGCCAGCTCGATTTAAGAGTTTTTGATTATATTTTGTTTTGTTTGTTTAAACTATGACGTCGGCAGCGCAAGTTTTTGCCGATGATCCGACGGAGGAGGCGTTCCGTAGTTCAACTAAAGATCAATTGATCGAGGTTGCGCGGCTTTTTGACGTGGAGTTAAGTGCTTCTGAGAAGCGTTTAAAAACTACAGTCAAAGCAGTCGTGCATCCTGCTTTAATAGAGAAAGCTGTATTACCACCCGTTGATCTTGAGGAAACGATCCGTCTTAAAGAGCTCTCCGTAAAGGAGAAGGAATTGGATAATCAGCGGGAGAAGCTGAAATTAAGAGTTGCCCAGAGTCAGCTAGAACTTAGACGGCTTGAGCAGGAGGCTCGGCTAGGAGATGTTGACTTTGCGTCATCGTTTGATGTTGCTAAACATATTAAGCTCGTCCCTCCTTTTGTGGAAAAGGACGTGGCGAAGTTTTTTCCGCATTTTGAAAAAATAGCTGTAACCCTTCGTTGGCCTAGAGAGGTGTGGCCCCTCTTAGTACAGTCCGTTTTGACTGGTCATGCCCAAGAGATTTTTGTGTCGCTTTCCCATGAACAGAGTTCATCCTATGATAAAGTGAAATCGGCAATCTTGCGAGGTTACCAGTTAGTGCCTGAAGCATATAGGCAGCGTTTCCGGCGATGTAAAAAGTTGGAGCGCCAGACCTATGTTGAATTCGCTCGTGAGAAAGAGGTGCTGTTTGACCGCTGGTGTTCCGTTAGTGAGGTTCACAGCCGAGCGCAACTGCGCGAGTTATTACTATTAGAAGAATTTAAGAACTGTCTTCCTGCCCCAGTTACGACCTATCTTAACGAGCGCCAGGTAAAAACACTACATCAAGCTGCTGTCCTTGCAGATGAATTTGTCCTGACTCATCACTTGTCTCACACGTCATTTAGAGATAAAAGGTATGAACCGTCATCGTCTGTTCATAGTGATAAATCTTTCACTTCTTGGAAAAGTGACCATGTCTGTCATTACTGTAAGCGACTGGGTCACTTGGTAGCCGACTGTGTAGCTTTGAAAAAGAAGCATGAAAAGCAAGATCCTAAGCCTGATGGGTTAATTAAAACTTTTCCAACGCTGTCTCCACTATCTGTTCCAATAGTTATGGATTCTAAGACTGGGTGAACCTTTTCTGAGCGATGGCTTTGTGTCTGTCTGGTGACCGTAGTGTTCCCGTACCTATTCTGCGTGACACAGGGGCTGCATTGTCATTTCTTTTAGGGGGGGTCTTACCTTTGTCTGGTGAATCAGAGACTGGCACCAGTGTCCTTGTTCGTGGCTTTGAGATGGGCTCAGTTTACCGTCCCTCTTCATCGGATTGACTTAAAGTCCGACTTGTTCACTGGTAGTGTTGCTGTTGGGGTGCGTAGCTCTTTACCAATTCCCGGTGTAACTTTTATCTTAGGGAATGACCTCGCGTTTGGTAATGTGTGGGCCAAAGACGACTCTGATGTGCTCCCTCATGTCTCTGCTCCTGACTCGTCTATAGTCCATGACTGTGTACAGCAGTATCCTGACGTTTTTCCAGCCGGTGCTGTTACACGCGCTATGAAAAAAAAGCACTCCGCTTCTGATGTGGGTGAAAGTTCAGCTTCACTTTCTGTTCACGATCATTGTGTTGATTTATCTGATTGCTTCTTTGTTAGTGTTGATCCAGGTAGTATCCGTGATGCATCTGCCACCTGTTCTGGGTTTAGTGAATGTTTGGGGACAGTGAAAAGCGGCGGCATGTCTTTGTCGCGTGAGAAACTAATAGCTGCTCAAAAAGCCGACGTGACTATTGCTCCTATGTTGCATATTGATATAGATAAAGAGCCAGAATGTTTCTTTATCCGTGAAGGGATTCTGATGAGAAAGTGGAAACACAGTTATGTCCCAAACCAGGGGAATTCTTTCCATCAAATTGTACTGCCGGCCGAATACAGGGATTATGTTTTGAGTGTTGCTCACCTCGGAATAGCGAAAACATTGTATTGTATTAGTCAACATTTTTTTTGGCCAGGGGTTAGGCGTGATGTGATTCGCTATTGTAAAACCTGTCGTGTTTGTCAGATTGCTGGCAAGCCTAATCAAACCATCCCGCCAGCTCCTCTGTTTCCTATTCCCGTGCTTAGTCAGCCATTTGAACATGTGATCGCTGATATTGTTGGTCCGCTTGTTCGCTCAACAGGGGGTTATCAATATCTTTTGACTGTCATGTGTGCTGCTACTCGTTGTCCAGAGGCTGTCCCTCTGCGAAAAATAAACACCAGAGCAGTCTTAAAAGAGCTGTTAAAATTCTTTTCCCTGTTCGGTTTACCCAAAGTTATCCAGACTGATCGTGGGTCTAACTTTCTGTCTGGTGTGTTTTCCCATGTTCTTAAGCAGTTGCGCATACAACACAATGTTTCCAGCGCGTTTCATCCTGAGAGTCAGGGAGTGCTGGAACGTTACCATCAGACGTTGAAGAGCATGTTGCGCAAATACTGCTTGGAAACTGGGAAAGATTGGGCTGATGCGGTTCCCTGGCTTTTATTTGCTTGCCGTGAAGTTACACAGGAGTCATTGGGTTTTAGCCCGGCCGATCTCGTGTTTGCACATTCTCCTCGAGGTCCGTTGGCCGTGTTAAAAGATCAGTGTTTCAGTGATGTACCTTCTAACAATATTCTGTCCCATGTAACTGATTTTCGTACTCGTTTGCATGCTGCTTGTAAACTTGCACGTGAGCACCTTCAACAAACCCAGTGTAAAATGAAAGCGTGGTATGATCTTAAGGCTGTTGATCCGCCAGTTTGCAGTGGGCGATAAAGTCTTATAGGCCATGAGCCAGGACCCCAAAATGGACCCCCGCAATCGAATGGGTGGGCAATTTCTAATCTGTTTTTTGACTTCTTGGACATCTCAAGTAAACATTTTGGCATGATAACCATTGCAAACAGGTAGCTTAGTGGTAGTTATCATGCGTTGAAATGGTGGACCAGTAAAATGGAAACGTAAAACCTATGCATTGTGGTTCTTTGTTATTATGCAGTTTGGTGACCACACAGGGTCCTTCAATTACCTCAGGGATGTTTTCCCTTCCATCAAGACCCTACAGGGGTTGTTAGACCACACTAATAGGCCTATTAGAATCACCTCAGCAATAGGTGAATGACAAAATGTGATACAAATGAGAACATATGAAATCCGTTTTTTTTTTTTTTTTTTTAACTTTTCCTGCAACAAGAACAAACATCATGAACAAATACACATTAGCATGTCATAACAATACACATTAACATGTGATAACCATACACATTAACCTGGCATGATAACCATTGCAAACAGGTAGCTTAGTGGTATTGAAATGGTGGACCAGTAAAATGGAAACGTGAAAACTATGTATTGTGGTTCTTTATTATTATGCAGTTCGGTGACCACACAGGGTGCTTAAATTACCTAAGGAATGTTTTCCCTTCCATAAAGACACTATAGGGGTTGTTAGACCACACTAATAGGCCTGATCTGTTGTTTAGGACTAGGTGTTGATATCCCAGTAGATACCTAAGGCACCGACGAGACACTGTGGCCATCAAGTGAGTGATGGCATCCTTTGGGTTCTCAAGTGGGTGCCCTCCTTCTTGGGTGTTTTGGTGATAGGCCCACGACACCTCCAGAGGGTTCAGCAGTGAATCCCAGCGTCCCAGGTTCACTTCCATCAACCACCACACACTTGGAGCCCCAGGTCAGGTCTTTCCTCCTGCTCCACAGCCACTGGCTCCCTTTCTCAGCAGCCTCGGAAAGATCCTTGATTGCCCACCTGTGGGCCTTCACTCGTACCCCCATCTCCCTGAGTAGCCTAGATGTTGAGGTGGCTATGAATCCCCTGCAGCCTACTTCCACCGGGCGTACCCTCACGTTCCAGCCTTATTGTTGGGCGTCTGCTGCGAGATCAGTGTATCTCAGCTTCTTCCGCTCGTGGGCTTCCTCTACTGCACCCTCCCATGGTACCTTGAGCTCAATGATGTACACGACCTTGAGTGAGGAAGACCACAAAACAAGGTCTGGGGAAAGGTTGGTGGATGTGATTTCCGGTGGAAAGCACAGCTTTTTGTCCAGGTCTGCCAGCATTTTCCAGTCCTGTGCTCTATCCAGCTACCCAATGTCAGCCCTGCTGGTGATTGTGAAGCTGGCTTGACCCTCCCGGACAAAGAGTGCTGGCTGCCGGTGGGATGGCGGGGGGCGAAGTGCATTTGCGTTCACCCACTGGCATTCCAGCACTACCGCAAGACATCTTAGCACCTGGTTGTGTCGCCAGGTGTAGCGACCTTGGGTGAGGCTAGTCTTGCAGCCCACTAAGATGTGCTTTAGTGTTGCTGGGCTTGGGCACAAGGCACATGTGGGGTTGTCGCCATACCATTGGCTTAGGTTTGCGGGGGAAAGTAAAACATCATATGCAGCCCTGATGGTGAAGCTTGCCCTGAATGCCTCCATCTCCCATAGATCTTTCCAAGAGAGACCCTTCTCTACCCCTTCCCACGCCATCCACTGCCCTTGCTTTGCCTGTGCCACGGCTTGAGTGCGCCTTGCTGCTTCCTCTTCCCGACGTACCTCTTGGACCACCAGCTTGCGTCTCTGAGCTGGATTGGCCTTGCTCCAAGTCGGTCTGCTAGTACCAAGGCCAAGACCGCTCCTCCCCTCCTGAACATGTCCCACGATGTCACGGTGTCGGAGTGCTGCCTTTGCCTGCTCTGTTGCAGCCAGCGGGGTCCACTTCCTTCCGGTGGCCAGGATGGGTGCTGCTTGGGCCACAAATGGGTCATAGGAGTCTTGGAGAGTGACCTTGGCGCACTTGTATTCCTCTACCAGGCTGGTGATGGGAAGTTCCAGCATGCCTCTGCCATAAAGCCCAATGCTACTGAGGCACCTGGAAAGGCCAAGACATTTCCTGGCATAGGAATTGACCAGCCTCTCCAGTTTTGAAAAATATCAGTTATTATAATTTCAGCCAGCAACAATGCAAAATTAGCTTGGGGTAACGCAAATAGGGCAACCACAGCGAATTTCCCAAGGGCAAAGCTAGCTGGGCGATCAGATTGAATTATTAGTTTTTATAGTTTCTAATTATTATTAGTTTTTATAGTTTCAGCCAGCAAACAAAGCAAAATTAGTTTGGGGTGATGCAAACTAGATGCAAATTGCCTAGCGAATTTACGAAGTGCAAAGCTAGCTAGCAAGCAGGGGCACAATAATGATTTAAAATTATGGGAATGTTATTATTATTATTATTGTTGTTTATTATTATTATTATTATTATTATTATTATTGTTTATTATTATTATTATTATTATTGTTGTTGTTGTTATTATTATTATTATGTGTTATTATTTATTAGTGTTTATAATTTCAGCCAGCAAACATAGCAAAATTAGTTTGGGGAGATGCAAACTGGATGACCACAGCGAATTTCCGAAGGGCAAAGCTAGCAAGCAAGCTAGGTCACAATAGTGAATAAAAATTATGGGCAATTTTTATTATTATTATTATTTATTTTTTTATTAGCTTTTATAATTTCAACCAGCAAACATATAAAATTAGCTTGGGGTGATGCAAACTGTATGACCGACCACAGCGAATTTCCGGAGCTAACTAGGCAACCCGATGGAATCAGATGTTAAAAGTCAGTTATCTTTTAGGTAATGACCTATGGCATGGTTCAGTGAAAAACAAGGATCTTATTTTCTTCAAGAAATTGCAGAAGAGCTAGAGTTGTTCTGTGATTAGCTAAATCAAAATACAAAGTCAATGTCTGTGGCCTGTATGATTCCCAAAAGAGATATGTCAACTGTAATGTTAAATTCGATTTCCCTCCTTGCTCACTCTGCACCAGTAGTTTGTGCCAATTCCTCTTGGTTAATAACAACTTATATACAGTACAGGGACTTAAAAAACTGTAACAGAGATATTAATCATCAGTAGAAGTAAATTGCTATATGTGCAACATCTAAGAATGGGCACTATTGCCGTGTGGAATGCATATGGTTCAAATAAGAAATGCATGACAAATATGATAAAGCTACTGTTCTGCCAAGGTTATCATACCATTCCATAATCTGGACATATATAGCAATAATAAAATACCAACAAGAATTTGCCCACCCTTTTGATTGCGAACGGTGGTCTGGCTCATGGCCTATTAGTTCTGCTTCCTGTTCCTGGGTCTGCTTTGCAGGCTCGCTTTAGTGGCCCATACATAGTGGTGAACAAAGTGTCAGATCGCGATTATGTGATTGCTACTCCAGACAGGCGACAGCAAACACGCCTGTGCCATGTAAACATGTTGAAGCCTTTCTTTGAGCGTGGCTCTCCCTCTTTGTGTCCCGTCTCGACCCCGGCACAGCCAGTGGTTGGCTCGTCGCTGCCCACTGCAGGTGTGGTGCTGATTTCTGCTGTGGGGGAGGGTGGCGAAGTGGAGGACAGTCCTTGTTCTTCTGTAGTGAGTGGGCGTTTAAACACAGAAATGCTCTCTGTTCTCTCTGATCATCTTCCACACCTTACTGAGAGTCAAAGAGTTGACATCTTGGACATTATCCATCAGTTCCCAGAGTTGTTCAGAGACGTCCCGATGCAGACACATGTCGTTGAACACGACATTGATGTTGGTACTGCCCCTCCTATTAAACAACACCCTTACCGTGTTAACCCGGTGAAACGGGCTATCGTAAAGAACGAGGTCGAATACATACTCGCTAATGGAATAGCTGAGCACAGCATGAGTTCGTGGAGTTCACCATGTCTTTTGGTAGCGAAGCCTGACAACACATTTAGATTTTGCACTGATTACCGCCGTGTCAATGCAGTTACTAAACCTGACTGTTACCCACTTCCTAGGTTGGATGACTGCATTGACCGGGTGGGGTCAGCTGTGTTTGTTAGCAAGTTTGACTTGCTTAAGGGCTATTGGCAAATCCCATTAACCACCAGGGCCAAGGAGATTTCTGCCTTTATAACTCTAGATCATTTTCTGTCATACCGCGTAATGGCTTTTGGCATGCGTAATGCTCCCGCTAGCTTCCAACGGCTAATAAATAATGTGATCTTGCCTGATCTATGCCTGATTGTGAAGCATATTTAGATGACCTAGTGATTCATAGTTCTGACTGGCCAAGCCACCTTGCCCAAATTTATGAACTCTTCCAACGTCTGTCTTCTGCTAGACTTACGATCAATCTGGCCAAGTGTGAGTTTGGGAAGGCAACTGTCACATATCTGGGCCGAATGGTGGGAGGGGGTGAGGTGCGTCCACTGGATGCAAAAATCTCAGCTATCTGTGATTTTCCTGCCCTGAGCTTCGCAGGTTCCATGGTATGGCTGGCTATTACCGTGGGTTTTGTAGGAACTTTTCCACGGTGGTGGCACCATTGACTGATTTGCTTAGTCCAAAAGTCCCTTACAAGTGGTCGGAGCAATGTAGTAAGGCTTTTGAGAATGTGAAGTTGTTGTTAGTGGCTGCTCCAGTATTGTCTGCTCCAGATTTTTCTAAGCCCTTTTCTGTTGCTGTTGACGCCTGTGACTATGGTGCTGGTGCTGTCCTACTGCAGCTTGGTGTTGAGGTCCAACATCCCTGTAGCGAAGGGAGGAGAAGTCGCCCCACCGGGATTCAAACCCGGGTCTCCCGGGTGCCAAACGTGTACTCTGACTGCAACGCCAAAGAGCCAGGCTCGTTGGGATGGCAGTCAGAGCACACCCACAACTCTAGTGATGGTCACTCCATCACACTACCTTCCCCTTCGGGAAGCGCAGCCATGTGCTTCACACACACCAGGTGTCCCTCACGCCATGCGCTTCACACACTCACGGTGTCCCTCACGCCATGCGCTTCACACACAGAGGGGGTCCCTCACACCATGCTGCGCCTCCGATGACCTCACGGCAAGCCATCCCACTTCTGACACCATTTGTTGCGAAGGGGAGGAGAAGTCGCCCCACCGGGATTCAAACCCGGGTCTCCCGGGTGCCAAACGTGTACTCTGACCGCAACGCCAAAGAGCCAGGCTCGTTGGGATGGCAGTCAGAGCACACCACAACTCTAGTGATGGTCACTCCATCACAATCCCGTTTGCTATTTTTCAAAAAAATTTACCCATCAGCAATGGTCCTACTCAACGATCGAGAAGGAGGCATTAGCCCTTGTCCTCGCTGTCCAACAATCTGAGGTTTATCTGGGGGGCTCACAGCAGGTGGTTGTGTACAGTGACCATGACCCGTTGAAGTTCCTCTGGCGCATGAGAAATGCAAACCAACGCCTCATGCGATGGAGCTTGATTTTACAGCCATATAATTTGGAGATCAAGCACATTCGAGGCACTGACAACGTCGTCGCTGACGCATTGTCTAGAGTGCCATAGTCATTGCTCTTGTGTCTACGGTTAGGAATAACCGTATGTCATGGTTTTCTATTTTCTTTTCCCTTTGTGTGTATGCATACACAATCATGTGCAGTTGTATGCCTGTGTGGGTGCAGGTTGTGTGCTTGTGTTTCTTCTGCTGTTCTGTGTGCAAGCATGAATGTTGTGCGTGTGTGCATAGATGTGTTTTCATATTTTGTTAAATATTTTGTATTTTCTATATTGTGATGTGCTGCACGCATTCGTAACAGTAGGTGTTGTGCAAGCCTTTTTTTGTTGCATCCATTTTTAGTTTATGGAGACTGTGTCACCATCTTGGTGGGGAGGTGTTACGTCCTGCACCCTAGGTGTCGCCATTTCTCTTTGTGGTTGTTTTGGGCTGCGCTAATTGTGTTTCAGGTGCGGCTTGTAATCGGGGATGAACTTCATTCCATAAAAACCTGCGTGGTGGCCTGTTCTCTCTCTCTCTCCTCCTGGGTTTGGGTCCTCCACGCCAGCCTGCCTGTTCCTACCTTTGTTGTATTGTATTGTTCCCCCTGTTTTCGTTACCCCTTTCCCCTTTGATCCGTTTTGTTTTTAGTTGAAATATTATTTGTTAATAAATTACCCCTAGACTTGACAAGCTCTATGACTTCGTGTCATTTCATGTTGCACCTGGTCATCCAGTTTGTAACAGGAGTGTGATGCATTTACAAAATCAAAAGACATAATGTTGAAAATAAGTTTGATATATTTTCAAACATACAAACAAAAACAAAGACCACCCTTGGCAAAAAGAAGTTTATTAAAGTATAAGTGTAAGTCTTCCCTTAGCAAAAAGAAGTGTATTAAAGTTTACTATAAGTATACTTATTTTATACTAAAACTGAGGAAGTATACTTGAAGTTGACTTCTATAAACTATATTTTATATACTTATAGAATAGTATAGTAAAGTATACTTGGCTTATACTGAAACTTCTAAACAAAGTCTAAGACTAACTACATTTATACTAAGACTTACACTTATACTTTAAAATGAAAACATGTACTATGTACTTTTCCTTTAGTCAAGTCATTGACTCGTGCTTAGCATTTAATTTATATATTAATATAATATAATGGTGGAGTTAAAAACTGGTAAGTGTGTTCAATTGCATTGTGTTTATGTACCTTAAAATCATACACAAAAACAGAAAAACATTTGAATTGACTTTATTGAGCTAGCTACTTGGTAGTCCTTGGTATCTCTGCTGCGTCATCCTCCAAATATCTTCTATATGGTCCGTTTCGCTATGTTAGCTCTAACGAGCTGGTTGTTCAGCTTCTTCCAGCTGACTGGGTGGTATCGTGTTGCACCTCTGTTTTTGTGTATGATTTTAAGGTACATAAAGATAATGCAATTGAGCACACATACTAAATTCCACCATTATATTATATTAATATATAAATTAAATGCTAAGCACGAGTCAATGACTTGACTAAAGGAAAAGTATATGTTTTCATTTTAAAGTGTAAGTATAAATGTACTTAGTCTTAGACTTTGTTTAGAAGTTTCAGTATAAGCCAAGTATACTTTACTATACTATTCTATAAGTATATAAAATATAGTTTATAAAAGTCAACTTCAAGTATACTTCCTTAGTTTTAGTATAAAATAAGTAGTTATAGTAAACTTTAATAAACTTCTTTTTGCTAAGGGGTATGCAAGCCATGTGAATGTAATGAGCTTTTATTTACCATGTTTAATCTACCTGTATGGTTTTATATGCCACTGTTATATAATCATTTCTATCTTTATGTGTAGTTGTCTTAATGTGCCTGTATAAATAATGTAATACAGAATAATCAATGCCAATGTGTTTGAGTTCACCAAGGCTACATCCTACCACTTGTGTCTGCATGTTTTTATTTTGTAAAGTCATGAGAACAAATCACAATTTAAGCATCTGGCCAAGTCGTATTAGGTTCCGTTAACATAGCAAGATGGCCTATTGACCTTGCACACACATACCAAAAGTCTTTGATATATGGTAATTTAAATATTTGGTTTATCTGATCCATTCAGCTTGCTAGTTTATCGGTAGGCTACTGACTCATGGCATTTGCAGCATTGCAATTATGGGCAAATCCAAGTGCAGGCCTATTTGTAATTATAGAATAGAATGCCTTTATTGTCATACAAAGTACAATGCAATTTAAAGCTTCACCATAAAGCACATATATGATTAAACAAACTATAAAGTTAAGTGGAAGTATAAAACACCTAACAGTAATAAATGAACTGTACATTGACTCTGCTTAAGGCTTGTGCAATGGAACACTGGCTGAGGTAAACAATACACAGAATGAAGTGCCTAAGTGACTGGTAACAAGTAGAAATGATGTTTGCAGCAATCTATTATCAGTGGTAGGCAACTAAAAACAGACTGCCATGGTATGATGGTGAAAAGAGTACAAGACGGCTATGATGTGGCAGTGCAAATATAGACAGTGGGCCTACTGTCTGTCAATATAAAACTTGGTGAGATGCAGTAATGGGAGATTTACAGTGCAGTGAGAGATCTTGATGGAGTCCAGTTCCTAGATCTTAGCAGCATGTGGTGGTGGAGGAGGTGACATTGCCAGAGGTGTGTAAGCTTGAGGTCAGTATGGTGACAGCTCTTGGGAAGGAACTGTCTCCGAGTCAGTTGGTGTTAGATGGAAATGTTCTGTAGCCTCTGCCTCATATGCAATATGTGTTTGTGTAAGCAGGTTAAAGGTGCATTCACAGTGCATTCGCTACTAGCGAGAGAACTTGATAGGCCTAGTTTTTTATTCAAGTGATGTGAACACGGACTAGCGAGGATAGTGAGTACACTTATCTATGGAATGAATTCCCTGCCAAAACGTCTGTACTCGTAGAAATATCTTGTGCTTGTAAAAAGAATTTGTGTACACGTGGAAATATTTTGTGCTTGTAAAAAAAGTGTGTGTGCGTGAAAATCTTTTTGTCTCTGTAACAAAGTTTTGTGCTTGTAAAAAAAATGTGTGTCTGCGTGAAAATCTGTTTTGTCTCTGTAACAAAGTTTTGTGCTTGTAATAAAAATTTGTGCTTGTAAATATATTTTTTGTACATGTAAAAATACTTTGTATTTGAGAAAAAAAAAAAAAATCTCCCACAGGCACATTTTTTTTACGAACACAGATTCTTTTACGAACACAAAACCCAAGTGTGAAATCTCTGCCAAAACTTCTCAGCCAATCACCAAACGTCTTACTCACCGGCCGCCTTATTTAGAAACGGCGAGGAGCATATTTTCCGGACACTGATGATCATATCTGCTGTGTTCCATGGGAGACGATGCGGGAGCAATGGTACGTGAATTCTATATGTAGCCATGTACAATAAAGTAGCCAAGTTAACGGCGAACTTGCTGCAGTTGTCTGGTGTTTTTAATCGGTTTTCAGTTTAATCAGTTTTAAGACAAGTTCTAAATTACATTATGAACAGGCGTGCTTGAAGTGGGCCGCGTGTTCCGACACCTCTTTTCATTTCAGGGGACGTGAATATGCAGCAAGTTCGCCGTTAACCTGGCTACGTTTTGTACATGGCTACATATAGAATTCACGTACCATTGCTCCCGCGTCGTCTCCCATGGAACATTTAAGCAATGGGAAAATTATAGACCATACCCTATATCACCCAATGTAACCGGTCGTATGACTCTGCGTTGTTGTGATTGATTATGTATGTACAGTGGGAGGAGAAGAAGGACTGACGCCGACTCAGGTGATCTGATCCACGTTTTACTCAAGCGTTCTGTAACATCACAGACAATACACACGGGCAATGGGGCTTAGAGTTGTCCTCCTTCACAGTCCTCTTCCCCAGGGTTACAGTAAACAGGGCCATGTTATACAATTCAGTACAACTAACACAGTATACATTTTGGATATACAAGAGTTTTTAAAAAGATCGCTAGATTAACATTTAACTACACATGGCAACATATGGTTTGGCTCATTACATTCAGTATGACCTGGCTAGCTAGCTTAGCCAAACTCCGCTAGCAAAACACGTAAAATTAGCTAAGTTGCCAGGGTACGGTATAGTTAGATCAGCACGTAAGACCATCTAGTTATTCGGACTGAACATCCAGGCCCTTTTCTCAGCGGCTGCACAGTCAACGGCAATGTGCAATTCAAAGTCTACAAGTAGAGCAGTGGCAAAGAGCTTAGATTCCTTATCTATCTTTGCTCTTTCGCAGTGGTGCACAGTGCACTGTGCGTTGCTCAGCAACCAAGACGCCAACTGGGACTATTTTCTGGAGCGGAGGAACAATCGAATAAACAATCAACCCAAATAAAGAAAATAATATATATTTTAATCATTTTGTGTAATTATTTTTGTTACCAAAGGAACTATCGTATAAAAGCAATATAACACTCGTGATCGTGAGCCTGCGGCGAATCACACCCGTGAGGGTATTCCACAACAACCTCACTCCCAGATCAATGGATAAAAAAAATCGACCGGATCGAACTATTGTATAATGACCAGTGAGTAAGACGTTTGGTGATTGGATGAGAAGTTTTGGCAGAGATTTCACACTTGGGTTTTGTGTTCGTAAAAAGAATCTGTGTTCGTAAAAAAAATGTGCCTGTGGGAGATTTGTTTTTTTTTTCTCAAATACAAAGTATTTTTACATGTACAAAAAATATATTTACAAGCACAAATTTTTATTACAAGCACAAAACTTTGTTACAGAGACAAAACAGATTTTCACGCAGACACACATTTTTTTTACAAGCACAAAACTTTGTTACAGAGACAAAACAGATTTTCACGCAACACATTTTTTTTACAAGCACAAAATATTTCCACGTGTACACAAATTCTTTTTACAAGCACAAGATATTTCTACGAGTACAGACGTTTTGGCAGAGAATTCATTCCATACTTATCAGACGTGGAAGCGGCTGCGATGCGGTCTGCTTGGCTGACTGTTCGACGTCCAGACCAGTCGTGAGATCAACCTTGCCCACGTTGATTCTACCGTTTATATTCGACCTTCTCCGACGGTCGTTAGATCAACCTTTACCCACGTTGATTCAACGGCTTATATTCGACCTTCTCCGACGGTCGAGAAATCAACTGTTCATGGCTCCAATTCGACGTCGATTTACAGACCAACAACGGAATCTGATCCTTTTGACCAACAATCGACGTGATTCGACGTCCCTTTGCTATCTGGGATGCTTTATTTTAATATTTATTTGGAAGAATATCAATAAAGAAATACACATTTCTTCCAAGAAATTCCTTCTAAAAGGTAAAAAGTGACGTTAGCTGCAAATAAAAATAAAAATAAATTAATGAATGTGAACATAAGTTACCACAGAAATACACACATGACCTTAAAATTGTGTGGCTGAGAAAACAACAAGTTGTGCATATATAAAAGGGGGTAAAATTAAATCCTAATATCATGTACTTTAACATTATTAACAAGCCTTTATGTAGAATTCGTCCGTGTAGGTACCAGGCCATAGACAATAGCAGCCAAATGGTATCTATTGGGCCTACCATTATAATGCACACATGACCTTAAAATTGTGTGGCTGAGAAAACAACAAGTTGTGCATATATAAAAAGGGGGGTGAAATGTAATCCTAATATGATGTAGTTAAACATTATTCAGAGGCCTTTATGTAGAATACGTCCGTGTAGGTACCAGGCCATAGACAATGCCAGCCGAATGGTATCTATTGGGCCTACCATTATAATACACACATGACCTTAAAATTGTGTGGCTGAGAAAACAACAAGTTGTGCATATATAAAAGGGGGTGAAATGTAATCCTAATATGATGTATTTTAACATTATTAAGGCCTTTATGTAGAATACGTCCGTGTAGGTACCAGGCCATAGACAATGCCAGCCGAATGTATCTATTGGGCCTACCATTATAATACACACATGACCTTAAAATTGTGTGGCTGAGAAAACAACAAGTTGTGCATATATAAAAGGGGGTGAAATGTAATCCTAATATGATGTATTTTAACATTATTAAGAGGCCTTTATGTAGAATACGTCCGTGTAGGTACCAGGCCATAGACAATGCCAGCCGAATGGTATCTATTGGCCTACCATTATAATACACACATGACCTTAAAATTGTGTGGCTGAGAAAACAACAAGTTGTGCATATATAAAAGGGGGTGAAATGTAATCCTAATATGATGTATTTTAACATTATTAAGAGGCCTTTATGTAGAATACGTCCGTGTAGGTACCAGGCCATAGACAATGCCACCCGAATGGTACCTATTGGGCCTACAATAGTAATGCACACGTGACCTTAACTAGATGTTTACTGTTCACTGTGGGTCTAAGGAGCACTGCCATTTCAAATTCTGTGTGTGCAACCTGTACATATGGTTTTTGACAATAAAGCTGACTTTGACTTTGACTTTTACTAAGTTGTAGAGTGTGGGTCACCTCCAAGGCACCTGTCATTTAGAGTTATGCAAAAGTTCATTTGTTTTACAGTATGTGAAGTGTACCATTAGCCTTTCTCCAACCGTGCTTCCTAGGAATGCGAACCTGCATCGTCCCTGGCCACATCCTATACCTCAGAACTCACACCAGCAGACCCATCAGGCAGTGATGTCACAGAGGGGTCCGCAAAGGTTCACGATGGGTCCAAGAGCCAGCCAGACACATCAGAGAACAGGCCCAACCCTTTGCCTGTAAGAACAAGCAGCGTGGAGATGGCGGTAATTATTTCTCTTGCTTTGTGCTTTGACAAAGATTAAACATTTTTTGTTATGTTTTGTTCATTTTTAAATTTTTCATTTAAGTTGTTTTTTTTTTTTATCGAAATCTTTAAATCATTTAAATAATCCAAAATCCATTGCTGTCATGATGTGTTATCACCATTTTCTCTCTTTATAGATGTTGTTATTTATAGAATGCAATGTTTTTTTCTTTCATTTTCAGACATTTGATGGCTAATGGGTTAAAATGTTAACATTAAGCAGACACTTTAAATAGGGCAGTAGCAGGATGTTGTTTTTTATATTTCTTTACATTTTGAAATACCGTCTTTAGTCGACTTAAACAAGTACAGATGCAATTGTTAGACTGTAATGTAATAATATTGCCATGCTTAATGTAATAATAATTGCCATGCTTTTTGAGTGAAACAAATATAGACGCAGTTGTTACATTAATGTATCTCATCACTACATCTGGTAAAATTCTATTTAAAAAGCTAACAAAGTTTCAGAAGTGTATAGGTTACTTTCCTTTCTTTTTTTAGCACTGCATTTAGCACTGCCTGTATCACCTTGAATTGCAGGTCAACCAATCCAGTTCCCCTCCCCCAGAGCACCAGCCCACAGACTTCTCAGATTCCTTCCTCAACATCATCGCTGCAACATCACCCTGTCAACAGCTTCCACTGAGGAGGTTATCAGTGAGGTTGGAAGACTGCCGACACAAACTCGGACCAGATGGGGCCTTTATTTTACAGACATTGGGGCATGGTGATGATGACGACAGGGATGATAATGATGACAAATTTGGAAACAATGCAGATGGTGATTACACCCCTGAACGTAAGTTGTGAAACATCCACAGTTTTTTTTTCTCCTATCTCTGCTCTTTACATTGATCTTTTGTGAAAATGTTTTGGAAATCACATGTAAGAAAAAGAAAGAAAAGTAGCTGGAAGGGGTATACATTGCATAGCTATATCATGTGGCAGAGATGGCGTAGTAGCGTAGTTACACTCTGTGAGAGGGTGAACTTCTGCCCCTTCACCGATTTTACGTTTTTCAATACTGAACTCTGTTGCGCGTTGCAGTTGCTGAACTGCAGCAGGGCATTAGCGTCATTGGGCGGCGGTAGGGTCAAATTGTCTCCTAATTGGCCCAATTGAATGCTGTATTTAAGGAGGGCCTCATTGCTCACAGAAGAACGACGAACGGAAAGAGAACAAACAGAGATGTTAACAAGAACGAACAGAGACACGAATAGGTTTTGTTTGTTTTTTGTGCACTGTTGTTTTCGGTTTAAGTGTCGTGTTAATTTTCGTTCTTTTACGTTTGTTTGTGTGCGAGAGCTGCACGTTTTATTTTGTAGAAAATAAAAAGAATATATTTTTTCTAACAACGTTCGTGAACTCGAAGATTTGTGTACCACTTCACCCCTGCTTTCAATCGGTTGGGCATTCCTGCATGGAGGAGCCGTTGGCTTCTTCGTTATTGTCTCCTACTGACTTTTCAGGGACAGCAGGAGGGTAACTGCAAACAATGAACTATAATCACAAACTGTATGTTAGTTAGTATGTGTACTTACATGGCAAAACATAATGATCTAAATTAATTCAAACTTAAGAATTCCACAAATTGTACATAATCAAACTTCATTTATATGGCTTCCACCACCGATTAATTTTTTACTTTTGGCGTGTACGGTGTAAGGACATAAATTCTGCTGTGCTATCGAACTACGACTTGTGCAGACATGTTTGTCTTTGACTGCTTTCCAGGTCAGAAAACGCAGAAAAGGCCACGTGTAGCTACAGGACTACAAAAAGACAGAAAAAGGTCCAGTGAAGTCAGAGCTCATGAATGTGCCACATGTGGGAAACGGTTTGCACAACCGTCCGCCCTCCGTATTCATGAAAGGGTGCATACTAAAGAAAAGCCATACCCCTGCCCTGTTTGTGGAAAGGCCTTCAGTCAGTCAGGTAACCTCAAGAAGCATCTTAAGACACAGCATGGTGATAAACAGCTCCAAGCACATCACAGGGTGCATCTCGACGAAGACGATGATGATGATGGCGATTACATTCCTGACAGTAAGTAATGAGTGGCGGTCGCTGTGTGTGTGTGTGTGTGTGTATGTATATTTGTTTGTGTGTATGTGTATGTGTATGCATCACTAGCTGGGCTACTAGCTGCATTGGTTTGTTTTTGGATGATTTAGGACCAGAATGAGTGTGTGTGTATGCGTGTGTGTGTGTGTGTGTGTGTGTGTATGCGTGTATATTTGTTTTTGGATGATTTAGGACCAGAATGATAATCACTGGTCGTGTGATGAGCACACGAATTACAGAACCAAATAGGTAGATCAGCTACCATTCGGGTGGCATTGTCTATGGCCTGGTACCTACACGGACTGTTGTGTCAATTTTCAAAATGACTCAGAGCTTCTTTGACAAGCTTTCCAAACGGTTAAACTTTGTACCTTTTTTAGATGAGTTGAAGGGATGGATGGATGGCAAGGCAGAGAGGCAAGGCAGCAGGCAGGGTTAGGCAGGTAAGCAGGCAGGGTAGGCAGGAGGAAAGAAAAATGCTCCAAAAAACTCAGTAGTTCAAGAAAAATGGTTAAAAGGGTACAAAGTATGTCCTGGACGAAATCAAAGTAAACTAAGTGTTTTCCAAAATAAGTTTCTTAAATCTTTAAGCTTTAAGCTTGTAAAGAACTGTGTGCTCTCTAGTTTCCAAACAAACAATTTCCTTTGTTCTCTCAACTCAATGAAAGGTGAGTGGCGGCCATCTTAACTCTAAGGCTCTATCCAACTCCTTCAAACTAAAAGACTTTTCAAAATAAAGGTAGATAACTAAGGAGTATGGGTGCTCTAATAGCACAACCTTATAGTTTACATAAACCAAAGAAAATGGCTCTTACACGGCCCGCCCCTTATAGCTACCGCGGGAAGCAAGCTATAACAAATAAAAATCTACATTTTCTAAAGAGCCATATACTATCGAGCTCCACTGTATGTAAGAATCAGTGCATGTATCTGTGTGAGTGTGTGCACGTGCGCAAGTCCATGCTGGCTTATTCAGCTTTAGGTTGCTGGCTTTCTACCAGCAAGCAAATCTTACCGACGGGTCTTTCGGCAGAATTGCTGGATGTTTTCGTTCAGTAGGCATGGCCATTTTTCCTATACGGCCACAAACCCTCAAGGTGCCAGAGTCAATGAAGGGATCTAGCCTATAGATGGAGCTGTTTCTGCTTACACATTGCAGCATTGCATGCCTGCTTTGATCCATGCCTGTCCGGCGTTTCTTGGCCAGTTCCATAAGAATGGACTTCAACCTGAGGAACCATGCAACCACTCTCTTCAACTTCATCCATTTTGAGAAGTAATTCATCAGGTAAGTAGTGGCATTACAGCTGTCCTTTACAGCTACATTCACTGTGACAACTTTTCTCAATTCAGGATCATCTGGAGAGAGGACAAGTTCAGGTGGAGTGTCTGGCCAGCAATCTGATGATTGCTTCAAGAAATCCGGGCCACTGATCCAGATCTGCTTCTTCAGAAAGACATCAATGTGTAACCCCCGAGAGGCACAATCAGCAGGGTTGAGTTTGGTGCCTATGTACTTCCACTGACACATCTCTGATGTACTCCTGATGACATTGAGGCGGTTGGCCACAAAAGTTTGAAATCTTCTGTTTTCATTCCGTATGTACCTTAAAACAGTCATACTATCTGTCCAGAACAGAGACTTTTCCAATTCCATGTGCATCTCCTCAGATAGCATTCTGTCCATACGCACAGCTAGAACAGCGGCGGTAAGCTCCATCCTTGGTGTGGTCATCAGTTTCAATGGGGCAACACGGGCCTTTCCCATAAGAAAGGCGACATGAACCTTGTTGCTACTACTTGTCAACCTGAGGTAAGTGACTGTGCCATATCCAATGTCACTCGCATCACAGAAATGATGCATCTGAGCTGTTTTGATGTTTCCGAAGTTGTCGGGGATGAAACAGCGACTGACCTTGAACTCCCTCACCCTTGGAAGGTCTTGCCACCATCGTTTCCAGGACTGGACATAAAGCTCAGGCAACTCCTCATCCCATCCAATGTTCTGCTTGCATAACTCCTGTAGAATGCATTTTGGCAGAAACACGACGGGTGCAAGGAATCCAAGTGGGTCATATACGGAGCTGACCATGGAGAGAATCCCTCGTCTGCTGGTTGGGCGCTCTTTGATGATGACCTGGAATGTGAAGGCATCCTCCTTGACACACCATTGCACGCCTAATGCTCTTTCACTGGGCAGATCTTCAATATCAAGGTCAAGATCCTTCACGTCCTTTGCCCTGTCAGCCTCTGGAATGGAGCTACTGATCCATTTGGTTAATTTAAAGCCTCCAGTTGAACAAAGTAACTTCAATTCCTCGCAGAGCTTAACGGCATCATTTTCCGCGTTGACAGCCTTCAACAAATCATCTACATAAAAGTTGTTCTTAACTGTGCTTGTTGCTTCAGCTGAGAAGCACCCTATGTTATCCTCAGCTGTCTTCCTCAGTGCATAGCTTGCTGAGCTGGCCGAGGACGTTGCGCCAAAAAGATGTACAATCATCCTGTATTCCTTTAAAGGCTGGGTGATGTCTCCATCTGGCCACCAGAGGAAACGCAGGAAGTTGATGTGACGAGGTGAGACCTTTACCTGGTGGTACATTTTCTCCACATCTGCCATAAGGGCAATTTTGCCTTGACGAAAGCGGACTAAAACTCCGATCAAAGTGTTCGTGAGGTTCGGGCCTTGAAGAAGCTCAACGTTCAGTGAGGTACCCTGGTAAGCCGCAGAGCAGTCAAATACTACACGCAAGCTCCCCTTCTTTGGGTGAAACACACCATGATGGGGTATGTACCACACCTTACCATCCTCGTGAGTCAGCTGGTCATGGGGTACAAGTTCAGCATGCCCACTGTCTAGGATGGTTTCCATGAAGGCCCTGTAGTCCTTGTGAAAGTCACTGTTCCTCTGAAACTTCTTCTTTAATGACAATGTTCTTTGTTCCGCCAGCTGGCGGTTGTTTGGCATTATAAGATTGTCCTTCTTGAACGGCACGGGCAGCTGGTAATGTCCATTAACCATCTCAGCAGAGCTGTCCATGGTCTCCATGAATTTACGGTCCTCCACCGACATTTGTTTCTTTTCGTCAAACTTTTTCTCTGGGAAGTCATGGTTATATTGCTGGATCGAAAGCTCGCTCAGTTTTTCCACAGAAATGCGATGTGTATGAACATGCCTATGACCTTGCGTGTTGGTGCATGCATCTTCACCATGGAGAAGTCCATTGACCACCCAACCTAGGAGAGTCTGGACAGCAAAGGGTCCATTACCCTGGCTATTGATGATTCTCCAAGGCTCCATCAATTTAGGTGCATTTATGCCTATAAGAAGGTCAACTTCTGCATTAATTCTGGGTATCTGAACTCCATGAAGATAAGGCCATTTTCCTAGGTCTTCTTGCCTAGGGATGTGTTCCTTACTGACTGGAATTTCCTGCTGGGTGTACGTTTCAGGTAATTCTACAAAGGCCTTTCCTTCCAGTGCACAAACTTCCAGACCCCTGACAACCAGGCTGTCAACAGCTTTTCTTTGCCCCATTGTGCGCAGAACAATTTGTTGTTGTTTGCCCATTGCATTCAACCTTCTTCTTAGCTGTTCTGTGCAAAATGTTGCAGAGCTCCCTGGGTCAAGGAAAGCATACGTCTCTATTATGTGGTTGGAGTTCTTCAATTTGACTTGGACTGGAACAATTGAAAGAGTACTGCATTCATCACTGCTGTCAAATGCCTCTGCCTTCAGTGAAACTAGCCCGCTGTTTACCATCTTTCCAGGGTCCTTGCCTGAATCCCCTGAAGAATTCTGGCCTTTTGTTTCATTCTGTGATATGTGCAAGATACTGGGGTGGAGTTTAGAGCACACGGAGCATGTTTGCCTGTTTTTGCAATTTCGACTCATGTGCCCTTTAATCAGACAGCCAAAGCAAATACCTTTAGCCTTCAAAAGATCAACTCTTGCATTATGAGACCTTTTTAGCAACTCTTGACATGACACAATCTCATGGTTACCGTTACAGATAGGACAGAGCTTCAGCTTAGGCACATCATGCACTCGCACAACATTCTCTGCAGTAGAATGCCCTGCAGTGTTCTCAGATACCACTGCTACAGTTGTCGCGAAGCTGGCCCCTTGGCTCTTCTGTCTCTGGATGGGCTTGCCAATACTGACAGTTGCCTTTGATGGTCTCTTGGAAGCTGATGCATCATGAAGGCTTCCAAACATGGGATCTTGCAAAATCCTGGCCTGCCTTTCCAGGAAATGAACAAGGTCTCCAAATGTGGCCTTTGCACTGGTCCTTTCTTTTATATCATAGGCATGTGTTCGCCATTTTTCTCTGATTTTGTATGGCACCTTGGAGACAAGAAGACGCAGATTTGATGGCAGATTTAATTCATCCATGTATCTCAAAGTGCGCATTAGATTGCAACAGCCACGAAGGAAGAGAGCATAACTCTGCAGAGCATCACCGTTGTCTGAGGGGATGTTATCCCAATTTAAGGCTTTGTCTATGTAAGCATTTGTAATCTTAAATTCATCTCCAAAATGAACTTCTAACAGCTTCTTTGCCTCTGCATAGCCCCTGTCTGCACTCATATGAAGGCAACTTCTGACCAACTCCTTTGGCTGGCCAGAGGTGAACTGTTCAAGATAGTAAAGCCGGTCTTGACTATTGCTAGTGTTGCTTTCAATGCGGTGTTCAAAGGCTTGTATGAATGGCCTGAAGTTGAGAGGTTCTCCATTAAACACAGTTAAATCTCTTGTTGGAAGTGAATTCATCTTTTGCTGCTGTACAATGAGAGCAGCTATGTCACCTGCGCTATTATTGTTTGAGGATGAGGATACAAGTGGTTGGGAGGCACCTGCAGCAGCCTGACTCGTCCGATGCGGCTGCCTTGTTTGAGCAGGCTCGTCAGGCCTCCGTTGCCTTACGTCCGGCATTAAAGCTCTTTGTAATGGCGTCTTGGGAACAAGAGAAATTTTAGCATATTCCACAGGTGATGGTTCTGGATGAAGCTGCCCCTGGACTCCTTCATACTGACTCTCTAAATACAAGTTCATGCCGTCTCCTGGTGACAGTTCTGGTGATGGCTCGGGGCTCATTGGTTGAGCATCGACACTCTGTAACACTTTTATTTTAGCATCTGCCGCAGCCAACTCTGTTTCAAGATCAACTCTTTCCATTGCATTTTCAAGTTCAATCCTTTCCTTTTGTAAAGCGTGTTTTTTCTGAAGCGCTGCAGTACGTTGCAGGAGAGCTGCCTTTTCGGCCTCAGCCTTTAGGCGGGCAGAAGAGATGGACGAGGCTCTGGAGGCAACACTGGCAGAACGTGTTGGTATTATTCCATGGGCTGACGCATTGACATTGGATATACTGTCCAGTGGGGTAACCTCGGGCTGGAGGTCACTTTTAGAAGCACCTTTCCACAGGTCTACTTCCTTCAGAAATGTTTCAAATGTGTGCATCTTTGATTCATACCAGTCATTATCATGGCTCTTTTCATCTTCATCAAGCAGCGCTTGCACAGATTGATGAACATCTCCATAATCATTTAGTGCCACATTTAACTGTGCAATGCCAGTGATTACAGCTTCAGTTTTTCCACTTTCCATAAATTCCTTCAACTCATTCATTCTTCGTGTACACACTCCAAGTTTTCCTCTGCGCGTTGCGCAAAGTGCACTAAATTTGTCATCAGCCATATTTATGCTCAATTCACAAAACAAAATAAAATATTCGAAATCCAAACAGCACAGTTGTAAAACTTTTTTTTACTTTTCTCAAAAATGAACAAAAACAGTTGTGTACTCCAATAGCAAATTGAAATTCAACAGTGTAGCACTCCAATAGTGAACCACTTTCAAAGGCAAACTCCCAAAAGATCAAAAAACTTCTTCAATTCCAAAGATTTAACTCAAACACTTCAATTGCAGTCAACAAATGATTCCATGCTTTCCAAACAATTCAAAAAACTCCCAAAAGATCAAAAAACGTCTTCAATTCCAAGAATTTAACTCAAACACTTCAATTGCAGTTAACAAAGGATTCCATGCTTTCCAAACAATTCAAAGTCCATTGTCAAACAATCCAAGAGGTAGCAGAGTTCTTTACCTTATGTTGTGTCAATTTTCAAAATGACTCAGAGCTTCTTTGACAAGCTTTCCAAACGGTTAAACTTTGTACCTTTTTTAGATGAGTTGAAGGGATGGATGGATGGCAAGGCAGAGAGGCAAGGCAGCAGGCAGGGTTAGGCAGGTAAGCAGGCAGGGTAGGCAGGTAAGCAGGCAGGGAGGAAAGAAAAATGCTCCAAAAAACTCAGTAGTTCAAGAAAAATGGTTAAAAGGGTACAAAGTATGTCCTGGACGAAATCAAAGTAAACTAAGTGTTTTCCAAAATAAGTTTCTTAAATCTTTAAGCTTTAAGCTTGTAAAGAACTGTGTGCTCTCTAGTTTCCAAACAAACAATTTCCTTTGTTCTCTCAACTCAATGAAAGGTGAGTGGCGGCCATCTTAACTCTAAGGCTCTATCCAACTCCTTCAAACTAAAAGACCTTTCAAAATAAAGGTAGATAACTAAGGAGTATGGGTGCTCTAATAGCACAACCTTATAGTTTACATAAACCAAAGAAAATGGCTCTTACACGGACGTATTCTACATGAAGGCTTCTTAATAATGTTAAAGTACATGATATTGGGATTTAATTGTACCCCCCTTTTATATATGCACAACTTGTTTTCTCAGTCACACAATTTTAAACTTCAGCAGTGTAAACCTCCAGGAAAAAAAAAGTTTCTCAGTAAAGCACAGCCAGATCCTCTGTACGAAATGAAGTGTAGTACGAGGGGCTGGTTTACCAGGCTAAAAATGCACTACCCTCTACATAAAAATATGCTCTTGTCAATCATGACAATGTACCAATCAGATGATATTTTAGCTTGAGGAGGATGTGGAAGAATGACAGACTGAGAAAAAATGGAATGACAGTTGTGCACATAGAGCATCAAACCCACTTCCATTAAATCTCAATCAAAAGTTTATACTGAAAACTTTATACAAGTGCTCGACATTTCCTGGACTTACAAAACTACTCACTACATGTACGCAGTCTGCAAAGTGTATAGGTGAACGCAAACAGATTACATTTTTTGCATGACTGAAAGTCTGGATATGATACAGGCCTAATTATGCAACAGGCCTGAAATTCACCTGGATGGTGTTTGGAGTGCACCGACATCAAAGACAGTGAACTGTACAGTTAATTCTTTTGGGTAGTTGGACATTTTGAAGACGCCAAAA
This sequence comes from Setipinna tenuifilis, assembly GCA_030347295.1. Classification (NCBI taxonomy): domain Eukaryota; kingdom Metazoa; phylum Chordata; class Actinopteri; order Clupeiformes; family Engraulidae; genus Setipinna; species Setipinna tenuifilis. The sequence continues at coordinate 866,307 of JAQKPU010000025.1, forward strand.
TGACACTTGAAGAGGTCAGTGGTCATACCTTGACCTTGAACAACTTCGGAACAAGATGAGATTTGATTGAGATTTGTTCTTTTTTGGCATACCTTTGTTGGCAATACTATAAAACAGAGAGATTTAAATGTGGTGTATTAATTTTAGCATTTTGATATAGTCAAACAAGTGAAACCACGCATTTTATACTATGTGTTAAAGGACTAGCTACCTGTGTGATAGAATGTATAATATGTTGATACACTACTGTACAGATTTCAGAAACAGACAGTGACCAAGGTAACCTTTAATTATGAAACAACAAAAAAGATCATCTGAACAAAAAACAGATGAGAGAGAGAGAGAAAAAAAAGTTATTTTCTCACACATTAAAATGCTTAGGAAGTGGCCCCACTCGCCATACGCCACGCCATAACCGTGGAATTACCACTTTCTTTGTTTTCAGGGTCTTGGTGATACTGTAGTCAAGGTGTGTATGTGTGTGTGAGAGAGAGAGAAAGAAAGAAAGAAAAAGAGTGAGATAAAAGAAATAAAAAAAACTGGGCGAGTGGAATATTTTAATCCTCGATTTCTGACGAAATCTCGTACATTCTGTACGGATCGCTGTGCGAGAGCAGGATGCTCAGCCATCATGCACTGCTTGCATTCATTGACTGTGGCAAGCCTGCCTCTGGTAATGTGGCCTCTAAAATGGCGCATCACGGCAGCAACTTGTTTTGTTGACCAGGTGCGTTTCAAAAACATAATCATATAACAGCAACCTATCCATCCAGTCTGACACTATTACATGCCCTCAATAATACTTTATCAACATGTCCTATTAAATCTGCAGGACATCTGGGTTTATCTTCATTTCAACTGTCTGTCACTGTTACGCTCTGTCTCTAGGACCACGTATTAGAAAAGGGAAGACCCCTTAAAGTGATAAAGATTTAAAGATTTTTCGCCTGGGCTGGTGCTCCTTTAAAGCGATCCAGGCAATCAGGTGCAGCACGCCACCTGCACGCAGGTGATCAAGGACCTGCACTACACCTGTGAACACAATTATTCAAATAGCAAAGGAGCCCCAGGGATCTGTAACACCTCCCCCCTTAACACAGGGGCCTCAGAGGGGTCTCTGATAAAGCTGTAAAAAGAAAACACAATCAAGAATAACAAACAAAACAAAAAAAAATACTTTTATTGAAAAGAAATGAACAAGGCAAGTCTTGGGGTAATAACAGCCCAAGTACATGGACTGAATAACAGCACTGATCTTAATAAGCCCCATCCCACCCCCTCACACTCCAACAGCTCCAACCACCACCACCACCCCTCGCACCCAGGGCTCCAGCACATCCCGGTACCTGGAAAGCTAAATTTAAGGAGACCAGGCAGGAGAAGAGAGAGTGGAGAGAGAACAAAAGAGGAGAGGAAGACAGGACAAACCAGACAAACGGAGCGGGGTGCCAACAGAACTGGGGCAGAGGTCAACAACAGCTTAATATTGTCAAAAGCAGCCTGGGAGGACACAGTCCACTCAAACTTAACACTAGCCCTTAATAAATCAGTCAAGGGAGCCACCACTGTGGAGAAGTTAGGACAGAAGCCACGATAATACCCTACCATTCCCAAAAAGCATCGCAACTCAGGTTTGGTAGTTGGAACAGGGAAATTATCAATGGCGACCACCTTAGCATGAACAGGCTTCACTTGACCCTGCTCCACAACCTTCCCCAAGTAGACTACAGTTGCCTGGGCCAGCTCGCATTTAGCCAGATTGACAGTAAGGCCAGCCTCAATCAGCCTACTAAAAAGAGCTCGAATACGGGCCAGATGTTCAACCCACTCATCACTTACTACAATTACATCATCTAGGTACACCCTTGCAAACCTGAAACAACACGATTCATGAGTCGTTGAAAGGTGGCGGGTGCGTTGTGCAACCCGAAACTCATGACTGTGTAGGAGTACAAACCAGAGGGTGTTATAAAGGCTGATACCTCCTGAGCTCGAGGTGACAACGGGACCTGGTAATAACCTTTAAGGAGGTCAAACTTGCTAACAAACCTGGCTGCTCCTACCCGGTCAACACAGTCCTCAACTCTAGGGAGGGGGAAAGAATCAGGTTTAATGATGTTATTTAGTTTGCGGTAATCCGTACAAAACCTAAAAGTCCCATCAGGTTTACTGACCAATATACATGGTGAAGCCCAACTAGAGTAGGAGGGCTTCGCCAGCCCATTATCCAGCAAATACTTCACCTCCGCCTCTAGATGTCGATGTTTCTCCAATGACTGTAAAACCGCTGTCTAATTGGTTCAGCGTTGCCAACATCAATATCATGTTCAATTAGATGAGTGCATGTGGGTGTATCTGACAACAAAGAGGAAAACTCAGACAACAACTTCCGCATTTCAGATGCTCGCTCCTCTGACAAATGCTCAAACAACGTACCTAGCTCTGCTAGCTTCTCAGAATTCTTTAGCCAAGGATGGAACACGCAGTCATCAGGACCTACCACATCCTCTCCACTACCTGCTGCCATCCAGGGCCGCCCCTTCACATACGCAGAGTACGCAGCGTGCGTAGGGCCTCAGACAGTCATCGATCGGGGTTTGGCAAAGTGCTTTCAGCACCATAGACACGTCCAAGAGGGAGAAGTAAAGCGTGCGCGGAGCGGAGTTTCACGCTCTCGTTTGTGCCTAATACAAAGCCACCCACCCCCCTCCTCCTCCCTGAAATGGTACAGCCCAGTTTGCATCTTTCTGTCAGTGTTCGCTGCAGCTGGCTACTGCTAGCGCCCAAATTTTCTACATCGGACCCCAAGTTCAAGTAGCCAAAAATCCAAGAATGAAACGGCAGTTTGAGTCTGGAGCTGGAAAAAGGAAGAAAAATAAACAAAAGGATGATTCCAGTTCATCCCTCGCTAGTAACTGCTTGTTAAAGATTTGAATTGTTCAGCATTAATGCTAGTTTAATAACCAATGCTTACTTCAGGCTAGGTTGCGTTGGCTTTGCTGAATTGAGGTAAACACTAACTTATAGAAACTAATTAGATTTTACAGTGCACGTGGCACATTTGCAAATAGCTGAAAGCTGACAGTATAGTTTGTAGATTTTGACTGTCTTATAAGTCACCAAAAGTCCTTATTATCCGTCAGTGTAGGCTACACTACTTTAGTAGCTGATGCCTCCTATTAGGCAATGCATTTCCAGGCTAGGTTGGCTTTGCTGATTTGATGTAGTTGTAAACTCTAAATTATAAAAACGAATATTGTACAATGCATGTGGCATGCTTGGAAATAGTTGACAGTGTAGTTTGTAGTTTTTGAGTGCCTAATTAGTCAACAAAGTCCTGTTTGCTCTGTCCTTGTGCGTCAGTTCACTACTTCAGTCCAAATATATTCTGCCTGATGATCAGACAGCCAAGGCATTAAATTAACTTTTCCCTCACCAGACAGCCAAAATGGCAAGTAGATCTTTACTAGCCAAACACACACACTAAAATGGGTCAAAGTGGCAAGTAAACCTGCAAACCAGCAAAACTGTGCTTAATGTGTAGTTTTACAGCATGCTTCTATGTTTCCCTAATTTTATATAACATACTTTTATAAATTGCATTTCATATCGTTTTCCCATCATTGTTGCTCTTAAGAATGTTCTAACACGTATTTATTATTTATACATTATTAATGGTGCTGCTCTTCTTTACTTTTACTGTTATTAGCCTTATTTATTATAATATTGTAAATGTTCAGTTTTAAAATGTGAATTTTAATAAATAACGGTTTCAGTACAATTTTGTGTGTGTGTGGCATGTGCGCGTGTGTATGGTGAGGTGGTGGTGGGGCCTCCCTGAACAGTTATGCTTAGGGCCTCCAAAACCTTAGGGGCGGCCCTGCTGCCATCACCTGGAGTCTCAACAGCTGCTGCTAAAGAAACAGACTTAACCAGGTCATCAGTCTCTGCTGCCCCAGACACTGAAGACCTGGTGTAATAAGGTTTCAAGAGATTAATGTGACAGAGTTGAGTGGGGCGCTTACGATGTGGTGTTGAAACCAAGTAATTCAGGGCTGACACCGTATAAGGACCTGTACAGTATAAGGACCTGTATATTTTGCAAGAAATGGAGAATTGGCCATCGGCAACAAGGCTAACACCAAATCACTGGGGCTGAACACCCTAGGCTCAGACCGGCGTCATACCAACTCTTCATTTTCTTTTGTGCCATGGACAGGTTATCTGTCGCCATTT
>JAQKPU010000025.1:870642-996465 GCA_030347295.1 Setipinna tenuifilis
TGTTTGGGTGAATGTTCAATGCCCAGAATTTGAGGGAAGCGCAGGAACCATGATTGGCCTGAATGTAATGTCTAGCGATCGCGTAGTCTAAATTGGAGTTGCGAATCGCTGCTTTATGTTCTGCAATGCGCTGCTTGAGGGGGCGTTTGGTCTGACCCACATAAACCAAGCCGCATGGGCATTTCAGTAAATAGATCACATGGGTGCTATTGCAGTTTATGAATGAGTTAATGTTGTATTTTTTGCCTGATTGGGGATGCGAGAACTGTTTCGTGTCGTTTGAATTTGAGCAGTGTGTACAGTGTCCGCATCTATAAAAACCCAAGGGGGGAGCCGGCAACCACGTCGGTTTGGGTGGAGTAGTCATGGTGGTGTGGACTAGTCTGTCCCTGAACGAGTGCGGACGCTTAAAAGCAATCCGCGGCGGTTGTGCGCATATTTCTTTCAGGGACGGATCACTCTGTAAAACATGCCAGTGTTTTTTAATGACGTGTTTGATCGCCCCGCTCATGTGTGAAAATTCAGTGGAGAAGCAAAGCCTCTGTTTGTTAGAGGCGCGTTGAGTTTTAGCCAGAAGGGCGCTTCGTTGTGCGGATTTGGCTCTTTGATAGGCCGTGGAGATGTCAGCTGCAGTGTAGCCCCTACTGTGGAAGCGCTCCGACATTTCTAACGCGCCTTGTTCAAAATCCGCATCTCTGCTGCAGTTTCTACGCAGACGTAAAAATTGACCAATGGGAATGTTTTGAATCAGTTGTTTCGGGTGATGACTATCTGCTCTCAACAGAGTATTTCTGCTGAGGGGTTTACGATAAATCGCGGTCTCTAGCGTACCCTGAGCGTTCTTGTAAATAGACAAGTCCAGAAAGTTGACCTTGTTTGTTGAGTGCTCCACTGTGAATCGTAGAAAAGGTGTGGTGGAGTTGATATAGGTCATGAACTCGTCTAGCTCTGAGGGAGACCCTAACCAGATGAAAAAAATGTCATCAATGTACCTCTTCCAAAGGGGGATTTTGGGGAGAAATAAGTTGTTGACATTGTTGTCGATAAATTTAGATTCCCATAGACCCATCACTAGACAAGCATATGACGGTGCGAAGCAGCTCCCCATACTGACCCCCCGTTTCTGTAGGTAGTAAGAGCCCACATATTGAAAATAATTCATTGTTAAAACAATTTCAGATAGGGTCAATAAAAACTCATTGGGCGTAACAGTATCCGTGTTGCGTCTCCCGAAGAAGTGAAGTAGCGCCTCAGTCCCCGCTTCGTGAGGGATGCATGTATACAGGCTTTGCACATCACAGGTAACAAGCATAAAATCACTGTCACACTTAAACGTCTCCAACAGTCTCAATATGTCAGATGTGTCGCCCAGGTAGGATGGCAGTTCACAAACGTACTTTTTCAGAAAGAAGTCAAGGTATTGCGATAAAGGCTCTGTTAGGCAGCCAATACTAGATACAATTGGCCTTAGAGGTGGGTCAATGAGTGATTTGTGTATTTTAGGAAGGCCGTAGAACACGGGACAAACAGGATGTTTCACAGTCAAAAACTCTTTTTCTTTTTCGGTGATCCAGCCTCTTTGTAGCGCCTTCACGAGCAATTGGTCAATGTCCGCTTTGTGAAGTTCAAGGGGATTGCGAGGTAGCGGAGTGTAACAGTCTTTGTCATTAAGCTGGGCCATAATGCTCAAGTTGTATTTTTTTGTGCTCATTACAACTATTGAACCACCTTTGTCTGCAGGGCGAATAAGAATGTCTGCTCGTTTTTCTAGTTCATTCAAACTTTTTGTTTCAGACTTAGATAAGTTCATTGTATTTCGGCGTTCTTTCATGCAGATCTGGGTGAAATCCTTTTCTAAAAGGTTTCTGTAAGTGATGATAGAGGGGTTCAAGTTGGAACTTGGACAAAAAGTGGATTTCTTTTTGAAAGGTGTATGTTCTCTAATAGGGGGCTGTGCGTTAACTAGGGAAGAAGTTGCCTGCGCAGAGCTGCTAGTGGGTGTAGGGTGCTTAACGGAGAAGAAGTGCTTAAGTTGAAGTGAACGGAAGAATTTGAAAGTGTCTACCTTAAGTTTAAACGGGTTCACTGTATTGGTGGGGCAAAAAGACAAGCCTTTGCTTAACACCTTCGTCTCAGCCTCGCTTAGGGGGAGTTCCGAGATGTTGATCACAGTCTGTTCGGTTTGCGCGTCGCTCGTTGGGAGCTGCGCGTTGGTTCGGCTGAATATGCTTTTCCCCTTGCGCGTCTTTGAGCCTCTCGAGCCCCTCCTTGTCCGTTTGGGCGTGGAGGCTTGGCGCTGGGAAAAAAACTTTTTGCGCCTTGTTGACTTTCGGCGTCACTTGTTTGTGGGGAATCCCATTCGCTGGCAGAAGAGGATAGACGGTTCCTGGTGTTAGGTAGGCGCGTAGTGTGGGGTTTACGAGAGCGTCTTCTCTCGTCTGTCCAGTGATAGATGGCTCCCTCTGCATAGTCCTTGGTGTCTCGTTGGTATTTCTTTAATTTGTAGTTCTGTAGCTCTTCTTGGAAGGATTTGAGGGAGGTGGTGATCTTTTTGGTGATTGTGTCAAAGGTCTCTGTGTCGACTTGCGCTTTGATACGCGCCTCGACCTGTTGCACTCATTTTTCATTTTGCACTGAGCCAGGGGGTGCCGAGCAGTTTCACGGGGGTGCCTTGGCACCCCTAAAAATGGTCTAGATTCGCCCCTGCATTGACCTACTAAGTAATGCAGAGTAGAGTGTAGAAATTAGATGTCTAGCTCCACCCCGAAATATAAACAAAATATCCAAGGTTGTGGGTTCCACATTGTCTAATTTAGGTACATGTTTCCTCACATAGTCTCGCACTTGCAAGTATCTAAAAAAATTATTTTTATGTAGGCCATATTGACTTTGAAGTTGACTGAAAGTGGCAAAATTTTTATCTATGAAGAGATTTCCAATATTCAAGATGCCCAGCTCTCTCCAATGTGAGAATGCAGAGTCCATACATGATGGGGGAAAAGACGGATTTTTAGCTATAGGTAAAGAGAAGGACAGAGACTTTGCATTGAACCTTGACTTAATCTGCTGCCATATGCGAATGCCATTATATATTATACAGTTATGGCTATAGCAAGTCCTGTGAATTTTTGTCTGCGCTAATATTATTGCGCCAATATCATATGGAGCACAGTCTTCCCTTTCCATTACAATCCAAGTTGGGTCTGTAAAAGTATGGTCCAGCCACATAATAATAATGCGGACTGAACAAGCCTGGTAATATGAAAAGAAATCAGGGAGGCCCATCCCACCAACTGATTTAGGTCTGCAGAGATGTGTTTTTTTAATTCTAGGTGTCTTGTAATCCCACAAAAATGGAGTTATAATTGTATCAAGTTGTCTAAAGAATTTCTTAGGGAGGAAAATCGGGATATTTTGAAAAAGATATAAAATTTGAGGGAGGAAGACCATTTTTATTGCATTGATTTTGCCTGCTAGTGAAAGGGGGAGTGATTTCCAAAATTCAATGTTGCTCTTCAGCTTAGCTATTAGTGGAGGGAAATTAGCCTTGTGAAGTGAATTAAAGTCTTTGGTAACTCTGATACCTAAATATGTGATTTCTTGCAATGATATCTTGAAAGGAAACCTCTGTAAGGCTATAAGATCTAGTATTTTCACAGGCATTAATTCACTCTTTGACCAATTTATCCTGTAACCTGAAAAGCTTCCAAACTGAGATATCAACTCTAGTATAACTGGTATTGAAGACAAGGGTTTAGTTACATATAATAATATATCATCTGCATAAAGGGAGATTTTATTTATTGTGTTATTGAAGTCATATCCATGTATGCCTGCCTCAGACCTAATCCTTTGTGCCAAAGGCTCAATGGCCAAGGCAAAGAGTAAAGGCGATAAGGCACAGCCTTGTCTAGTACCTCTGTGTAGTAGAAAAGGTGGAGAAAGAATGCCATTAGTTAAAATTCTGGCACTAGGCCTGTCGTACAAAACCATCAACCACCTTTTAAAACTGCTACCAATATTGTATCTTTCAAGTGCAGAAAATAGATATGGCCAGAGAATTTGATCGAAAGCTTTCTGAGCATCTAGTGACAGGATAGTTAGTTCAGGGGCGTTTTTTTTCTGAGAATAAATTATATTGAAGAGGCGCCTGAGATTAAAGAAAGAGTGTCTATTTGGTATAAAACCTGTCTGGTCAGGGTGAACGAGTTTACCGATTAAAGAATTAAGTCTGAGGGATAGAGTTTTAGCCAATATCTTTTGGTCAGATGTCAAAAGTGAAATTGGTCTATAGTTGCCCACTTCTACTGGGTCCTTCCCTTTCTTGGGTAGTAGAGTTATTATGGCCTCGTGCAATGAGGGAGGTAAGGTGCCATCTTCCTTTGCTTTAGTATACATACTTAGCAGATATGGGGAGATGAGATCACTGAATTTTTTATAAAACTCATTTGGAAATCCATCAGGACCTGGGGTCTTACCATGTTTCAATAGTTTAATTGTGTCCTGTATTTCAGTAATGGATAGGTCTGCATTAAGGAAATTGTGATCTTGTTGTTCTAAAGCAGGAAGGTCGCAGCTGTCCAGGAATTTGTCTATAATAGAGCAATCTACTGCTGTTCCAGAAGAATATAGCTCCTCATAGAAATTTTGAAACCTTTTATTAATATCTTTATAGGAAACTAATATATCCCCATGTTCTGATTTCACTTGAGTTATTGTGCGATCACTCTCCATCTTCCTAAGTTGTCTTGCAAGTAATTTATGAGGCTTTTCCCCAAATTCAAAATATTTTTGTTGTGTGAACAAAAAGGCCCTAGTTATACAGTCTGAAAGTATCTGATTGTATTTATACCGCAGTGAAAGAATTTTCTTGTGTATGTTAGCAGAAGGGCGTACAGCGTTTTCCCTGTCCCTGTTTCGTGAATTTGTTTTTCAAGTTCAGCTAATTCAGATCGTCTCTTTCTCTTTCTTGCTGCCTGAAAAGATATTATGCATCCTCTGACATAACACTTTAGCGTTTCCCACAATATAGATGGGGATGTTTCAGGTAAATCATTCATTTCTAGGAAGAAAGTTATTTGTGACCTAATGTATGTACAAAATTCTGGCTCTTTCAAAAGTTGTGGGTCAAGTCGCCACATCTTATCACGCTTAGGTAGATCGTTAAGCTTTAAAGAAAATGAGACTGGGGCATGATCTGAAATAATTATATCATGATATGTAACCTTATCTATTAGTGATATTAATTTAGAGTCTGCCAGGCAGTAATCAATTCGTGTATACACATTGTGGACATTAGACTGAAAAGAATAAGCCCTCTCTTGTGGATGGAAAAGTCGCCATATATCAAAAATATTTGAGTTTCCCAAAAATTCTTTAAGAAATATACTTGACTTAGAAGGTGGTGCTCTACGACTTGATGAGCGATCCAAATATGGGTCTAGTACCAGATTAAGGTCACCTGCTATAAGCAGATTAGTTTGGGAAATATTAGGAATCTGAGAAAGAACATGTCTAAAAAAAGACGGTGAGTCAAAATTGGGCCCATAAATATTGACCAGCGTGATTGGGAGTGAATATAATTCACCTGTTAATATAAGATATCTACCATCTCTATCGGCAATGGTGGTTTTGTGGGTGAATGGTGTACCTTTTCTAAATAAAATAGCTACACCTCTAGCTCTTACTGAACATGTTGCATGATACATTTGGCCTATCCATCTACATCTTAATTTAATATATTCATTCTTATTCAAATGCGTTTCTTGGAGACATATTATGTCGCTGGACAGTGTTTTCAAATGAGCTAAAATTTTGCCCCTTTTTACTGGCTGATTCAGACCTTTGACATTCCAGGTAACAACAGTGATTTGTCTCCCCTTCCCCAGTTGTATCACATTATCTTGTGGAATTCTAACATAAAGAAAAACATTTCTGGCCTCATCAACGAAATTAAAATGTCCATTTGTTTTATAAGGAAGACCCTGTACCTCCCACCCCATGAACTTGGTGTCTGGCCTATACTAAGGAACACCTCATAGTAAGGCGCGACCCCTCTAAGGAAGTTATATAAAAAACACAACATACCCAACAGATACCTCCCTAATCTAATACTTCTTAGTAAGAAGTAAAATAGCTCCCCAATCAAGTATACAGTATTCTGAGCCATGATAATCAATAATAGTCTAAGCTACACACTGCAACAAGTTGACACCATCCTCGGGAAACAGAAGGCCAGATTTAAACAGTCTGTAGTTCCCCCACATCACCATCAAGGCTGCTGGGAGCAGACGGTTGGCCTCCTGTAGTTTTATCTCCAAAGTGACGCTCCGCAAATTTGTAGGCTTTCTCGGCATCCGTAAATACCGTCTCCTTACCATTGAAAGTCACTCTCAGCTTCGCTGGGTATTGCATTCCATAACGGACTCCTGGTTGGTCTCGGAGAAGTCCCTTGGCTCTATGGAAGGCGGCCCTGCGTTTCACCACGTCAGGAGGAAAGTCGGGAAAGATGTGTATGGATTGTCCGTTGAAGGAAAGCTGCCTCACGGCGGCTGCTCGTTTAAGCACATTTGAAACATCACGGTAATAGTGAAGTCGTGCTATAAGTGCGCGTGGCGGCGGATTGTCACCGCCCGCTGTTTCTCTTCGCATAACTCTGTGTGCACGATCCACCAGCGGATGATCTTCCAGGGACAGCACGTCTTTGAGGAGCTCAGATACAAACGTTCCGACATCCCTGCCCTTTTCCACGCCTTCCTTCAACCCTACGACCCTTATATTTTGTTTCCTTGAACGTCCCTCCAAATCAGCACATTTATCTGTAAGACGGTCAACTTCAGTACACAAACGTTTCACCTCTGACTGGAGTTTGACGATAGCATCAGAGCTATGTGAGGCCGACTGCTCTAACTCCGTAATGGTTTCCCGGTGTTGGGCAGTGGAGTTTTGCAAAGTTGCTATATCCGCATGAATCTCCGTTTGGAAAGCAGCAAACTCTCCCCTAATCGCAGATGCCATCTCCGCAATTCGGTTGTCAATCGTCTGGCATATTTCCGTTTTAGTAGACTGGAGATCAGAGCTTAGTGACTGAATAGCTTCCAGGATTGTAGCCTGGTTCGTCGAGGTGTTAGCTTCGTCGGCCTCTGCATCTCCGTCTTTCTTTCTGGCTTGAGACTGCTTGCCCATTCTGGCTCCCAATGAGTGTCAGCGTCGTCTAAGGAGTATTATATATCACTTTATGCAAGGTGGTGTCAATATTATCAGGTCCTATTAACATTTTAATCCAACCATTTCGGGAGCTATTGGGGAAGCGACCTACCACGCCATGGCTCTCTAGCGCCCCCCAGCTTTATGTTGCATGTTGAGGAACCTGTACCATGCCGTACTGAAAAGAAAATTCCACCTGCTTGCAGTGTGGTCATTAAAGAATCATTCATTCATTCATTCATTCATTCATTCATTCACGTGTAAAAAAAAAACTTACAGCACCTGGTATTCCCAGGCGGTCTCCCATCCAAGTACATCTTTTTGAAAAGGTGATGAATTGAAAAGGGAAAGCAGTAAAGAAAGAGTTTTTTGAGGTGTACATTTTTGCTGTGCTTATTGGGTTGGTTGTAAAAGATGGCGGTTCAGTGACATGACGAGGCTCCCTGAATGACACACGTGTTTGGCCACTGCTTTAAGAGGGCCTTTTTCGCAGGCAGCCTTCGCTTACGGCCATACCACGTTGAGCACGCCCTATCTCGTCCGATTTCGGAAGCTAAGCAGCGTCCGCCCTGATTTGTACTTGGATGGGAGACCGCCTGGGAATACCAGGTGCTGTAAGTTTTTTTTTACACCAACCCAATAAGTACAGCAAAAATGTACACCTCAAACCACTCTTTCTTTACTGCTTTCCCTTTTCAATTCATCACCTTTTCAAAAAGAAGGTAACTATTTATTTATTTAATCAATTTTATTTTTTAATTCATTTTTTTGTTGTAAAAGATGGCGGTTCAGTGACATGACGAGGCTCCCTGAATAACACACGTGGTTGGCCACTGCTTTAAGAGGGCCTTTTTCGCAAGCAGCCTTCGCTTACGGCCAAACCATGCTGAGCACGCCTGATCTCTTCCGATCTCGGAAGCTAAGCAGTGTCCGCCCTGATTAGTACTTGGATGGGAGACCGCCAGGGAATACCAGGTGCTGTAAGCTTTTTTTTACACCAACCCAATAAGCACAGCAAAAATGTACACCTCAAACCACTCTTTCTTTACTGCTTTCCCTTTTCAATTCCTCACCTTTTTAAAAAGATGTTAACTATTTATTTATTTAATTAATCAATTTTATTTTTTAATTCATTTTTTTGTTGTAAAAGATGGTGGTTCAGTGACATGACGAGGCTCCCTGAATGACACACGTGTTTGACCACTGCTTTAAGAGGGCCTTTTTCACAAGCAGCCTTCGCTTATGGCCATACCACGCTGAGCACGCCCGATCTCGGAAGCTAAGCAGCGTCGGGCCTGGGGTGCGTTTTCCAAACAACGACGGATGTTAGCATTTAACCACCGTTGTCTGTAGTAGGTTCAAACAACACAGTCCGATTCCGACTGTTTCTCGAAACTCTCCAACTACCTACGTACAACGTAAGTCTGAACTATGTTAGTTTGGACTTCCGTCGTTGAAACTGCAAAGTATCCAGATGTGTCGGAAGTGCTCGGAGAGTATTCGGATGCATTCGTTGCGGATAAACGACAGAAACGACACCACGACAGTAAGCAGCAAAAACATAGCCTTATTTCAGTTAAGCCGGTGTGTATGACAGCTTCAGCAACTTAGGGAAATGTTCCCCAACACAATCATGTCCCTTATTCATTAAAAAGCAGCGACTGACTAAGATTGTAATGATATGATCGTGTGTTTCATTTATACTACCCTACATACATCTACATGTATGACTAAGGCCACTGACAGCTCATGTGGTGCAACGGTTGATTGTTAGCTCGTCAGCCCACTATGCAGACATTCTCCCTTTTTCGAAGAGATACGGGTTCGAATCCTGCTAAACGATAATCAATTTGTGTGTTTCTTCAACTGTTGGCTCAAAACACAAAACTCCAACAAAGCCTGTTATGGGACTGAGAGCTGTATTTGCTGAAGACAGTTAAATGCCTGTGTGAAACACCAAAGTTGGTATAAGTGTTTTTCTTCACCTGCTAGCTCAAAACACAACATTCTTACAAAGCCTGTTACTAAGCTTCGAGCTGTATTTCCTGAATGAAGTTAAAAGCCTGTAAGAAATGCAAAACTTCGTATAAAAGTGCATTTCTTCACCTGTTGGCTCAAAACACAGAAGTCTAACAAAGGCTGTTATGGGGCTTAGAGCTGTATTGCGTAATGCAGTTAAAAGCCTGTGAGAAACAGAAAACTTTGTATAAGTGTGTTTCTTCAACTGTTGGTTCAAAACACAAAACTCCAACAAAGCCTGTTATGGGGCTCAGAGCTATATTTGCTGAATGCAGTTAAAAGCCTGTAAGAAATGCAAAACTTCGTAGCAGTGCATTTCTTCACCTGTTGGCTCAAAACACAGAACTCTAACTGTGAGAAATGAGACCTCGCGGTCCACTTTCACATAGGGGATAGGCGTGCCTTTCAGGCCACTGAGGTAGAGCCAGGCTTGTCCCAAATTCAGAATTGAATTGAGAATGACCCCCAAATTCAAATTCAATTCCTGAATTTCAAAATGAATTTGAATTGAAATTCAAACAGGAAGTGGAATTGCAATTCAAATTCGAATTGCAGGAAGTAGAATTGGAATTCCTTGAAATTCAAAGAAATTCATGATAATGAAAGTACCATTAACAAAGATTATATACAGGCACTGACACCACTTTGCCAATTGATGCTATCTCCCATGAGGTCCCATCTTATTTGAGCACCGGATGTTTAACAGAAGACACCAACCCCTTGCTATTCTGGAAAGAAAACGAAAATCGTTTCCCCAACCTTTCCATACTTGCCCGAAAATATCTGGCCATACCTGCTTCATCTGCACCAGTTGAGAGGATATTTAGTATTGGCGGGAAAATATTCAGACCAGAGCGATCTCGCCTCAATGACAAAACATTTGAAGAGCTGATGATCATCAAATGCAACACTGTTTCCCCTTGAAGAAAATAAAACAATAACTGCATTCACCACAGCTTTGTGTTGTTTGATTACTTCAACCCTTAGGTTGTGATATGGTCAAAAATTACCGTTTTGAAAAACTTCATTCTTAAATAACTTTTTATTTTTCATTTTTTTATTTTTTATCTTACACAAATGAGACTTCATGACATCCTTCAGCTAACCTATTTAAATGGCCAAAATGAAATGAAAAGAAGTTCTTGAAGATTTGTGGAAGATACACAAACTTGTTACCTACACAGTGTTTCGGTCAAAAATGACCGGACCATTAATTTACATTTCCAAAAGTTATATCCAGAAAAACTGACTTTGAATATTCAAAACTATTGTAACAAAACCACACACACACACACACACACACACACACACACACACACACACACACACTTTCTTGCTCTTTGCGGGAAGCAAACATTCCAGAATATTGATGGCATGAACATGACCAAGAGATTTACAAGAGATGAGGCTCTTCAGTTACTTTTTGATGATAACGGAAGAGAATGAAGACAATGTGTCAGAGGAGGATGATGACGCCGAATATGGTGATGAGAATAGAAATAGAAGAGGCAAATGCAGGAACACCATTTCCAATAAAAAAAATGGAAATATCATGTGGCTGTTACTCCAAGTAGAGCCACCACAGAAAACATTATTCCCCTGAGACCAGGGCCTACCAGATATACCATCGCCCACACAGATGGCATTCTGTCAGTGAGTTGTTCATAACAAATCCAATTCAAGGCTTCATACTGGAGATGACAAACATTGAGGGTCACCGTGTGTATGGCACTAACTGGAGGGTGCTTGACCTAGTTGACCTCCACAGCGACAAGGAAATGTTACTTTGTTGTTACAACTAAAACATCAACATGTCTATGAGCAGACGAGAAGTTAATTACTTTCAATGTTATTATATTGAGAATAAAACTGAAATTTGAAATAATTGTGTTGTATTAGTTTTTTCATTATTAGAACTTAATTTTAATGAATCGAATTGGTGCAAGATCAGGAAAATAAAGCCTATAAATGATACAACAAAGTAGAATAACATTTAAATCACCTTGGCCATGTTTCAAAGGGATGTCTAATACAGTACACTGTAAAAAAAAAAAGTTGGTTCAACTCAAAATTTAAAAGTCAACCGATTTCACAGGCTTTCTCAAGTTACTGTGGAGAACTTCATATTAAAAGTAAACCGATTTCACAAACCTTTTCAAGTTACTTTGCATAACTTAATATTTCAAGTGAAATTGATTGACTTTTAATTTTAAGTTCCGCATAGCAACTTGAGAAAGTCAGTCAAATCGGCTAACTTGTAATATTAAGTTCTGCACAGTCACTTGAGAAAGTCAGTGAAATTGGTTGACTTTGAAATTTTGAGTTAAATCAACTTATTCTTTAAAGTGTACATGCAATATAAACCAGTCTATACCAATATACCGTATCAGTGCAACAGATATTTATTGAAAATAACATCTCATTACATCGATAAAGTAAAATAAATAAAAAATAAAGAAAACTGACTGGGCACAGCGTTATGGCCCATATGCTGACGTTTCCATGTGCTGATACCAAAACAATAAAACAAAAAAAATAATAAATAAAAATAACACCTCACAAGGTGATATGAAGAGGTAAAGGCTCTGGCACTGGCACACACAAACACTTTGACACAAGAACAGTGGCATACACAGTCACATAACAACACTGGTGCACACAAACTTTTCAGAATCTAACCACCAAATCCCTGTATGTTGGAACTATATGTAACCACTGAAGCCTAAGTTCTCAATAACAATGTGCAGGCAGAATTATGCAAATGTACCAGAGTGGTTAAGGTGAAATAGGAACACACACACCTTTGACACACACCACCACTCTTAATAAAACAGCAAGGGCACGAAAAAAAACCTAGATACACACATTCACAATATCTCCAAATACAAAAGTGCACCACACACAACTCTGTAAAGAAAGAACTACTGTAAAGAAATCCTACTCTAACCTCTCACACAAGCACACACACAAAAGAAAGCCATGGGGAAAGGGAAAGATGTCCCATACATAGTGGCGAACCACATTTCCACACACAGAGGGTACATAGCCTATCTTAAGAATTCAAAAATCTTGCGCCGCAGAGAAAGTGCTCTGGCAGAGCAGTTTTGTGCATCAAGCTCCAGAAAAACTTTCTGGATCACCTCAAATGTATAGGTCAGTTCCTTTGGATATTCCATATTACAGGCGTACAGAAGTCCAAAGAGATAACCGACAGCAGAGGGCAGGTCTTTTATGTTGTATAAAACCACAGCTTCCTCTAAGATGATGGCGATGTTGACAACATTGGGAAGAGAACCCTTTGCTGCCACACCATCATCTTCCAATACGGAAAGGATGCCAAACTTCACTCCTTTGGTGTATGTCTCTTCAGCATCGGTATCCTGAGAAACAAAGTAGAAAGAGAGAGTGGAAAAATATGTCAGTTATGTGTTCATATACTGCCACTTTAGATGTTCACATACTGCACTTCACACATTCCTCTTACCACTCTCCAAACATTAACACTTACCAAGCATTTCCGGAAAAGGCGTCCATTTTTTTCTTTAAGGACAAGAGGCAGTCCCTCCAAGGCAACTCGATTCCTATGGTCCATGATGTCCGCCACCTGAGAGAGAGAGAGAGAGAGAGAGAGAGAGAGAGAGAGAGAGAGAGAGAGAGAGAGAGAGAGAGAGAGAGAGAGAGAGAGAGAGAGAGAGAGAGAGAGAGAGAGAGAGAGAGAGAGAGAGTCACTGCGGGATACTAATACAGTCATGCATTAAAAAAACTGTGAAATAAACTTATTGGGATACTGACACTCCTGTTTGCTTCCTATCATAGTTTTTCTATGGCTTCAAGTCCTTTTGCGTACTTATCCAACTTCATATTCATCCAAAATCCTGATAAGCACTCCAATGATCAATTTTTAGTAACATGTGACCAGCTAGTACCACACTGCACATTTTCAACATTATGTTTAGCAGACATTTTCATCAAAACCGACTTAGAGGATATACATGGCCGAGTGTGAGTGGAATAGAGTACAGCTGTAACAAGAAGTGCAGCAAAAAAGGATGAAGCAAACACACAGTTAGCAAACACATGGTTAAGGAGGGTTGTTTTGTTATACAGGGAAGCTCTCTCTGAAGAGTCTTCACAAGCTTTTTGAAGGTAACTCTTGCTAACAGCACTTTTCTACTTGGCTTACCACACTGCAACTTAAGACACTTATTGTCTTCTCTAAGCATGGCACCATAAGACACTTTATTACCTATATACCGTTATACACTGCTCAAAAATTTAACCATCAAAACAACTCAATGCCACTCGAAGTCAATCGTACTTGTGTGAAATCAGCCTGTCCAGATTGGAAGCTACACTGCCTACGGGTCCATTTTGCCTACTGTTGTGTCTAAACAAGTAAAAGGTAGAAATTAAAGTTAATAACGAAGGCACACCTTTAAAATAGTTATTCTGCAGATGGTGCCATAGATCATTTCCCTTTGTCCATCTTTTCTGACTGTTTTTTTCAGCACTAAATGACGCAGCCCAACACTGTGGCGCATGACTGGCATATCCCAGAAAACATCAAAACTGGCATGTACTGCATGTTTATGTGACTGATATGTTGGATTTGGGCAATGGGTGTGTATTATGTAAATAAAGTACATCTACTCTACTCTCCTTCACATTTGTAAACCCTGTCAGAGTATTTGGACAAAGTACCTGGTCATCAAGAGCTGCAAGCAATGTTGTCAGCTCAGATCCTTCTGGCTCCTTCTTCTTCCGGTAGTACTTAAGCAATGCTGGAGTAAATCTTGCCAGTGATGACCAGAATGAAGTCATGAGGTCCATTTGTGTGATCCGAAAGAATTCACGGCATATCTGTAGACAAAGTGTAAACGAGCGTGTTGAATATAGAGTATAGAGTGTGTTTAAGACAATCAGTCATGAACAAACAAGCATATGTTAAGACCAATATGGCAATAGATACTGGCCTCATCTTTGAAGAACAGGGCAGGCCATCTGTCTCTTAGTACTTGGACAAGGGGCTGAATTTCAACAACCTCTCGGCGTCGGAGAGAAAAGGTAACAGCCATAGTGTCTTTGATGAATTTGGCATCGAAATTCTTCTTTTCAGTTTCTTTGATCATTTGTGATCTTAGGTCATCAAGAGATTCATCTGATTGCCCTTCGGCATGGGATGGTAAAAAGTTTACCTCAGCTCTTCTTGGTTTTTTGAGGCGAAACGTCATCCCTTCTTCTGAATCAGCTTTCCTTTTGTTGACAGACACTTCGGCATGCCCAGCCTTACGCAATTTGTTTCGATAGTTTCCAACTTTGAACCAAAGGCTCACAATCCAGCCATCATACCCAGTTCCTGGACCATCTTCTGTGAGGCATGGGTGTTTTGCTACTAGTGCTGCGGCGTAGCACTTAATATCCGTCTTGTCTGGGTAGCAATCTGACGCAAAAATGGACTCCACTATGGCAGTGCAGATGGCAGACTTCATTTCTCTTGTGGGGACAATTAGAGTTTTGGTCTGCTTGTAGATCTCATTGTATTGCTTCAGCCGAAGCTCAACATCAAGCGAGAACGTGGGAATTAGAACAGATCCAGGCGATGGTAAATCTTTAGCCATCTTCAGTTTTCTGTAAAAATTTGGAGAACTCGTGTCTGAGTGGCTAGACATGCTTGCCGTGTCAAGTGATGTCACAGAGCTTGTGTCTGACAGGTCGTGTGCAGGTGATCCAATATCAAATGTAGCACTGTCCCACACCACTTTCAGGACCGATTTGTCAGGGGGCAACTCATCTATGCTATGCAAATTGGTAAGGGCATTTTGAAACTCTGGATCTTCAAATTGCAAAGAAAACTGTCCTTCCAGTCCAAGCATCTCTCTGAGAATATCCTTTAGCCGGTCCACAGTTTCTGGACGATCAGGAAGATTGACCCGACGAATGTTGTCTGAGGAAATGCACACCCGCAATAGCATTCTGAGAAGATAAAATGCACAACAATGTAAGAGTTAGTCATAGTATATCAAACATATTATACCATGTGGTGGAAAATATATCATTTTTAAACAATGTCTACACCTTAAATTATTATTTTTTCAATGTTTAGCTGTTGCTTTTACACAAAATCACTTAAAAAATTGAGTTTGAACCTGTAACTTTTGGAACATCAACTCAGTAACCTTTAGCCCACAGCTGC
This sequence comes from Setipinna tenuifilis, assembly GCA_030347295.1. Lineage (NCBI taxonomy): Eukaryota > Metazoa > Chordata > Actinopteri > Clupeiformes > Engraulidae > Setipinna > Setipinna tenuifilis. Next base: position 886,061 of record JAQKPU010000025.1, read on the forward strand.
CCCTTGCTAATGTTTTACTTACCATTAATGTAGCAGAAAAGCCTTTGGCGTCACAACAAGACAACCTCCACTTGTGTATGCCACCAATGGATGGAAGTCATTTAACATATCCAGATCTAGGATACAAATCTCTCCATATCTACTTTCCTCAATGATGTAAGACCTTAGATGCTCGGTATACCATGAAGTGACTTTCTTACAAAGAAAAGATACAGATTTCTCAACCACTACACATTTTATAATGCTAAAAAATTCAGGCATGCCACTAATATATCCTGCTGAAAGCATCAAACCTGGCCTGTAACTGATCCCATCTACACGCACATCACTAGAAACTGAGACAGAGTCTGTGTTAGGATATTTGTTTTCAACAGCTGATCTAAGAGGTTCCTCCAAATTACAGGTTGAAAACGGTTCGGCATTTTCAATGTAAACAGACTGCCAGAAAATTTCACCGCGGTCTGAAAAGTAAGCCTGCATTTCTTGATGCTTTGTTCCCAGTGTCAGAAGGACATTTTTAAAGTTCCGAGCATCATGCACAATTTTTTTAAAATAGCTATGTTTTGCTTCAAAACGCATAGTCCAAAATGAGACAAGGGGGCCAAAACAGCGAATCAAGTGTGGATAATGATCCACAAAGTGGTGTTTCGGGCGGATGGAAAAATCTGGAAATGTTTCAATAACCAAATTCCGGTGGTCACTTATCAAACTAGCCATGTAACTCAGAGTTTCCTCTGAAAATGATGAACAAACAGCTAACTCCACAATAACTTTGAGATCCATTAGAATCTCCCAACATGGCTCATTTTCCGGGATGCGGTGACCAATAATGAGTGGCAGTAAGCGAAGGAGGGTCCAGTTTTCGTGCGCATTCCCTCCAATAGTACCCTTTTTGAAGCACGTCCTGGCAATGATTTTTGGCTTACTCACTTTGTCTGGGCCTTGGTATGGGAAGGTCTTGATATATTTATTCAGCTCGTCATGTGTAAACAAACCTTTGGCTATCAACGCCTGCAAACACACTGCCAATTCCTCAGGCACAATACCCTCAAACAAATCGTGGAGCACATCTGGAGGGAATCCGGTAACAGGATGAAAATACGACAGTGCTTTACTCAGTGCACATTCCCTTTTCACCCCAAACACAAGTCGCGTGCTGCCACTACTCTGTAACATCTCCACATGAGAGTTATGTTCCTCAACAGTTCTTAATTTAAAATCCCTCACATTTGTGCACTTAACATCCTTCTTGTCTATCACACAAAATCTGCAGTAGTTGGTGGCACTGAAACACTCCACAAATCCTGCCAAACTGTTTGCCCCAAGATTGTCAGCGCACACACAAAATACGGTACCTTTCACTTGTTGATTTAAATGAGGAACGAACACCCCATTTTGCTCCAGAAGTTGTATATCGCGCGTCAAAGGACTAAGGAATTTCTCGTATCCAAAGTTGTGGACATCATCACTTTTCCCCAATACAGCCAACTGAATAGATGTCAGACTAGAACGAAACTTTGCTGGCAGGTTTAGCAAAACCCAGTACATAGCCATAATTTTATGTTCTTTCTTAGATGTGCCAAGTGGGTTACATACTTCAAACTCATCTATATATAAGCCCAAGGAGATTTTAGGATCCTCCTCACTCAAAAGTGCATTATCTTTGTAAAAACAGCCATCTTGAAAAGAGCTAAGCTGTCCTGAAGCTGAGCGTTGATCGAAGACAATTTTGTCCACAAGGTCTGCATTACACAACATGCTGCTGAGTGTGTCATTAATTGGAACATATATGAATGAATCATTACAAGTTCTGTCATACAGATATTCTGTAGGTTTCAAAATTGAGAAATGTTCTTGGAAATACAAGTCTCGTCTGTACTGTGTGGATAAACTACCTCGCTCTGAAGTAGTTTGAATGATAGGATTACATTCAAACAGAGCATCAGTGATTTCCTTAAGGAATGCCGAATCTTTGTCTATGCCATGTTTTTTGCAAATATCTGTTATTTTCTTTACAGCCAATTCATGTGCCAGTTTCTCGATGTCATTGAGATCTAAAATGATTTTCTGAGTGGCATTTTTGGTGCAATGCAAGATTGTCTGCATTGACAGAAATAGAGATGCCAACTTGTGTTCCAGTGCATCACTATCAAAAAATTCAGCAAATGGTTCATCTGCCTCTGGCTGAAAAGAGGGTCCTTCATCCCCATCAATACCATACCCATGACAACCAGTGTCAGCACTACCTGCTACAAGGGGAGCTGTAGACTTTATATCTGTGTCAGTATGATTCCTGTGCTTTCTACACTTGTGAATATTAAAGTTGGCAACACCACTGATTTTATGACTACAGCCCACAAATGGACAGATTATTTCCTCTCCATTTCTTAAATGACCTCTTAGATGTGTGAAAAAATCAGAAGAACTACAAGCACTTACAAAAGAACAATAATCGCACTTAAATGTTGATGTAATTGTTGTTGATTTCCTTTTTACATGGTTGTTTGCTACATGACTCTTTAAAGTACCTGCTGTCCTAAAGTTACAGACACAATCCTGGTATGGGCAGGTCCAATTTTTCCCCTGATGACCTTGGCCGTGTTTCAGACGGTAGTGTTTGAGAAGGGTTGACACATCAGAGTGAACAAATTTACAGTGCTTGCATTGCATAGCACAATTTGGAGAGAGTTGTATCTGGAGGAAAGAAACAAAAGAGAATAAAATAGTTAATTACAACATCTAAAATTACATTTTGAAAATAGCAAATTATGTTTCATGTGTTTCCCTTTTTACATGAACTTTAACTTATTTAAGATGAATTATTTGACTACTTAAATTCAAGTATATTGCTATTCTGGGTAAAACTATCTTTAAACAAAAAATAAGCACCATGCATATGCACATGTGCCATTTAAGCACCATGCATGCACATGTGTGTTCAAACGTGCAACTCTATTTCAACGACACATGCTGTGGAACATTAGCCTATTTCACTGCAAAATGACAAAAAAATGATGCGCTGGCGCTGCTAATATTGATTGAAATTGGAATTAGGACACTTGGCTGTGCAACGAAGGGTGGCTGACAAAATTGATCAGGAATTTACCAGATAGGCTACAGTTATGAAAGCAAGTTGACCTGTGCAAAGTGATTCAATTGTTTTCAGCAATTTTTTGGACATTAAAACATAGGTAATGTTAATGCAAAAAGAAGTTTGCATTAACATTACCGTAAGACATTAAGACACATGAAACATGACACGTCGTCTGACTTTTACTAATGCATCATGGCGAGAGAAACTTTGAACATAGTATAAAAGCAGTCTTGCACGGCCTGCATCTATCGGAACCATAGACTGTATATAAGATCGGAACACACGCTTTTCTTCACACATGTCCACGAATTGTATAAATCCAGAACCCAAATGAGCAAGAACAGTATAACAGAATAGCCAGGAGAGCATTTACATCCCAGTTGCGAAAGGAAACTAGCCGTCCAATGACGGTTTTCAATTCGGTTAGGCTAGCATGAGATAACGTCAATTCACCTGTTTAATTTGGTTAGTCCACACATAGTAAACAGCATATACACTGTACAAAGAATATAATGTTTCCCTTGATGCTTGGAAATTATGAAGCTAAACGTTAGGAAACATTTCAATTGATGGGAAAAGGGCAGCTGCTAGCTAGCTCTGTTACACAGCCAATAAACAAATCTGCTCGAGAAGTCTGACAACGCTTAAGACATGAGTTGAGACTCAAACTATATGCACAATTTATGAGTTTAACTGTGGTTCGAAAAGAATAATCTTAGAACATACCCCTTATCAAGTGTAGATCCAGGTGGCGTCCAGTCCTTTTCTTTTCCAATGAGAATCTCAGTAACTGTTGGTCATCTGCAAATATCCCGTGGTCGCCTAGTTCCCGCGCTCGTTCCTGCGCAGTTATTTTACCTACCACATGGTGGTGCTATGCCAGATTGAATTAAAAATTTAGGTTCAAGTCACAAACTTGGACAACCAAGTTACGTCAAATCAGATATTCGACTTTACAAAATTAAATCAAGCAAACGGTTGAGATTAATGGTAATAATGAGTTTTTAAAGCCAAATTACTAATGTAAGTTTTGTGAACTGGAAATCATTTGTTCTCCTAACAAATGCCAAGTTTCGTTTTTTACAGTGTAGATAATCAAAACATATGCAAATCAGATTTTTAATAAATGTATTATTGTAGTTTAGTCAATTTTGACCATTAACACCATGACGTTTAAAATGAAAATATTGCTTAAAAATATATATAAGCATAAATATATGCTTAGTATTAGTCTCTGTATAGCTTTAGTTGTGTTTCATATATAATTATTCCAATATGGAAGAAGAACACATGCCAAGAATCACATTCTTATTGATATGTGGTTTGAATGAATTTCTTTGAATTGCACTGAATTTGAAATTCCACTTCCTGTAATTCCAATTCACATTCAATTCCATATCCCCTGGGGTGGAGCCAATTCAAATTCAATTCAAATTCACTTCCTGAATTGAATTGAATTCTGAAATTCTGAATTTGGGACAAGCCTGGGTAGAGCAGACAGAGACGAACCACAGACAAGTGCAAGTTTGGTGCAATGGGTGCTGGTTTATTTACAGTGCGCAAGGTTACAAACAAAAATCAACACAATGGTTGTTTAAACATTAAAGGCGAAACTAAACAAAGGGTTAAACAAACGCAGGTTCCACAGTTCCAAATGCTTCACAACACAGTATTCAGCCTCACAGCAAGCTGCTTACCTTATCGCGCACTCTCTCAAATGACCAAATCTCGGCCTTTTTATGGCCCTACCCACTCATCACGTCATTCAGGAACCGCGGGAAAACAGTGCATTAACTAATTAAGAAAATAAAGACAGAAATCATAATGAAACAAAATGTGCCAAAATCCTAATACCATAACAAACATTTTCTCGTATCAAAAATATGTAATTTCTTCTCCTAAAAGCAGTTAATAACTCTAAACCAAAATCAACATGCACGTTATCGATAGAACACACAAAAAGCTTGCAACCCCGACAGTGCGGGTTTCCCAGGGGAGCACAGAGAGGGGGACACCAAAGCGGGAAGTGTATGCAGCAGTGGCGGATCTAGGGGCGGGGCCACAGGGGCCGTGGCCCCTCCTCTAATCAGACTGGCCCCTGAAGTGCCCCTGTTCTGAAAGAACCAGAGAATTCAGAGAATTCAACCGCTGCTGCAGTTACGCCCCCAACCCGTTGGTGGCAGTGCGCTTGTTTTTGCGTCGAAAACGGGATGAAGTAACACAACCAGTAACAGACACCACAGACCGCCCCTCCCATAATCTTGACTTGCACTTGGCGGGCTTCTTCAAAGAAGAGCTTCATTTCTGCTGGACTGTCTGCAGCCGCTTACCATTCTTCTCATGATTTTGCATTCTGCCGGACAACGGAAACTACAAGACAACTTCGTTGTTCGGTGAGTGATTACCATGTTATTAAAGATGTTGTTGAAAACTTTAGGCTTGCTGTAAAGTTTAACTAGACTGCATTTGCATTAAAAAAGTGTTGGCTTCTAAAACTGTAACACACTGCACAAGCTAAAGCTATATCAAAGTAGTCTGGTAGTTAGGTTAGCCTATTGACCTTTTTCCTTCACAGATTAAGATATTCGTATGTTGTGTTAATCGTGGTCTGCCGTGTGATGTTTGGCAGATATTGAGACAGAGAGCAATGAAAAGAAAGACGCAGGGAATCGCAGGGTTTCTGATAAAGCGAAAGCCTGAATGTCAGGGTCAGGGAGAGGGCAGCACAGGTTCGCTGACACCAGCGCCACAGCCGGACAGTCAACGACGCCATTGCCAGTCTGCTAGCCCAAGTCCTTCACCAGGTTAGAGTAAAAACGATAGCACTAACAGGTTGAAACGAGATGATTATCAAAGGCTCTTGCTGATGTTGCTGAAAATTACAGGTTTGTTCTAAACTACACTGAATTGACAGTAAAGCTGTTGGCTTCTTTTTTTAAAAAAACGACGCTATTGCCAGTCTGCCAGCCCAAGTCCTTCACCAGGTCAGAGTAAAAACGAACGATGTAGCACTAACAGGGTGAAACGAGATGACTAGAAACAAAACCATCACGGCTACCCGGCCGAATGGTAGTTGAATTCTGTTTGGATTGCCAGTCGAAGAAACATCCTGTATCCATGAGGGGGGTTAAAATGATAGTGCTGAATTCAAGGCATTGTTCTGGAAATAGTATTTGTTAAATTGTACAACTTGGTATAGTAGTGTAAGTAAAAGTAGTGGATAAGTATTTTAACTTGGTTACTGTAATAGTAACCCTGCATGAAATGATGGTAAGGGGTAAGGAAGTAAAGTGCTTACTTACATTTTATGTATTAAAATAAATAAATTGGTGACGTCAGATTGCATTTAGAAAAATGGCTCACTTGTTTTGACATGTTTTGTTGTTGACGCTATCAGATTATGCGGATCCAACAGATGAAAGCCTGAGTGAGGGGGAACATGACTGCCAACAAGATATGCCTGTACTACAGTCCCCAGATGGGGCTTCCTCCAATGGTAAGCTGTGTTAAAAATATGACTTAAAGATTACAGGCAGTGTGTATTGCACTGACTGTGATTGTTTCATTATTTTCCATTTACTCTTTATAGACATGTCCCAGTGCAGAGGACCAGAGGCAGCTATGGAAACGAGTTGTACTGTGCCCCCACCTGGACCTGATGGTATGTATGCCCAGTATTCTGTTGAAACTGACTGTTGACAATCATGCATTAAAATTGGACAGTAGAGGTTGGCATATATGCATAATACATATCCAATACATAGTACATTTCTTAAAAATATGGCATGATAATGATACTGTTTGACGTTAATGTTTTGAAAATTTAAAAATGTTGAAATATTTAAAAATGTTAACAAATGTCTTCTGCTTTGCTTCTTTGTAGACATTTCGAAATCTAGAGCAGACAGCCCAGTCCAGCCGATCCTGAAGATGTTCCCCAAGACAGAGCAAGGAAACAGGAAGAGAGGGTTCAATGTAGCTTGGTACAAGGACTTTAAATGGCTTGAGTACTCAATCTCGAAAGACTCTGTTTTTTGCTACGCGTGCCGCCACTTCTCGCTTCCAAATGCTCCAAACTCAGTGTTTAAATCTGAATCTGGCTTCTCTGCTTGGAAAAAAGCCTTATGCAGACAGGGTGGCTTTAAAGATCACTCTAAATCCGACCATCACCGTAGTGCCATGTTCGCATGGACACAACACAAACTAACCATAGCAGAGAAAACATCCATGAGTGCAGTAATGAATAAAGAGAGGGAAAAACAAATAGCTGAGAACAGGATGTACATAAAAACAATCGCAGAGGTTCTGCTCCTCACTGCTGTTCAAAATGTGTCTCAGCGTGGGCACAGGGAGTCTGAAGGCTCAAACAATCCTGGCAACTTCCTAGCTATCCTAGAAGCAATTGCAAATCACGACCCACTGATAAAAAAACGCCTAAAAGGACACCACAACGCAAAATACACGAGCAAAAACATTCAAAATGAAATTCTGGAGACATTGGCAGAGATGGTTCAACAACAGATAATTAATGAGGTGAAACAAAGTCAGGTATTCAGCGTAATCGCTGATGAAACTAAAGACCTGCAAAAGAAGGAACAAATGTCTTTTGTAATAAGATATTTCTATAATGGAGCCATTTATGAGAGCTTTCTGGATTTCGTGAAGGCTGATCAGCTTGATGCTGAAGGTCTAAGTAATTTGATAATTAAATGTTTGGAAAAGCATGGCCTGGAGTATCGTAGCAATCTAGTAGGTCAGGGCTACGACGGAGCTGCTGTTATGAGTGGAAAGCACTCTGGAGTTTGCACACGGATTCAGGAGGTTGCAAAATACGCATTTTATGTTCACTGTAAGGCTCACTGCTTGAATCTCGTCATTGTGGATAGTGTGAAATCAGTAGCTGAGGCAGGTTGTTTTTTTTCACTCATGCAAAAACTACACAATTTCTTGTCAGGGTCATATGTGCACCAAAAATGGCTGGATGCTCAAAGGGAGATGTACGGTGGTCAACCTCGTGAGATGCCTTCATTAAGTGACACCAGGTGGGCTTGCAGGTACTCGGCTTGTCGTAATGTGTTAGAAAGACTTCCTGCTGTGTACAGTGTGCTTCAAAATATTGCACAAGAGAGGGATGGGGATCGGTCAACTGATGCTCGCGGTATATTGGCCCAACTTGATATTGGGTTCATTGCCGTGTTGGTGACGTTCCATAAAGTGTTAGGGCAGTCCAAATTTTTGTCAGACATGCTGCAATCTCCCTCACTGGATCTAGCAGCAGCAGCTACTCTGGTGGAATCACTGCGTCTCACTTTACAACAATACAGGAGTGATGAATGTTTTGAAGATTTATGGAAAGAAGTTGAGGAGACAGCTGTGAAATGTGACGTCAGTTTGGAAAAACGTGAGCGGAGACCAGCAAAAGTTAATGCTAGATTCTCTGATTACATTGTGATGGCACCATCAGGTGAGCGGAAAGCACAAGACGACAAGGAAAGCTTTAGGAGGCATGTGTACTACCCCGTGCTTGATTCGATGATTGGTGAGCTGCAGAGACGATTTTCTGACACAAACTGTTGTATAATGAAGGGAATACAAGCACTCAGCCCGCAAAGCGATTGCTTTTTAGACACAGATGCACTTTTTGCTTTTGCTGAGATATTTGATTCAGATGTAGATGACTTGGCCAACGAGATTTACCAAATAAAACGAGTCTTGGAAAGGAAGAAAGCTGGGGGAATGGCCAATCTAACCACACTCACACAATTTGTTGCTTTTTTAGAGCCATTTCAAGATGTGTTTCATGAACTCTTCCGGTTGGGAAGGATTGCAATCGTAACGCCTGTCAGCAGTGCTTCTTGCGAAAGAAGCTTTTCAGCCCTGACACTTATTAAGAATCATTTGAGGACAACCATGGGTGATGCCCGTCTGTGTCACTTGGGTGTGCTAAGTGTTGAATCTCGACGGGCCAAGTCATTGGATTTGGATGAATTTGTGAAGCGTTTCAGCTCAAAGCATAGCAATCGCAGAATTCTTCTTTTGTGAGTGTGTGCGTGTGTGTGTGTGCGCGTGTGTGTGTGTAGTTTCAGAGAGAATAATGTAACAAGTAGTAAATCCATTTTTTGTGTGTGTTTTGTTTTACAATGTGTTTTTTATGTGTCTTCTGTATGCACACAATATTGAATAAAAAAAAAGAGGCAACACATTTCTGATTCATTTTCATTTAAGTTTGAAAAGGGGTACTGAAATCATGTGTTTGGATAGTAGTGTAGAAGTGAATGTTGGTCAATATACAGGTTTGGTGAAATGCGGCTTTAGACTACTGCCAAGAAGTAGTATATTGTAGAAGAGTAAGGCTTTTAAAGAAAAAAAGGGATGTTTCGTAATACAATATGCAATCCACTTAACAAAATACTGTATACAACTGTTTTGTTTTACTTGTAAGACTGTATGAAATTGGTTCCAGAATGAGTCGCATGCCAACCTTGTGGCACACAGCCCACAGTAATTTCACACTGATAGACCAGGGTACTGTTGCATAGTTCAGAAGATGTTCAAGGGCTGGGAACTAAGTATTCAGGGATGTAAACAAGTGTATAAGTTGATGTTTGATTTATGTCAGTCTTTTGTTATGGCAAGTGCTGTGCATTTACGCCAAATGATAAAAGGTAAAAAAACATGGGCTCAACCACTAATGAATAAGAGAATCATATATTGTTTAACAGGCCTTGGAGGGAAATGGCTTTTGCATTTGCCATGTGTAGCAGGCTACCCCAAAATACACTAGAATGCAGGAAATTGCATCTGAGAAATCCAAAATTTTCTGGGGGAGGGCCCCCAGACCCCCCGCTAATATAGGCCCCTTCAGATTACATAGTGGCCCCATAGTGGCCCCTGTATTAAAAAAAACCTAGAACCGCCCCTGGTATGCAGTCAGTGTTTGTGCTATGGCGTGGGGAATGCCAGTGCGTGTGGTGGAAATGTTTGATGGAGCAGAGCCAGCGGGTACCTCGCGGTTTGCAGAGATGTTTGGGGACGACAACTGGTGAGTACAGGAATATGTGCGATGCTATGTGAATGTGAAATATAAATGCGTTCGCAATGCGCTAAACCGGTATCGCGCATTTTGAACATACCGGGTGATGCGGGCAGGTGTATGTCGGGTGTCGGGAAATGTTCGTCAGTTATGTGTAAGGGTGAGGACGGGAGAACCTCCTCTGGAGACTCGACACGAGGGTGGCGAGACAGGAAGTCAGCAACCAGGTTGTGCTTTCCTGGCCTATACACCACCTCAAACTTAAAGGGCTGCAGAGCTAAAAAACACCTTGTCACTCTTGCATTAGTGTCCTTCATTTTGCCCAACCATTTCAGGGCTCGGTGATCGGTTTCTAGCAAAAAGTGTCCAAGGCCCACTTCACGGCAAGGCACTCCAGCTCAACAGCTGAATAACGGGTCTCTCGTGGGAACAGTTTGCGGCTAATGTACGCCACCGGCCGCTGTTGGTCACCTTCCCCCTGGAGCAGGACTGCCCCCAGCCCAACCCCAGAGGCATCAGTCTGCACAGTCCACGGTTTGTCAAAGTCCGGGCTCTGCAGAACTGCATCGCTGCACAAAGCCTCCTTCAAAGCAGTGAAGGCTCTTTGATGTGGCTCCTCCCACCTGACCCTTACTGACCCCGACTTCCTGGTCAGGTCAGTGAGAGGTGCCGCAATGGTGGCAAAGTTAGGCACAAAGCGCCTATACCACCCTGCAAGACCCAAAAAGGATCTTACCTCCTTCTTCGTTTGAGGCTGTGAGCAATTGCGGATAGCCTCCATCTTGTCCGTTTGTGGGCGGATCACTCCGCGGCCCACAATGTGACCAAGGTAACGTACCTCGGGCTGAGCAATAGCCCCTTTCTTGGGCTGGATTGTCAACCCCGCCTCATGGATGCGTCGGAAGACCTCTGCCAGATGTTCCACATGCTCCCTCCAGGTGGCGCTATGGATCACGATGTCATGCAGGTAAGCACCAGCGAAGGCCTCAGTCCCCTCCAGCAGATGGTCCATGAGCCGCTGGAAGGTGTCCGGTGCTCCCTGGAGACCGAAGGGCATCCTGGTAAACTGGAACAGCCCGCGGGGTGACCGGAAGGCTGTGTAGGGTCTGGCCTCCTTTGCCAAGGGGACCTGCCAGTACCCTTTGCTCAAGTCCAACGTGGTGATGAATTGCGCCCCACCTACCCGTTCCACCAGCTCCTCAAGCCGGGGCATGGGGTAGGCGTCAAAGTGTGTCTGTGCATTCAATTGGCGAAAGTCCAAGCAGAAACGCATGCCGCCGTCTTTCTTCGCCACCAAAACAATGGGGCTACTCCACGCACTGTCCGAGCGCTCGATGACCCCCAGTTTCTCCATCACCTGCATCTCCTCCTGGAGAGCAGGCAGCAGCCGCTCTGGGACGCGGTGCATCTTCTGGTGTTTCGGATTAGTGTCCTTCAAGTGTATCGGGTGCTCAGCCAGAGCAGTGGTTCCCGGCTGCCCGGTGAACAGTCCCTCTGGTATGACCGCTCGCAGCTCCTCCTGTTGCTCAATGGTGAGGTGGGACAAGTCTGGCTCCCCTGCGGTGCAGTCCACCGGGAAAAACTGCTCAGGGGTGTCGTCGTCCTCCCTCACGGCCTGCACCATGAGCTGCTCACTCACCGCCGCCTCTCTTTCCTGCCACTCTTTGAGCAGGTTAATGTGAAACACCTGCTTTGGTTTCCTCCTGCCCGGCATGTCCAGCTCGTACGTGGCTGGCCCCATCTTCCGGCTAATGCAGAAGGGCCCCTGCCACTTGGACAGCAGCTTGTTGTCCTCCGTCGGCAGAAGCAGGAGAACTCTCTGGCCGGGCTCGAAGATGCGCTGCCTGGCGGACTTGTCATACCAGTTGGCCTGGGATCGTTGCGCACGCTCCATGTTTTCCTTCACCAGGTTCGCCATCTCCTCCATCTTCTCTCGCATTGCGATGACGTAGGTGAGCACGTTGGTGGTAGTGGTGCTCGGCGACTCCCAAACGTCCCTCAACAAATCCAGAGGCCCCCGCACCTGTCTCCCATACAACAGTTCAAAGGGCGAGAACCCAGTGGAGGCTTGGGGCACCTCACGATAGGCAAACATGAGGTAGGGGAGCCAGCGATCCCAGTCCTTGGCACCGACAAACTTCCGCAGCATACTTTTGAGAGTGCTGTTGTATCTCTCGACCAGCCCGTCAGTCTGCGGGTGGTAGGGAGTGGTCCTAATACCCCTTATACCCAACAACCTGTAGACCTGCTTAAGTGTGTTTGATAGAAATGCAGTGCATTGGTCAGTTAGTACCTCCTGGGGGATCCCTACCCTGGAGAATAACTGAAGGAGTGCTGGGGCAATGGCTCTGGCAGTGACCTTCCGGAGGGGAAAAGCTTCAGGATATCGTGTAGCATAATCACAAACGACAAGAATGTATTTGTGCCCTGTCTGTGTGCGTTCAAGTGGACCAACAATATCCATCGCTATCCTAGTGAAAGGGACTTCGATTACAGGGAGCGGCTGCAGCGGATATGGCTTAACCCTCTGTTTGCTGGTAAGCTGACAGGTGGGGCATGTCTTACAATGTGTGTGCACGTCTGTGTACAAGCCAGGCCAATAAAATCTGCTGGAAATCCTCTGCAGGGTCTTAACACTACCTAGGTGGCCTGCCCATGGAATGTCATGACCCAGCTCAAGGATTTTTGGTCTCAAACTAGTGGGGACAACCAGCTGCTCAGTGCTGCTACCCTCTGGCTGGTGGTAGAGCAAACCACCCTTCACAAAATAATATTCTCCTGACAGAGACTCAGCCTGGCCTGTGCTCTGACCGTCTATCTCAGTGGCTTTGCTGAACAGCTCTTTAAGCGTCTCATCCTGCTGTTGTATCACTTGCAAATCATGGGGCACATCCCACACATCTTCGGCTACAGGGGAAGGTACGTTCTGCTCTGCCCTCGCCATGGTCTCAACTCTATGAATCAGCTTCTCACACCGGCGCTGATGCCGACCCTTGCGTGGTCTGACTGTGTCGGGGGACTTAATCTCGGCCTCACTATACGGGAACAATTCACAGACCTTTTGCCTCTCTGTCTCATCCTCCAACACTCTTTTAGCCTGAGACCTGGTAACAATCATACTTATAGGAGAAGTAGATTGTACCAGCTCTGGCAAAATCGCAACATCTTGACCCAAGACCACAGGATGGCGGAGGCCCTTTACTACTCCGGCTTTGAGATTGTATGTGTGGTTGCGTACGCTAAGGCATATGTGAGCTATGGGGTACCGGTGTTCTTCACCATTTACACATCGCACCCGTAAGCATCCCCCCGACAGCCTCCCTGGCTGATCAACCAGGTGGGGTTGCACGAGCGTCTGGGTGCTTCCAGTGTCTAAAAGGGCGGTAGCTGCCCTGCCATTAACAGTAACTTCCACTGTCTGGACTCGATTCTGGAACTCAGGCTTGTAGTGGTGACCTGAGCACTTGGGCCAAAACGTCTGGGTAACTTATCGGGACAGTCACGAATAAAATGTCCGGGCTTAGCACAGTGGTGACACAATTTTCCCTGATTTGGGGGTGCTGAATGAGTGGGTGCCTGTTGTCTGAGTGGAGGTGTGAGGTGTGGTGTGTAAGGAGGTGTGCTGCTTAATGGCCCCCTATGCTGATCCCCACCCCTAGGACCAACTCCCCCACCATAGCCCGCAGACTTACCCCTCTCCGTAGGTCGGCTGGTACCCTGGTAGCGGAAGTCCCTTGGTACCCGGCGGGCGGCAAAGGCATCCACCAGTTCAGCTGCTCTGTGTCCAGTCTGTGGGTCATGCTCCTTGACCCACACACGCACCTCCGGAGCGCAGAAACTGCTCCAGAATCAGAGTCTCTCCGATCTGCTCCACAGTCTTCTCAGTGGGTTTCATCCATTTAGTGTAGAGGTCTTTGATGCGAGTGTAGAATTCACGTGGAGTCTCACCCGGCAAGATGCTAGGGTCCCAGAACCTCTGGCGGTAGACCTCGCAGTTTATCTCAAACTTCGCCAGGATGGCGTCCTTGACCTTCATATAGTCCCTGGCCTCTGCAGGATCCATAGCCACGTAGGCCATTCTTGCTTTGCCCGTCAGGTAGGGCACCAGAAACATGGCCCAGTCAGCAGGGGGCCACCTGTACGCAGCCGCCAGCCTCTCGAACGTAGTCAAGTACTGCTCAACGTCCTCACCCTCCTCCATCTTCGGCACCGCCGCTCGCGTCCAGGTTGCTGGGGCCGGTCCTCCTTGGCTCACCACAGGGTGCTGGACAACTGCAGGCATCCATGGGGAGACCGGCGACATAGCCGGATGGCTACCCAGCCCAGCCGCGAATGTGGCCGGATGCGCAGCAGAGTTAACCGCCGGAGACGCTGCGGCGGTGACAGCAGCAGGAGGCATCGCGGAGGCGACAGCAGCAGGGGGCATCGCGGAGGCGACAGCATGGATGACAGCAGGTTTAGCAGAGGCACCTTCAGCAGGCACAACGGCAGGAACGGCCTCTGGATCTGCCGGGGGAGCTCTTGACCTCACTTGCTCCAGTTCGTCGTGGACATTGTTAAGTTGTATCTGGACACTCCTCCATCTCTGCTCTTGCTTGAAGGCTTCCCTCTCTTGGTTCTGGAGGGCCTTCTGGAGCAGCTCAAACATGGAGGTGAGGTCAGGCGTCGCACTCACTTTCCCCACGTCTGCTTCGGGCTCTGGCTCTCCGCCCGTCGCCCCGTCATCTTCTTCCCTCTGGGTCGACATGAGTCTTCCCGTGTCTTTCAACCGTCGGTACGCCACTTTAGTACGCACTTGGGCTCGTCTTGTCAACCTTTTCTCAGTGCCACAGGGGGCGCCACAATCCCACCGCTGCCACCACGTGTGAGAAATGAGACCTCGCGGTCCACTTTCACATAGGGGATAGGCGTGCCTTTCAGGCCACTGAGGTAGAGCAGACAGAGACAAACCACAGACAAGTGCAAGTTTGGTGCAATGGGTGCTGGTTTATTTACAGTGCGCAAAATAGTGATAAAAAAAAAAACTTCCAAAAAGGTGACAAACAAAAATCAACACAATGGTTGTTTAAACATTAAAGGCGAAACTAAACAAAGGGTTAAACAAACGCAGGTTCCACAGTTCCAAATGCTTCACAACACAGTATTCAGCCTCACAGCAAGCTGCTTACCTTATCGCGCTCTCTCTCAAATGACCAAATCTCGGCCTTTTTATGGCCCTACCCACTCATCACGTCATTCAGGAACTGCGGGAAAACAGTGCATTAACTAATTAAGAAAATAAAGACAGAAATCATAATGAAACAAAATGTGCCAAAATCCTAATACCATAACAAACATTTTCTCGTATCAAAAATATGTAATTTCTTCTCCTAAGAGCAGTTAATAACTCTAAACCAAAATCAACATGCACGTTATCGATAGAACACACAAAAAGCTTGCAACCCCGACAGTGCGGGTTTCCCAGGGGAGCACAGAGAGGGGGACACCAAAGCGGGAAGTCAGTGTTTGTGCTATGGCGTGGGGAATGCCGGTGCGTGTGGTGGAAATGTTTGATGGAGCAGAGCCAGCGGGTACCTCGCGGTTTGCAGAGATGTTTGGGGACGACAACTGGTGAGTACAGGAATATGTGCGATGCTATGTGAATGTGAAATATAAATGCGTTCGCAATGCGCTAAACCGCCCAGACAGCACACTTACGTCTTGCCAACGTCGGCTAGATGTTTTTCGCCCGATGTAAAATGCATCGGCACGACGTCTTTGAAAGGACCGTTTGCTCATCGGCAAGATGTTGGGCAGACGGCGGCAAATAGGCGGCAGCAGATGGAGAGCCAAAGTAATGCCGATATAATTATATGAGCCCGATGTAACTACATCGGCAAGACGTCTTTGAGAGAGCGCTGGCTCATCGGCCAGATGATGGGCAGACGTCGGCAAATGAGCGACACAGCCGACGGAGTACCAACGTCGTGCCAATGTATTCTACAGTGAGCCGACGGTTGCCCGCCTTATATCCGATCATGTGCCAATATTTATCCGATTTAATTACGACTTAATTACGACCTACTCGGCGCGTCCCACCTGAGCCGCGAGGAAAGCACCCTGACGTTTTGAGGAACAGCTTAAGTTAGTGGCTATAGTAGGATATCACCTGACAACCGCTCTTCCATTAAGAAAAACGCCAGAATGTTCTCACTGCTGCAGAAGGGTTGCGCCGTTATTTGTGGTCGTCCGGAGCTCACTAAAACCAGGAGGTGTCAAAAATTAAAAGTATAC
This sequence comes from Setipinna tenuifilis, assembly GCA_030347295.1. Taxonomy (NCBI): domain Eukaryota; kingdom Metazoa; phylum Chordata; class Actinopteri; order Clupeiformes; family Engraulidae; genus Setipinna; species Setipinna tenuifilis. The sequence continues at coordinate 902,461 of JAQKPU010000025.1, forward strand.
TTGTGGTGTATACAACAGTAGCACATGATATTGTGCAGCATAATTTACTCCATTGTACAGAGTTAGACTGTGTTATTATTAGGCTACTGAAAAACACTAGAAAACAAGGACCCACAACCTCAATCCAACCTGTGAATCAACTTATCGTAGAAGTGCATTGGTCTTTTTACCCAGATAAGTTACCTGTGTTGGAAGGGAACCTTTTTTTTTTCTTTTTTTTATGTTTACAAAAACACAGGAGAGGAAGACTGAATGTCGAAATTACATGAACAATTTATTTAAGATAAAAAAAAGTAAAATGAAAAAAAAAAAGTTATAAATTTCGCCTTTGGCGGCCCCCATTCCTGTCTCCGCTCAGGCGCAGCCAGTTTTTAATGGCCGCCTCAGCCTCGGCCTCTGTGGACGCGGCTGTTGGGTTGGCCAACACTGCACCTGCACACACAAATAAAAAGAAACAGAAATTAGGCTATCTATTTTAAATGGGCCCAAATTTTCTGTTACTAGTCCTGTGTTTTAAGTCCTGTGAATTAAATAGCCGTTTTGCACACTGGTGAATGTTACATTCATTTTAAAGTGGTTTATAAGTACATTTGATGATGTTCACCCCATAGACTTCCATTGTTATGCTAAAAATAGCTATACTGTCAAACTAGGTATTGCAAACACATAGAGAAAAAAATCTATGTATTCCCATATTTTATCAGGGCTTAAAAACAGATAAGCAAATTCTTGAAATAGGGTGGACTGTTCCTTTAAGGTGATATTATGAATGATTCAACAAGTTACATAGTCTATTAGAACTACCGAGATGGTCGATGAGTAGAACATTGAGAAAGGTGCAAGGGTATGAATGCTTTTTTTAACTACTTAAAAAATACATTATATTTAAATTCTCAAAATGTTTGGTATCAATGCCAAACATGACACAGTTATTTTATCTGAGTGCATGTAATTGGTTATATTTTGCATGGACTTACCAAGGATGACATTATGGATGGGCCTGGCCTTCAACCCCGTCTTCTGGCCCCTGCCACACCAATTTAGCTGAGTGGCGAGCTGCTTGTCAAATAATTTTACACACACCCTCCATACAGTTTCCTTTGTATTCTTCCCCCCTGATAGGGATAGTTGGCCAATCTGTTAAAGCAAAAAGCAAAGAAAGACAAATCAGTTGGCTTGCTGCATGATTATCTAACAATAAAATGGGCCTTGTTTGCTTGTGTGAGACACCGATGAGACGTACCACTTTAGTTCGGAAGTCCCCGTTTGCCTGCAGTTTGGCGTCAAATGACTCTAGGTCCGCCACTGACCCTAACAGCAACATGGGCAGGGAGATGGACTTAGGGGTGTGCCTGCTCTGAAGGAGGCGGATGATATGGTCCACCTTAACCTGCAGTTCCCCCACCTGCTCCATTAGGAACTTTTCGACAGCTGCAGAAAGCAGGATGACAATGTAAAATACATGTGCAATTTTTAACTGTGGCGAGGTCTTTTTAATAATAAAAATTCAAAACAATGTTACTGAAGACTGCACAGAGACATTGGCCATACCTGTGCATGGAGTTGGGGCCGAAATGACTTCTTGGCGCTGCTGGGCTGGAGCTGGAGGTATGAAAAGAGGAAAGAGTGACAAAGCACTTTACTTTAGTCTTAGCTTAACATCTTCTGCACGTTAACATGATGCCTTTTGATATTTAGATTGGGCTAAGAAATTGGGGAGAAGGGGGGAGGAAAGAGTGAAGGTCCATAGGCCTCATGGACCTCATGGCTTTTTGAACCTGTCTGGGGGATTGGTGTATATGGAGAGGTAGACTAGGCAAATTCAACACAATTTTACTGACGACCGCACAGAGACATTGACCATACCTGATGAAGTTGGGGATGGGCTCCCCCTTTGCAGCTGCTGGGCTTGAGCTGAAGGCATGAAAAGAGGAAAGAGTCACAAAGCAATGTGAATAAGATATGTTAAGATAATATGTTAAGATAATAAGATATGATAATAAGATAAGTTACTCACAAACTCTAAAACATTACTGATTACATGTTACTGTCTTCACAAAGTAATCTGTTACAATATCACTGTATTTGAAATGTAAGGCATGGCACTACTCTTGCAATACTGAAGTTAGTCTAGTCAAATTGCAATTTACAGTATTCTTATATATGCTTCGCGTTGGGGTCCATGACTCAAGTTACACTGTGATCTGTGTTAATTAGCTTACATGCAGGGGGCCTTTCCTCCATGCTGTCTTCATTGGATGCTGGAAATGTACAGAAAAAGGCTTAATACTACAAAAAGAAGGATAAAACCCCACAGTAATAATAACTATAGGCCTATTTGTATAGCACAATTCTTACAAGGCATTACAGGCATTGCAACTCAATGTGCTTTACAGTATGATTAAATAAAAACATCAATAACATGATATGCTGAAATTGTTAAAAGAAAATAAACATCCACATCAGGAGAGGCATAATGTGGTGTAAGAAGACCAACAGGAATCAGAGTCAATGAGAGAGAGAGAGAGAGAGAGAGAGTGAGTACAAGTATTGTGTGTATGAGTGTGTCTCAGCTTACATTCTGAATTGTTGGCCATGTCCTCCCAATTGATGGTATTTACTGTGAAAAAAAAAACATGCATTGTGAAACCCTGAAACATAGCAGGCTTTTTTCTCTTAAGATATGTGTGTCATAAGTATGCCTATGAACTTACAATCGGCATAATATGGCCTGGCCTCCACCTCATGGCTCACTGCCTCTACACCTGTAATGGAGAAATACAAGTTAAATGTACATGCAGTAAGAGTTTTGACTAATTTGCTTTTTCTATGTTGGCAAGTTCATCTGTGATGAAAACGTACAATTTCTCAATGTGGAGACAGTGTCCTCTACGGTTGCCATATTTGGCAACTTCCTTGTCACTGTCAATTCAAGGACATTCAAAGGATCAACAAACGTTTAACCGACATCTGATGCTTGTATGTGAGAAGCATCGTTATAGGCCTACACACATTTCGAGGGTCTAGACCAGTGATTACCAAACTGTGGGCAGGAGCACACAATGAGAAAAAACTGTCATACTTACCATTCATGGGAAGAGGAGGAGGAGGAGGAGGAGGAGGAACTATGGCTGATTTGGCAGTTTTTTTGAGGGGGGGCCGTTTGGGCACTCGGACAGGAGAGGATCGGGCAGGAGATGAGGCTGAGGATGATGATGATGGGGATGGAGATGGGGATCTTAGCCGGGATGGCCTAAAATAATAGAATATTTTTTGTAAAGTGTCAGTGTTTTTATATTGCTTATGGTTATACAACAAAATTGTGATCATGAAAATAATTAATAAAACTGTATGCTTACTTTCGGCGTACTCGTGCCGGCTTGTCCTCCTTATCAGTGTTAAGGTCTGAGGTGTGGACAGACCTGTCCCATTTTTGCTTTAGTTCCTCTGGGGTGGCTGTGTAAGTGCATGTCACCAATTAGTTCTCCTTCAAAACATAAAAAGACCAACACAAGGCTATCATAAGCCATCACCCTTACTTATATCTGATATAACCCTGCAGCGATACTGGCGCCATCCCTTTGCTGGATTCGGCCTTTTTCTCTTCACTACACATTGAAGAATTTGAAATGAGTCCTGGTAAGGAGGCCACCACGCAAATCCTTCGTCACGTTTCCCTAGGTGGTAGAACAGACATTAGCAAAGATTACATTATGTTTTTAATTCAGCATAACAGTAATAACTCAGAATTAAGTTGTTCAGAATTAAAGTTGCCTTTTTCTTTTCTTTTTTTTTTTTACCTGAAAACCATTCCTTGGCGATGGGCCCAGTGCCGCCATCCTCAAAATGTACCATGGCGTAGCTCTTCTGCAAAATATAAGGAAGCACAAAATCAACAGTCTTTGCGATCACACATTTTCTGCCATTTCTTCTGTGAGCAAAATATTCAAAAAGTTTCTAGGGTAGAGTGCCCTAGAGTGGGACTCAGGCTTGTACCAAATTCAGAATTGAATTGAGAATGACCCCAAAACTCCAATTCAATTCTTGAGTTTCAAAATGAATTTGAATTGAAATTCAAAACAGGAAGTGAATTGGAATTTGCAATCAATGAAATTTTTTTTTTTTGAATTTATGACTTTTCTGCACAGATTTTTGTCTAAAAATAAATGATTAAAATGGTATAGTTTGTTTGTATTGAGATGTTAGCTTTACATTTTTATAGACCACCAAAGTTGAAACAAAAAAAAATGTCCCACATTTAGGCATTCTACCCTATTTAATTTAATAAAGGACACCCTAAACTCTGAAAATAACAAACGTTTGCCACGTGATGTAATGACGTTTGCACACAATAACAGAAAGCATGTTTTCTTGAAAGAAGAAACATAAAGACAGACTTTCCAATTGTTGTTCTTTTATTTTTTTACACACACACACACACACACACACACACACACACACGGGGGGAACCAAAAATGTCAAGTGGTATGCACCAGTGGCATGGCAACAAACTGATGCCCATGTGGAATGACATAGACTTTGTTCATAATTTGCGCTGCACAGCACATATGTGTTTGTTCTGATAATTTGTCCACCAAAAAAATTCCTAGGACATTCGATGCCACAGGGTACTCAAAAAAACTGCCCTGATTTTCAAACGTTGAGTACAGCACCCAAATGTCCTCCGGTGTTTTTATGATATTTCGTACTCTGCCCACTTTCCCTTCAATGCACACATAGCTGTTTGCTCTGTCTAGTTTCAATGTGAAGCTGTCCGTTTTGTAGGCAGAGTACTGCACAGCATCTGTTGTCGACGGTGGTAGTGGACCATTCAGGTGTTCTCCTTTCAATCCAAAGTCCCCCTTTGGCAATGGGGTGGAACCACCCTCCAGAATCCGCTTCACCACCTGGGAGCAGGGAGCTTGGGGTTTTCTTATCATTTTCTTCAAGGTCTTCATAAAGTTGGCGCTGAAAGAATTTAAATTTCCATGAAGCTTGACGTCATTTGCCAGGTGCACAAGGTTGTGGACGTTGTATGATATGTACATGTCCCCATACATAACCCTGAAGTGCTGCACAAAGACATTAAGTGCACTGTCGGCATAATCGAAGTGTTCCGCCAACTTGTCGTTTGACAGAATGAAGATGGCTACAAAAAGCAGCAGAAAGTGCTGGTACACGGCAGAGTGCAGCACTGCCTTGAAGAGCACAGGCCCGGTATACAGCAGCAGCTGCCTGAACTCTGACGCCTTCCACCTGTCGACCTCCTTGAGAGCCCTTGGCCTCCTATTGAACTCCACTGGTGTGAAGACTCTTGTACGTTCCAGGTCGTCTGACAGGGAGTTGATCTGTCTACTCGACAGCCTGCATGCCAGGGGACCCTTCAGCCACAGGTACAACAGACGCCTCATAACTCCCAAGCACACAAGGTGCATAAAGTCCAGAGGGAAACCACTAACAAGGCCCAAAGAGGTGGCAAGCAAGGGGGAAGTGCCAAGGTGATGTCCTTCATCAGTCATCTCTCTGAAGTCCTCATCCTGACGCAGGGGTGCAGTGGTGTCAGGGAAAACAATGAGGTTGTTGATGTACTCTCCCTCCTGTGTGCACTTCTCACACCCCGAATACCCTGTGTGGCCCTTGACGCACTTCAGGTAGGCACGTGCTGGTGCATCACAGACCATGGCCTGCAACTTAAGTCTCAAGTTCATTCCCTTAAATTGGAAGCCCCTCTCCATACTGCTCACGTCTTGGACGAAGTCTTCCATGTACTCATGGAGTACAGGCTTTGAATTTCCTGAAAAAAGGGTTATTACAAAAGGCCTGTGGGTGGGGAGGTTCCGAATGTAACCCAGTATAGGCCAAAACTGCGTAGATGAGCTTTTGAATAAAGGTAAGCCGTCTACGTTGACCTGGAGTTCAAGGCACATTCCCTCACTCAGCACACTTTGATGGGCCTCCAGGGTCGCCGCCATCGATGCCAGGGTGCCAAAGTGGTAGTATGTCCCACCAGCCTTGCTCTTCACATCCATGACCTCCGACCTCTTTGTTTTTAAAAGAGTGCGAGGATCTGCTGGCAGTGATGGGTGGTGGCACTTGAGGATTTTTAGCAGTCTCCCCAGGGAAGAGTGAGGAATGTTCTCCTCAACAGCCCATCTGGTCAGTTCTTCACCCAGGTCAGCTGCTCCTCCATCACTGGAATCTGAGTCAGTGTCTGCCTCAGCACGATCCTCCAAGTCGTCCATGTCAGCAGTCGTCAGCTCCATCTCGTCACCGACATCTCCGTCAGTGAGCTCCTCCTGCTCAACATGGTCCATGGCCTCCAATTGACGCTGGACAATTGCCTTGGCCTTGCGCTTCAAAGTCCAGTATGAAGCCATTTTAAAACAGGAAAACAAAGACAACTGTATAGGTGAAAGAAATACCACATACCTTAATTGGAGACGTCATTTGAGGACCAGCAGCGAAATCGTCAGTCATTGTCTGTGTAACAGTATGTGCAGTGAATTACTACTGGGCATTGATACCTAACATTTTTGAGAATGTATATACATGAATATATTTTTAGTAGTTTGAGAATTTATATACATGAATATATTTTTAAGCAGTTAAATGGAAATATTATATTGTACATTTACACACAACCAAAGCCATTTTCCAGACGACTGAAAGGTGAAGAATGACTTTATTACTTTATATAAGCGTATAATAGCTTAAACACATTTGGTGTAGTGTTACATTAATTAAACAATTGCTTTTGATCTGACAATGACATTACTATAGAATTACTATAGAATAAAATATAATAGAAAGCCTTTATTGTCATTATACAAGTATGAGATTTTTTACCATATTTTACCATAGTGTGCAGTATTTTTAAAGGATTTGCTGTTTGTACTAGAACCATGTTGACTAACCGTGTGGTTGTTGTTCACTCATTTATGTGTCAAGACTACTTCACACACTCCTCTACAGTAGGTGGCGGTATACACACACTGAGTCGCTATATATCAAAAGAAGACGAAAATTTGCCTGAAAGGTGTGCGCCTGAGTGACCAGGCAGACAGACACGGCGTGAGGACCTAGGAATATGGTGGTAAGGTTAGCGGCAAAAATACTTTCCGTTTGCGTTAACTGTTAATATTCATGTGGTGACTATTTTGTACAATATGCAGAATGGACCGACATGTCCTCGGGTTGATGTCCGTAGCGAATTGGCCCTTTTTAATGTCTAGTTAGTTTTAACTGTAGCTGGGCATGCGTGTCATACTTTACAGAAGGACGGGCTTGTGTGTGTTCGCCAAAGACGGTGTCCGTGCAAAGTTAGAATAATAGTATTCCAAAGAGGGGAAGCTCACTGCCAACTTAATCATAAAATTTGTCCATTTACTTATACGTTAATTCTACCCTTCGTTCCTTCTCTAGAAAATGGTCTGCCATAGTGCTCTCCTAGCGGGCTAGTGCAGGTGCCCTAGCGGGCTAGTTCAGGAGAGCTAGTGGGCTAGTTAAGTAGCACTAGCGCCAACCTACCTAACAGTATGATTCTAACGAAACGAAATTAAAAACGAACAAGAAATTTGAAATAAACCAAAACGGAAATAAGTGTGAGTGTGATTTATATACAGTGTAAGAAATGAACAAGTACTTTCGCTGAGGAAATGTTAACAAATTGGTCACTGCTTGCATTACGATGCATGCAACATCCGCGATGGGACTGAGCTCCAGCAGCCAAGTGACAGTCTATGTATCAAAAACGCCAGCCAATCAAAACTGGATTCAGAGGTTCACCAATCAACACGGGGACTGCTTGAAGTCCGGACCAACAAAACTCCGCCCATCATTCCATTCACCCCCAGAAACGCTCAGCGTCCGGGGGCGGGAGAAAAAAATGGCATTTCTCCAATGACCATCCAGTTTCCATGCATAGAAAATGAGGGGTCCGTGCTGGCCCATTGAAGTGCATTGACGCTGGACGTCTATGAGGAAATGCGTTGGCCATAAGCGTATAATAGCTTAAACACATTTTAAACACATTGTTTATGAATGGCGCCACTTTCAGTGAGTAGAAGGAGTGACTTGGATGCGCGTGAGATAACGTCAGCTAATTGGTTCCAAATTTATATACATGAATATATTTTTAGTAGTTTGAGAATTTATATACATGAATATATTTTTAAATAGTTAAATGTAAATATTATATTGTACACACAACCAAAGCCATTTTCCAGACGACTGAAAGGTGAAGAATGACTTTATTACTTTATATAAGCGTATAATAGCTTAAACACATTTAATGGGATATGTTTATGAATGGCGCCTCTTTCAGTGAGTAGAAGGAGTGATTTGGATGCGCGTGAGATAACGTCAGCTAATTGGTTCCAAATTTATATACATTAATATATTTTTAGTTTGAGAATTTATATACATGACTTGGTTCCAAATTCCGTTAGTTAGACAGTTGGATACTTACTGATAATTAATGGATTATGGTTATCTTACATTATTATATTATATAGACAAGTTTTTGACCCGTTTCCGCTTTACATCCTGAACTCCCCTCGTAGATGTTCTTCACTTCCGTTCTGGTGGGATCTGGTTTGTTCTGTTAGTTTGCTCCGATACCAACGCAGTGACACAGTGGGGAAAAGGATGGAAAACCTGAAGAGGAAAGGTGGTTCGGGAACTACATGTGCAGTCGTTGGCTGTAAAAATTCAAGAAAACACTTGAACGAGTGGTTAGATAGAGAGTGCTTTGACCACAAACCCGCCACGAAGAGGCAATGCCCATGTCATCCATTGTACGCGTTTTTTCGCAAGCCTGATGTCGACTCGGAATCACGGGCTTGGCTGAAGGCATTGAATTTAAAGAATCCACCCCGCAATGTGTTTGTTTGTTCCCATCATTTTGTGGACAAAAAAACAACCAAGGACAATCCGTTTCCAGAGTTGTGGTTGGGATACACTCCTCGCCTTACCAAGCCAAAGAGTCGCCAAGTCACAGAGCGGACGCCGAGCACTGCCCCACCAAAGAAACGTAGACTTCAATTTGATGGTAAGTTCATCAACTTAAGCTATGGCAGTGACAATACTGTTAATTGTGAAGAAGTTGTCATGCACTAACATTGCTACCGGTGCCTTGCTAAAACAGTTGATTGTTTTGGAGACGGGACAAACAATGTTCACCATAGCTAACTAGCTATTAGGTTGCCCTGCCGTCGACGGGTTGAGATCAAAACAAACAGAGATGCAGCGTGACGCTTCTTATTAAACTCTACTATGATCAATTTACACAATGTTTAGTAGTGTTTCAGCTGTGTGCACATAAAATCTGGGCAAGTAACACTTTTAACCCAGTTAATTATTTTGCATTTTAGCATTGTTAGCATTAGTTAACAAACGTTTGCTAGGTTAACAGAGTGGCACTGACTACATAGATAACTACTAGAGATAACTACTTGTTTTTCTCCTGATGTCTCCCATTCTGACATCTCGTCAGCAAAACACTTCAAGTTTTCAGCTATGTTGGTTTATGAGATACAGTGGTGTGTGTGAGTGAGTGAGTGAGAGAGAGAGAGAGAGAGAGAGAGAGAGAGAGGGTGAGAGAAAGACAGTGTGTATGAGAGAGAGTTGCAACAATTAATGCGACTGTAATGTTTTAGTGAGATGACTTTAATATGCCTGCATTAATGCCTGCCTCCATCGATGTTTTCTCCCCCATTTCAGATGCTCCCGAAGATGCTCCCGAAAGCTTTCAGCCTGCCTGTGAGACTGAGCCTGCTTCACCAAAATTTAGAGATGCCCAGACCCAATGGGAAGATCCATCACTGACTGACCACACATACTGTTCAACATACTGTTCAACAACACAGTCTGTTAAAGCAGATAAGGCCACACAGTGCGAGGATCCAACTGTGACTAGCACCATAGTCATTGATGATGCCAGGTCTCAACTGTACACAGGAGTGCTCATGGCTCAATTTTTCAGCATGGTGACAGCGTTGTTGCCTTTCAGTAAGTCATCAATTACCCTACCTGTTGTTGACCAAATCCTGATGACCTTGATGAAGCTGAAACTAAATCTGTTATTAGGAGATATTTCTCACCGTTTCAGTGTGTCTACATCCATGGCAAGCATTGTAATTAGTCACTGGATTGGTGTGATGGGTGAGCAGTTCAAAGTCCTGATCCCATGGCTTCCAAGAGAGACCATTCGTGCCACCATGCCCCTACCATTCCAGAGGAACTACCCTCGAACCACCTGCATAATTGACTGTGCCGAAAGTGCCTTGCAGAGATCCACTAACCAAGATTCAAGGAGTGACACTTTCAGTCAGTATAAATCACGCAACACTGTGAAATATCTTGTCGCTGTGGCCCCTAATGGGCTTATCATGTTTATATCGGCTGCATATGCTGGCAGAAGCAGCGATAAGTTTATCACCATGGACTGTGGGTTTCTAGACTATCTCAGAGCTGGTGATGAGGTTATGGCTGACCGTGGGTTCACCATTCAAAACCTGCTTAATGAAAGAAAGGTGAGGTTGAACATCCCTGCATTCACCTACAGGCGCAATCAGTTGACCATTGAGGAGATAACGCGTACCAGACGAATAGCCAATGTCCGCATACATGTGGAAAGAGCAATCCGGAGACTGAAGGTCTTCAAGATTTTATCCCAGACTGTTCCTATCAGCATGGCACATAAAATCGACAGCATCTTGACCATCTGTGCCGGCTTAGTGAACCTGAAAAGTCCACTTATCAGAATGTGTCGTGAAATTTAGAATCTTGCCTTGTGTCCCTGCCTGCATAGTATGTAATATTCAGTGTTTGACAGTAATGAAGTACATGTAATTTGTTGTTCCACATTCTGTATTACCATTTCTTTTATAGTGAAGTAATTGTGTGGGTTTGTTTTGTACTTTGTATTTCACTGTTTAATTCCCATTGCGATTGGTCTTTCTTTTTGAAGTAAATTGTTTCCTTTCCTAAAAACTATCCATCTAGTGTTATTAATGTACAGTATATGTTTACTATGAGTGAAATGTGTTAAAGGGAAGTTGGAACACTCAGGAGTGTGGTTCAGTGCAAAAATGAAATTACAACACTTATTTCCAATTTTGTGCAATATTATGTTGAACATTATATTAATTTGAATAGAAACAATTTGAATAGAATCAAACACCTTTGTCATTACACAGAAGAAAAAGAAAAAAATATATACATGTGGCAAAGTGGTGGGAATTAGCAAGCGACTACGCCACCTGGGGAATTTCACCCCAAGAATACTACCAGGTCAAAAACCCACAATTTGTTGAGGACACAGGTTCGATTACATAAATGAGCAAAAGACATGATTTCCATTAAAGACAATACAATTTTATTTATGTACAAATATATAAATCTTTTAAAAAGAAAGGACCACAGGTACTGCACAGTGTGACCAGATGGGCGATGGCTTACAGCAGTCAGGAGTTAAACTAGGGATGTAAGGGTCCAAGGCACACGCACACCCAAGTAAAACACAGCAAATAAACCAAACCATACAGCAAAAAGGAAAAAAACACAGCAAATAAACCAAACCACAGATCACAGCAAATGAACAAGACTGAAGCACAACACACAATCAAGAAAATAATTTTAAATAGTAAAAGTAAAATCACCCAACGTGCACGAAGAGTAGGACCGTGAGGGAAAGGGTTCCACCACCAGGCTGTCTTGGGCCAGCCAGCACCTGTCTTGTTCACACACACACACACACACACACACACAAAACAGCAAACAAAAATTAAACACCAATTTGCCCTACAAAGGCCACAATACTGGGTATAATGAGTGGACAAGCTAATTATTACTCAACTTGTGTGTTGCGTGGACATGAGGCTTATTCCTCAAAAAGCTGAACAGAAGTCACCAGTAATCTCCCTCAATGGCCTAAACTGAGAAGGTGGTAAGATCAGTGGGAAGCATTGGTACACACTTGCGCACACACAAACACACAAACACAGCCCCCTGGGAGGGGAAACCGTAGTTAAATAAAAAGACAGACACACAAACACACGCACACCACAGCCACAATACGGGTCAACCAAAATACAATTTGATCACACCAACAAAAGAAGACAAAACAACCAAAAAAAAAGAAAAATGGAAACAAAACAGCAGCAGTCCGACGTAAAAACGATGGTCAGACGTGAAATCAATGGCAGACGGGGCGGATGGCAGTGACTGGAGCGTTTACACAGGTTACGTGTCCGAGGCCTACAAGGTGCACAAACACATAATTACATGAGAAGCTAACGAGAATGAGGAGCTAATGAGAAGGCTAAATTAGCACGGCGAGCGAGCGGATGGTTACACAAGCCTGTATATTTGCAAACGCCAAACTGAAAAAAACATTGTACTTACCCTGAACGGTGCCTAAGCAGAGTCACGTTCAGATGAGCCGACCGGCGTTTGAATGGGTCAACAGGCAATAGGCTACCAAACAAAGTAGCAAGCAGACGAGGCAAATTAATGCATGTAAGCGTCACAGAAGCCAGATCAAAGCAAAGACAGTTAACACTACCTTGGTAGCCGGTGTTCAGGTGAACCCTTCGGACTAGTTACAGCACGAGCAAAAAGGTACTTAGTGAAGAAATAGGCCTGATGCGAAAAGACAACTCTCGTTGGGCTTGCTTGGCAGAGCCCCCCAGTCGGACGCAACGAAAAGCTGAAATCAGGAAGTGCAAGCTAGTATCAGAAATCCTGCGAAATAATCACCAAAGAAGCACAAAGAAATGAACTTACCGGTTATCGGACGCACACTTTCTCCCATGAACAACACGCTAAGCCGATGAGCTAGCAGCCGGTCACAAAAACACGCAGACACGCACCGAAGCTCCTGCAACGGAGGGTGAAAAAAACGAAAGACTCTCTTCTTCTTCTTCTTCTTCTTCTTCTTGTGGTTTTTATTGGGCGGGTGGCACACAGCGCATACGGTGCATTACCGCCCCCTACTGTTTTGAGAAAAGGCCAGAGTGTCACTTTCCCTTAGCTAAAATAGGGGTTGAATGTGAGTGTGTGTGTGTGTGTGTGTGTGTGTGTGTGTGCGTGCGTGCGTGTGTGTGTGTGTGTGTGTGTATATGTGTGAGTGCGTGCGTGTGCGGTGTGGACTGTGGAGTTGGGTGTCAAATGCGTTCAAATAGACCTGTCTCTCTCAGAAAGCTCAGGAGTGTTTTCTGTCTAATATATGTTAACACGTTCTTGAGATTGAGTTCCTTCCCCTGCCTTCTTAGTTCTTGAGTGACCTGCCTCCTTTCCACTGCGTATTCATTACAGTGGATTAACACATGCTCCACTGACTCCTGCACTTTACATTGGTCACATTCGCCTGAAGGGTGTTTACCAATCATATGTAGAGACTTGTTCAACTGCGTATGACCTAACCTAAGTCTGGTAATGACCCTTTCCTCTTTTGTACCTCCCAAAGCTACCCGTCCCCTGAGATCCACTGCTTGCTGGAGATTAAATAAATGCCTCCCTTTTTCAGTCCCTTCCCAGTGCATCTGCCATTGCCTAATGAAGTGCTCCCTGATAAGTGCTTTGCTTTCAGATCTGCTAAGAGCTACATTCATCTGTGGATCTTCCAATGCCACTGCCTCCTTAGCCAACTGGTCAGCTTCCTCATTGCCTCCTATACCCCTGTGGGCTGGAACCCACATAAATGAGACCCTTACATTGTTTTTATGGAGCCTGTAAAGATTTTCAAAAATATCAACTATGAGATCCTGTCTGCTGGAAGACCTAAAGGATTCAATTGCCTTCAGTGAGGAGCTTGAGTCAGAGCATATTACCACCCCCGACACTTGAGCACTTTCCAGCCACTGGAGGGCTGCTAGAATTGCCAGTAGTTCCACTGTGAATACAGCCAGGTCATTTGACGCCCTTTTTTTAACTGAAACATGCAGAGCTGGGATAACAAAAGCAAACCCTGTGCGCCCCAACTTGGGGTCTTTTGAGCCATCAGTATATACTGGTAAACAGGAGTGATAGAATATACTTAATCTATCTTCTACTAACTGGTTAACGTCTGCAGGCGGATTGCGTGACCTCAGATTGTCCAAAATAGTAAAGTCCACTGAAATATCTGGAAACATCCATGGAGGAGTAGCAGACAGCGCCACAATGGGGGAGAACTGCAGCTGGGTAAAGAGCATTTTTCCTGCTAGCCTACCACTTTCCCATGCAAAGCACTCTTTCATTGCCCTCCCACTCTCCCAACTAGGTTGGAGAGTACCAACTGTAGGGTGATTGCCCTCTGAGTGTCCTCTAAGATTAACCCAATAGTGCATCATGAGCTGCTTTCGCCGTAGTTCAAGGGGCATTTCCCCCACTTCTACCTGGAGTGCCGCTACGGGTGATGTCTTAAATGCACCACTACACAGCCTCAGGGCCTGTGCCTGAACTACCTCCAACTTCTTTAGGTGTGTTACTGCCGCTGAATCATACACTATACACCCATAGTCAAGAACAGATCTTACCAGAGCTATATAGATCCTTTTCATAGCTGATCTGCTGGCTCCCCAGTCCACCCCCAACAGGCACCTCATCACATTTAAAATTCCTTTGCATTTTGTGACCACATGCGAGATATGAGTGTTCCATGACAGCCTAGCATCCATCCACATGCCTAAAAACTTGAACTCCTTTACTTGCTCTATTACCTGATTATACATTTTAATTTGAACCTCTGTATTCCTCTTGTTGGTAAATAGCACAACTTTGGTCTTTTCAATGGAAAACTTAAAGCCCCAGGAGTATGACCACTCCTCCACTGAGTGAATAGCCTGCTGCATTTTTGACACCACATGTTTAATATTCCGCCCCTGTTTCCACAGCGCCCCGTCGTCCGCAAAGAGTGAGCACTCAATATCATTATCTACCTGTTTGAAGACATCATTAATCATAATGGAGAACAAAATTGGGCTGATCACACTCCCTTGGGGAGTCCCGTTGTCCACTGGGTATCGCCCTGACAAGGCGCCTCCCACTCTGACTTGGACATACCTATCAAATAAAAAATCCTTTATCCAGTTGAATGCCCGCCCAGTTATCCCCATTTTTCTCAACTTGATCATCAGGCCTAACTTCCACACCATGTCGTATGCTTTTTCCACGTCCAAGAACACGGCTAAAACCGACTCCCTATTTGCCTGAGCTTTCCGAATGGTTGTCTCCAGACATACAACAGGGTCCATGGTTCCCCTGCCCTTTCGAAACCCACTCTGCTGCACTGACATACATCCCTTCCGCCCCACATAGTATACTAACCGCTCTACTATCATTCTCTCCATCAATTTCCCCATGTGAGATGTAAGTGCTATAGGCCTATAGTTGCTCGGGTTGGAGGGGTCTTTACCGGGCTTCCTAATGGGGACAATAACCGCCTCCTTCCAGTTTTTTGGTAGAATGCCTGTCTCCCATACCTTATTGAAGAATTCCAGGATCTTCATAATGGCTATTGGCCCCAGATGCTTAAACATACTGTAGCAGATATTATCTTTCCCAGGGGCTGAGCTACCAGACTTACCTATTGCTCTCTTTAACTCATCCAAGGTGAAAAAGGCATCCATATCACCACCATTTTCCTCCCTGTGGCTAAGCACATCCGGGTACGCGGCCTTTGTCCCTTCTCGTCCTAGTTTACCTAACTCAGTCAGATTGCTAGAACTATGAATTTTAATCAGGGCCTTGGCCAACATTTCAGCTTTTTCATCATCGGTCACTGCTATTTCATCTTGTGCTTTAAGGACTGGGTACTGTCTATCCTTGCGAATTCCCCTCATACTTTTAATAGCTCCCCAAACCTCCCCTACCCCTGTTGATCTCCCCATGCTGTCACAAAATTTCCTCCAGCTTTTCCTCTTCGCCTTTCTCACAACCCCTCGTGCAATGGCCCTTGCCCTTTGGTAAGCTATCAGGTTATCAAAGGTTAGCGTATCTCTTAAAACATCCAGTGCTAGATTCCTGTCCTTAATAGCCTTACTGCATTCTTCTGTCCACCATGGGACTGCCTTCCTGCTCATTTTCCCACTGCTTTTTGGGATACATTGTTTTGCAGCCTCAATTAAAATGTTTTTAATTTCCTCATCAGTGGCTTCAATATCTTCACTCACACTAACCGAACTCATCCCCATTTCTACTGTGAAGTTAAAAAATTCCCAGTTAGCCTTGCCAAATATCCATCTACCAGACCCCCCCTGTGCTACCACTCCCCTTAGTAGGATTCTGCTTTCCACTGGGAAGTGGTCACTACCCACCGTTGTATCCTCCCTCACCTTCCATTCACTAAGACTTGCAATGTCCCTACTTACCAAAGTTAGATCAAGGGCTGAAGTGTTTCCAGTGCGCACATCAATCCTTGTTCCCCGCCCATCATTCAAACATACCAGTCCCCTTTCCTCCATCAGCTGTTCCACTACCTCCCCATTATACTCATTCCTAGTACCGCCCCATAGAGTGCTATGTGCATTAAAATCACCACAAAATACTACCCTTCCACCCCCCACTCCCTCTATGGCCAATAACTTTTCCAACTCCAGTGTATGGCATGGATTGTAGTAATTAATAATATTTAACTCACCCTCTCCTGTCCACATTCCCACCGACACATATTCCTGGGCTTTTCCTATCCCAGTTACTTTAAATGAAACATCCTCCCTAATAAATGAGGCACACCCACCACCACCACCCCCTACTGCCCTGTCACACCTAACAGCCACATATCCCCTAATTCTAAATTCCAGGTGAGGTCGTAACCATGTCTCCTGGACACAAATTACCTCGGGTTTACTAGGCAAATCGTCAATAAACTTCTTCAACTCCTGTCCATTGGATAGCAGGCTCCTAGCATTCCACTGAAGAATGAAAATCATAAGAAAAGGACTATCCGGTGCCTGGCTTCTCCAACCTAGTCTGATAATACAACTCCTTACTCACCTCCTCATACGTCAGATCCCTCAGCCCAAGGAAACTCGCTGCAGCCTTCAATATAATGTATGTCCTCTCTGATTTGGATTTCACCTCCATTGTGGAGTTCGTGACCGCCACAATAAATGTCACCAATTTCTTCAAGTCCGTGGTAACCTCCTGATTTTTCCTATCTAGCATTTGGCCGCTCTGGGCTACTTCCCCGCTCTCTCTGATCGGCTTTACTATTTTAGTTGCCTCCGCATATGAAATCCTCCGCTGTGTTCTCACCTGTTGAATTTCTTTCTGCCTTTTTAGTTCATTGCAGCCTCTAAACGCTACACTGTGATCCCCCCCACAGTTACAACATAGAGGCTTCACTCGCACACACTCAGCATAGTCATGGTCATCCCCACATTTAGCGCACCTGCGTTTGTTTTTACAAACGTTGGCCGTGTGGCCAAATCGTTGGCAATTGTAACACCTTACTGGTCCAACCACATACTCCCGCACCCTATAGCTTAGGAACCCTAAAAACACATTTTTTGGAAGAATGTCATCCTCAAATTCCAACAGAATCCCTTCGCTGTCTCTTCTCTCTCCTCCACGAGTTACTTGCATGCGTTTCACCCTACGTATTCTCCCCCCTTCCAGGTTGGCCTCAATCTCCTCCATTGGCATTTCAACTGGGACTCCCCATATTACCCCTCTTTTCAGCCGACTGTTCGCACCAACATGGCTAGCGCTTACCACTTTACGCTGCTCAATGGCCTTCAACCCAAACGCACGTTCACTTTGCTCCTTGTCTCTGCATATTATCAGTAAATTTCCATCATTTAAGACCACACCTCGAATAATATCTCCTACCTCTTTCCTTAGGGTCTTTGTCAGCGTGACAGGATTCATAGTTTTTAGCCCCCCCTGTTCCCCGAACCTTAGAATGACCTTAAAGTCCATGTATGATTCCTCTCTGCCGTGTATGCTGGTAGTTCTTACCTTCTCTGTGCTACTCTCCGCTTCTGTCCCTCTGCTACCTCGTACCTGGCCGACCTGGCTACCTGGTTGGCTGAACTCCATGCTATCTACCTCGCCGCCTGCACCTCCTCCACACTCTGGCTCCTTCTCAAAATGTATTAGTTGGCCAACCGCAGGAGCGGCTGCCTGCTTTTTCACCATCGGGATGTCAGTATGACCATCCACTTCACTTTTCCTCTTCCCCTTCGTTGAACCAATTTGTCGCTGATGCATAACATTCAGCTCCGTTTTCAAACTCGCCGCTACTTCCGTCATCAGACATTGGTGGAAACGTCGAACAGCCTCGCATGCGCATCAGCAATCCGTCAAGCCAGACTCTCGCAGCTGGAACCCAGCCGGAGCATAACTAGTCGCTCAGACCCGCCCCTCAATTACCGTCATTCCCGACAGCAGGTAGTATGGACGAAGTAGTCACCTGCTACATACAGTACAGGCCAAAAGTTTGGACACACCTTCTCATTCAGTGTGTTCTTCTATTTCCATGACTTATGTACAATGTAGATTCTCGCTGAAGGCATCGAAACTATTAATGAACACAAGTGGAGTTATGTACCAAGTAACTCCACTTGTGTTTATTAATAGTTGTGTTGCCTTCAGTGAGAATCTACAATGTACATAGTAGTGAAAATGAAGAAACGCATTCAATGAGAAGGTGTGTCCAAACTTTTGGCCTGTACTGTATATTTGCAGAAGACAAAACACCAATATAAAAAACCCAGTGGGCAAAAACTTTGACAACTAAGCTGGCTAATAGTAACAGCATCCAAAATATTGGTTACTAACAGTGCAATGACTTGTAATACCTTTGACAGAGGTGCAGGTGACACCCAGTGCAAGTATGTCAGCACGTACTGTATGTACACACATGCATACATACATTATGTGGACAATTGTGAACTACCCCTTTACAATGGTGAGATATTTGCTGCAGAACTGCAACCTTCCCTCTACAAAGTCATCAACAATTTTCGGAAGCATGTGAGAAAAATAGAATGTCCGCAGCCTCACGATGTGCTCCTGCACAAAGTCTGGGTCATAAGGTACTGTTATTTGTAGATGCTCAGTTTTGTTCCAAATTACCAATTTCGACTTCTGAAGACCTGTGCAGTGCATGCCCAGTTGCACCTGCATGTAATAGCCTTTTGGGCCATTGCGGTTAACATTGTATTGTACCCCATCGCTGTTTGCCACGGTTGCCACGTCGCAGCTCTTTGTTTCCAAAAACTGTTGAAGTGATTTTTCTCCCATCACAGGTGTCTTTATTTCTAAAAGCGTGTCTGTGTTGAGTACTCCATCGGGAGACGCTGCGAGCCACGGTTCCTCTTTGTACACCACTAAACCTTTGTTTTCAATGCTGTTGCCCTGACTTTGTAAATAGTCCCTCGCAAGTTCTTCCCCCTCCGCTCCTTGTCGAGTTGCAGCATTGCCACGGAAAGATGGATGTACGTGCTCTGCCAAAAACTTCTCAGGCGCCGTGCTTAAACGAATGGGCACCTTTTTCGCTGTGCTTGCTGTAATTCGCACTCGCCGTGCATCATGCCAGACCTGTTCTTTGCTCTGTGCTTTTGTAACCTCCTCAATCTTCTCAAGCTGAGATGTGGACATGGCAATGTATTGATTGTAGAAGGTTGTACATTTTACACAAGCCAGTGGTGTGTTGTGATCATCATGGGTTAGCAGATGGAGTTGTGGGCATGGTGTTGGATCGGAGATGTTGGAGGTATCTGCATTAAGGCAAAGATGTAGGAGGCTATTCCCAGGGCAAGTGAAAAGTTCTGCCATTGGTGAGGCAAGTGCATTCTTCCTCCACTCTTCGTGACTTCTAAAAAGTCTCACCTCATGTGCTGTTTCTGGAGTGGTAGAGGATGCCTGTGAATTTGAGGGCAGCTGGTAGAGATCCTTCCTGCTGTGTCGTTTGAAGGATACATGCTTCATCTTCCTCTGACCAGCATTTCTTTTAGACCCAGCATTCCATTGGTTTTGTCCGTCTGTGCAGGCAAGCCCAGTTTTCCCCTGTCTCACAGCATTTTCAACCTAGACATATATAGTAAAAACAGAGCATTGATATTATTATTAGGGTCTTATAGACATAAAATCGTCCTATTTGTAACGTTCAAACCGTCGTGTAACGAATACACAAGCCAAATCGGCATGTCCCCTCCTCTGAAATTAGCGGCTAAGGAGGCGAGTGTACAATCACTCCACGTGCTGTAGTTCAAAACTGAAAATAATAAAATATATATAGGCGTAGGCTACAATGGTCAAGTAATTATTTACCTTTCTACATGATTGCCGCAGCATGAGAGCAAGATCTTCCTGGTCCAGCAACACACGTACATCCCGCAGTTTTGACATCTCCGGCTTCTGTTACCAGCACCCAAGCATTATGCCACGAACTATTCAAACATTGACTAGGCTCTACATTTGCTTTTAGATAAACAAAATGATCATGTTTGTAGGACATGACGCAACCGACTTTGTTGCTACGTAGATACTGATATGCCTCGGAGGCTTTTAGATTGTCCATGGCTTTCCCATCTATTGCTACGGAGTTAATGACATACTCGCAAATTTTACTGTAGGTTATGTTAGGCCATGTCGACATGTTATCCTCCCAATTCTGCACTGAATTCGGATGGGGGATAGTAACACCATCTCCAGTCAAAGTATTTAAACCGTGCTCCCATTGTAAGGACATTGTAATTACATAATAATTACGAAAATCGTTGATAATTAGCTTCCAATCGTTCAACGTCAGCAGTCTCTACTCTGTTTCTATTGGGAAAAGCTAGGCAACTTACTTCCGGCGGAAAAAGGTTGCATTCGAGAAGGTAATGGCGCCCCCCATGGTTTCTGGCGTAAACTTGTGTATATTGTATAGCTCAACAAATAATCATACTTTGTATTTGAAGCGGTAGGCCTACTGTCTTTGCGGTTAGCGGAAGCAATTAAACTGGCCTGCGAAGGTGCAATAACTTAACAATATTATTCTAATTTATGACAGTCAATGTTGTCTTACCTTTAAAGTGTCGAAACTGGGCAAATACAACTACGCAAAACAATAAATCAGTATAACACTAACACTAGCAATATATACAAACCTATACTAACAATACATGAAACACTATTACACTAACACTAAAATATAAACCTATACTAACAAGATAAAAAACTACTCTAAAACTACAACTACTCTAAAACTAATAATATACACTACACTATATACACGAATCAACTACACTATAATATTTATAAAAAGCTAAATCTCTCTCTCTCTCTAAATATAAGCACTCGACACCACTACTGTCAGTGCCCAACGAAGCACACTGTCACTCGGCAACTGTATTTAAACTGTTTATGGCACGAGCTGAATTCGGGGGGCGTTCTTACGCAATTTGTAAACAAATGGAGGCCGCCATCTTTGTTAATTTGCATTATAGGTCTTGACAGACCTTTTTTGAAAAAGCTACATGATTGTAAATGGTGAATCACCGTACACTGGTAGAACTTAGATTTACCTGTGTTTTTCATTATTATTGTTGTTGTCCTTGTTATTGTTATTATTAAAAAAGAACAGCAAATCTAAGTCCTATCAGTGTGCGGTGATTTCTCTACTTTGTCCATACATATATAAAATTTGTGTGCAAGCATATTGGCTTGGCCACACAGCTTGCAACATTCACACTGTATCATGTAGAATATTTTGGGATTGGGCCTTAGTGTATGGGGTGGGAAGTTAGTGGGAATGTTAGTTTATGGTTTTCATGCACACAGCCAACACTGACATGTACCTCACTGCTCACTGCTATTATAGTTGAAGACTCCAAATTGAAAGCACAGGGATATGCAATGACGACAACTGCGAAGTTCTATCTGTCAACAAGCTGGTTTTATACCACTCAGTTGTGCGCGCGGTCAAGTGTCGTTCTTGGACTTGACGTTGTCGGACGTCATACTATAAATAAAAAAATAATAATTTACTGTAAGACTGTTTGACTCTGAAGAAGACGCAGTCGCGTCGAAACGTTAGTTGTTTCTGCACCATTAAAACCTTTGTCTACGGAGTGTCTTGCTCCTTTTTACATACTGTATATTGTGTCCTGGACCGTGAGCACCTATCGAGGTTGGAAGCGCATCAGACTCCCAGTGACTGGTGTTAAGTTTTATTAAGAATTAAAGTAAGTTAATTCGGAAATAAATGTCTCGTGTAGCCATATGGCACTGAAGTGTTAATATTATTTTTTTAAGTTGTTGTGCTTTGTGTATACACTGGAATTGTCGGTATTAAACTGATGCAAGCGCATGTGTACAGCTGGTCTGAGTGATATTTGGAGTATGCTAAGGCGCATTTTTAAAAAATGTAAACAAACTTTGTGTACCCAACCATTCAGGTGTTCACCTTTCAATCCCAAGTCCACCATTGGCAATGGGGTGGAACCACCCTCCAGAATCCGCTTCGCCACCTGCGTGCCAGGGGACCCTTGTGAAGTGCCAAGGTGATGTCCTTCATCCGTCATCGCAGTTAAGTCCTCATCCCGAACTGAGATGCCATAAAAGACGGCGGCCCAGAGGGGGAGTGCAAGAGGACCATGCGCCCAGAACCGTAGCAGTAGTTTCAGGTGACCAGGACGCAGCCTACAAAGTTCAGAAGTGCCGCAGAGAGGAGGAGTACATCGATATGGGCGAGCGTATGTGCACAGCTGGTCTGAGTTGCTGTCTTACGTCAGTGTGTTTTTGTTCTGTGTGTGTGTTACATACTGGCTCAAACATGTAACATATAACTGAGAATAAAGCACTCAAAAACAGAAATCAAGATGATCATACTCTTTTTACTGAAGTTTTTACAAGTATACAACATGCCAAAGTTCCAAATCCCAAAAATACAACATGCCAAAGTTCCAAATCCAAAACCAATGGCCAGCGTGCAGCCTAATGCTCACGGGCAACAACACAAACTAAGGAAGTCCTATAAGTAGGCCCAGGTGAGGGCTTCGCAGCTGACGGCAATCAACAAAATCAGCTTCCAGCTCCACGCTATCAGCAACAGCGCCACCCCCGCAACACTCGCAGGCGTCACACGCCCCCCCTTTTTTGGAAAACGCAGAGCCCAAGATCGCAGTTTTCCCACAGATTCCTATGGAGGGAGCGAGAGAGCAAGAGAGAGACGGGAACAAAAAATACAAAAAACAGCAAATGATCAGACAGGATAATGCATCGGCCACAATGTTCTCTGACCCTGTTATGTACCGAATATCCAAACAGTATGACTGCAAGTATAAAGACCAACGCACTAGACGCTGGTTTGGACACTTTACCGAATTTAAGGAAACTAAAAGGTTATGGTCAGAAAAAACAGTCAAAGACACGGCCGAACTGATATAGACCAAAAAGTGCTGCAAAGCCCATATTAGGGCCAATGTCAATTTCTCCACCACGGCATAATGGCGCTGGTACGAACAGAATTTTTTTGAAAAGAACACAGGATGGTAAATATTGTGCGCATCAGCCTGCATCCGAACAGCGCCCGCTCCGACGTTGCTGGCATCAACCTGTAACACCAAAGGCTTGTCAAATTCTGTCGAAATCTTCGCATCAATCGGACGCACTTCCCCATTTTCCAGTGCATCTGTGGAGGACACATTTTTAAACAATTCAGCCAACCCTAGGTCAGTTGCCTGCTCCCTGCTTAACTCCTCCCCTGACAAAGTAAAAGGTAGGTCAGACAAGTCAGAAACCCCAAGCAGAGAGCTAAAACTCTCCCCCCGCCCATCAACTGGTACCCCCGGGTTAGCGGCACTCGTTGACCTGGTGACTGCACAGGAGAAGTTCAACTCATTACTTGGGACACAATCTGCAGCAATTGGTGAATCACATACAACAGGTGCAGGTACATCCCCCCAAACACGACACCCGGCAATGCCATTTCCCAGTATGACATGAACCCCATTTACTGGAAGAGCAGGACTGACACCAATGATAATTTCCCCCTGCACGAAATCAGATTGCATATGGAGCCTGTGAAGGGGAACAGAGACAGTATTCAAACCAATGCCACGGATCAGAATGCTTTCACCAGTATAAGACTGCTCATTGAATGGCAGCACAGATTGCAAAATAAACGAATCCACCGCGCCCGTAACTCGCAGGATTTTTACTGGCACAGTGGGTTGACCTGGGAAAGAAACACAACCATCAGTAATAAAGGGCAAATATGACGACAAACAATCCTTGGCGTTAGCGACACCTCGGCCCTCCCCCAAACTATACTTAGCTGACTCAATGGAATGAAAAGGCCCCACTAATGCATTCGGTTTAACATATTTATAACTTGAGCGCGTTGGTCTTTTCTTTAGGGCGGGGCAATCTACCTTCCAATGCCCAATTTCGTGACAATAATTACACACATCCGATGTCGGATTTTGCAATGACACAGAAGACACTGGAAATGGCCGGTTCCCCCCCTGCGCTATATTAACCCCAGTATTACCAACAGATTGCAAACTGCCCTTATGTATTAATGTAAATTCATCTGCCAATTCCGCTGCTTTTTCAAGTGTTTTAGCCTTAAGCTCAGAGATGTGGGTAGCTACCCGTTCAGGAACAACAGATTTAAACTGCTCAACCAACATTAAATCAGACAAATCATCAAAAGTTTTAACTTCGCTAGCAGAGCACCATCGTGTGAAATGTTTACGCAACTCCCTTGCCAACTCCAGATGGGTCTGCCCTACATCTTTTCTTACCTGTCGGAATCTCAAACGATACGACTCTGGTACGAGCTCGTATGCTCGCAAAACAGCAGCTTTTACTTTGGAGTATACTTTTGAGTCAACCAAGGGCAACGAGGAGTATGCCTCTTGCGCTTTACCCTGCAAAACACACTGTAACAACAAACACCTGTGCTCATCAGTCCAATTTCTAATATCTGCGACGCGCTCAAATAAAGTAAAAAAAACATCCGGATCCTGGTCATTAAACTGCGGAACTAAACGTAGGCTAGAGGACACCTCCTTCGAACCCTCCATAACTAATGTCCCATCCTTAATTAAATCAAGCCTACGGAACTCTAGGTCCAATTTCGCCTTCTCTAACGCAATACGGCTGTTCTCTGAATCCCACCTCAGTTTTTCCTGCTCTATCTGCAGCTGTAACAATTCCCTTCTCTGTTCGAATGTCAGTCTCACAATTTCATTTTCCTCAACTGAAGCGAGCTTAGGGCCCGGCTCCTCAAGCAAAACTCCTCGCTCACGCAAAGCTTCTGTCAGGAATAGTTTAACCCTCTCTTTCAATTTACGCTCCTTGTCTGGAATAGGAACCTTGTAATAGGAGGCAATTTCCAATAATGTTTCCTTCGTACAACTGTCCAAATATGACTCACGCGGAGTCTCAACAAAGGAGTCAATAAATGTTTTCTCATCCATACTGGAGAAGACACGTAAACCAGTACAAATAAAACGTGATCCCCCCAACTTACTACAACCCAAAAAGCCCTACTTACGGTATGCCTAGTCTTCATGCAGTTACAAGCGAGGGGTACTTATGCACTGATTACCAGCAGAATGCCTGCCGCGACTGGCAATCAGCAACGACCGGCAAAACCGCGGCGTGCTCCCGAGCGTTGCTCTACTCGCCTTCACCACAGCACTATGAAAAAAAACAAACCCGACGTGTCTCAAAATGAAACACGCCGCTGTACCTATCAGGGGAAAATCACACTTATTTGCACACAGTTTACTTACCTGTTACCTCCAACAAGGACACACTAAGACTCACCAGACCTATTTAATCAGACTTAATAAACTAAACAGCAAAAATCGCAATTGAACGAGCCCCCATTATGTTACATACTGGCTCAAACATGTAACATATAACCGAGAATAAAGCACTCAAAAACAGAAATCAAGATGATCATACTCTTTTTACTGAAGTTTTTACAAGTATACAACATGCCAAAGTTCCAAATCCAAAACCAATGGCCAGCGTGCAGCCTAATGCTCACGGGCAACAACACAAACTAAGGAAGTCCTATAAGTAGGCCCAGGTGAGGGCTTCGCAGCTGACGGCAATCAACAAAATCAGCTTCCAGCTCCACGCTATCAGCAACAGCGCCACCCCCGCAACACTCGCAGGCGTCACAGTGTGTCAAGACAGGAGACCTACCAATGTGCATAGTGCCTGGTATTCAGAGGTTGCAGATGATGAGGACTACCATGGACATGCTGGAGGACGCTGGACTCACTGGAGATTTGCTCTCTATAGGGAGAATGCGTAAACAAGTTAAAAGGGTCATACACATACATACCCTGGTTCATAACATCTATTTACTGTCTATATAACTAGTTATTTAAGCAATATAACAAGAGTGGGAGTGAGGTTGTTGAATACCCTCACGGGTGTGATTCGGCACAGGCATGAAGCCGCAGGCAATATTTTAACCCTGTTTTTCGCAACATCAGCTGCTGTCACACTTAGTAGGTAAAGATGAATACCACAATGTTGGCTTTGCACTCAATAGATACGGAAGTAGCCTGATTGTAGTGGTTATACACAACTAGTAGTTTTACAAAACTAGTTTTATATCTAGTTATACATATTTTTTAATTTAGTTTGACTTGGTAGTGGGGTGGACTGTAACTTGCTTGTGTGAGACATCAATGAGACATACCACTTTGGTGTTGAAGTCACTTTCTGCCTGTAGACGTTGGTCAAAACTGTCCACGTCCTCTGGTGATGCCAAGAGATGTTTGCTGGAGCATTTCTCTTCTGCAGCAACTGGATGATGTGGTTAACCTTTACTTGCAGTTCCCCCACCTGACTTATGAGGAACTTGTTTGCCTACATTAGTATACACTGTATTTCTTAACTGGGTGGCTAGGCCTTGGTTGATTATGTAGACACACCACCATCAGACTCTCATGTTATCCCCTCAGATAGTGAGCGTTTGTCTGAAGTAGAAGTTGCTGCATGATTATCTAACAGTAAAATGGGCCTTGTTTGCTTGTGTGAGACACAGATGAGATGTGCCAGTGATTACCTAGCTCTAGCTAAGTCTCCGCAACTGTCTTCCTTACAACTTTAGAAAGCAGGATGACAATGTAAAACGCAGTATAATAGCCTGCAGGCTGTCGAGTAGACGGGTCTACTCCCTGTCAGACAACCTAGAACGTACACATTTCTTGCCAGGGCTTAAAAGATCAAGTTCTTGAAGTGGGGTGGACTGTTCCTTAAAAACGATGTTTGAGTTCAATATTATATGAGGAGAACTAATTGGTGACATGCACTTTAACAGGCAACACAGAGGAACTTAAAAAACGATGGGACAGGTCTGTCCACACCTCAGACCTGAACACAGACAAGGTTTTTAGGTGAGGGCGAGCATCTGCTGGCAGTACTGTATGGTGGCACTTCAGGGGTTTTTTTTGTCTGTGAAGTCAAATAGACAACTTGTGTGAGACACAGGTGAGATGACTTAATTACTACGACTCATTTCAGATTCTTCGTTGTGTAGTGCAGAGAAAGACGCCGAATCCAGCAAAGGGATGGCGCCAGTATCGCTGCAGGGTTATATCAGACATAAGTAAGGGTGATGGCTTATGATAGCCTTGTGTTGGTCTTTTTTATGTTTTGAAGGAGAACTAATTGGTGACATGCACTTAAACAGGCACGACAGAGGCACTGAACCAAAAATGGAGGATTGGCGTGGTGGCCTCCTTACCAGGACTCATTTCAGATTCTTCAATGTGTAGTGAAGAGAAAAAGGCCGAATCCAGCAAAGGGATGGCGCTGCAGGGTTATATCAGACAAAAGTAAGGGTGATGGCTTATGATAGCCTTGTGTTGGTCTTTTTTAATGTTTTGAAGGAGAACTAATTGGTGACATGCACTTTAACAGCCTCTGCTGGCAGTACTGTATGGTGGCACTGCAGGGTTTTTTTGTCTGTGAAGTCAAATAGACAACTTGATCTGCTTGCTGCAGTAGTTTAACGTGGTACACTATCACTGTTTTCAGACTGTATCTCATGATATCCATCCCTCCAGTTAGTGCGCATTTGTATGACGTAAAATAATTCTTTCTGCTTGCTGCATGATTATCTAACAGTAAAATGGGCCTTGTTTGCTTGTGTGAGACACAGATGAGATGTGCCACTTTGGTTCAAATTTGAGAACTTTAAAAGACCTTGAAGAAAATGGTAAGAAAACCCCAAGCTCCCTGCTCCCAGGTGGTGAAGCGGATTCTGGAGGGTGGTTCCACACCATTGCCAAAGGGGGACTTGGGATTGAAAAGAGAACACCTGATAGGCCGTGAGCCAGGACCCCAAAATGGACCCCCCGCAATCGAACGGGTGGGCAATTTCTAATCTGTTTTTTTGACTTCTTGGACATCTCAAGTAAACATTTTGGCATGATAACCATTGCAAACAGGTAGCTTAGTGGTAGTTATCATGCGTTGAAATGGTGGACCAGTAAAATGGAAACGTAAAACCTATGCATTGTGGTTCTTTGTTATTATGCAGTTTGGTGACCACACAGGGTCCTTAAATTACCTCAGGGATGTTTTCCCTTCCATCAAGACCCTACAGGGGTTGTTAGACCACACTAATAGGCCTAATAGAATCACCTCAGCAATAGGTGAATGACAAAATGTGATAAAAATGAGAACATATGAAATCGTTTTTTTTTTTTTTTTTTTTAACTTTTCCTGCAACAAGAAGAACAAACATCATGAACCAATACACATTAGCATGTGACAACAATACACATTAACATGTGATACCCATACACATTAACATGGCATGATAACCATTGCAAACAGGTGGCTTAGTGGTAGTTATTATGTATTGAAATGGTGGACCAGTAAAATGGAAACGTGAAAACTATGTATTGTGGTTCTTTATTATTATGCAGTTCGGTGACCACACAGGGTGCTTAAATTACCTAAGGAATGTTTTCCCTTCCATCAAGACCCTACAGGGGTTGTTAGACCACACTAATAGGCCTGATCTGTTGTTTAGGACTAGGTGTTGATATCCCAGTAGATACCTAAGGCACCCACAAGACTCTGTGGCCATCAAGTGAGTGATGGCATCCTTTGGGTTCTCAAGTGGGTGCCCTCCTTCTTGGGTGTTTCGCTGATAGGCCCACGAAATAAGACTCATGAGATGTAAGTGAGTTGAATTTAAATAGGTTTATTTACAAACATTTGAGACAGAGTGCACTGACTACGATTCAAATTTAAAGGTAAACTGTGTAGGATTTGGTGCCACTCAGGCCAGAGTAGGTATTACAGCCAAAGATGTCTATGATGTGTATGACTGGTAATTCAAAATGTCACATGTACATGGAGAGTCTTCCCCCTTTTCATGTATATAAAAATGGAATTTTGAAGCCAAAAGGAATACTTAGAATTGATGATGATAGTAAATATTCATGAAAAGTCTGATTTGTAAATGGGCAGCATAAATTTTGATAACGCACTACTAAAAAAAACTACACAGTGCATCTTTAAGTGTTTGTATCGTATCAATAACATTAACATTAACAGCATCACGTCAGACAAACAGGAAATATGCATGAATATACATGAAAGAATACTTTTCCAGTTGGGCGTTTGTTGGTTGCTGGGGCTTAAAGTGTGTCCACTCAGCAACATTTGATGAGAGGCTGCACTTTTTTGTTGAGGCTGTTAAGACAGATCTGTTGTGTAGGGCTAGGTGTTGATATCCCAGTAAATACCTAAGGCACAGACGAGACACTGTGGCCATCAAGTGAGTGATGCCATCCTTTGGGTTCTCAAGTGGTTGCCCTCCTTCTTGGGTGTTTCGCTGATAGGCCCACGACACCTCCAGAAGGTTCAGCAGTGAATCCCAGCGTCCCAGGTTCACTCCCATCAACCACACACTTGGAGCCCCAGGTCAGGTCTTTCCTCCTGCTCCACAGCCACTGGTTCCCTTTCTCAACAGCCTCAGCAAGATCCTTGATTGCCCGCCTGTGGGCCTTCGCTCGTACCCCCATCTCCCTGAGTAGCCTAGATGTTGAAGTGGCTATGAATCCCCTGCAGCCTACTTCCACCGGGCGTACCCTCACGTTCCAGCCTTGTTGTTGGGCGTCTGCTGCGAGATTGGTGTATCTCAGCTTCTTCCGCTCATAGGCTTCCTCTACTGCACCCTCCCATGGTACCGTGAGCTCAATGATGTACACGACCTTGAGTGAGGAAGACCACAAAACAAGGTCTGGGCAAAGGTTGGTGGATGCGATTTCCGGTGGAAAGCACAGCTTTTTGTCCAGGTCTGCCAGCATTTTCCAGTCCTGTGCTCTATCCAGCTACCCAATGTCAGCCCTGCTGGTGATGGTGAAGCTGGCTTGACCCTCCCGGACAAAGAGTGCTGGCTGCCGGTGGGATGGCGGGGGGCGAAGTGCATTTGCGCTCACCCATTGCCATTCCAGCACTGCCGCAAGACATCTTAACACCTGGTTGTGTCGCGAGGTGTAGCGACCTTGGGTGAGGCTAGTCTTGCAGCCCACTAAGATGTGCTTTAGTGTTGCTGGGCTTGCGCAAAAGGCACATGTGGGGTCGTCACCATACCATTGGCTTAGGTTTGCGGGGGAAAGTAAAACATCGTAAGCAGCCCTGATGGTGAAGCTTGCCCTGAATGCCTCCATCTCCCATAGATCTTTCCAAGAGAGACTCTTCTCTACCCCTTCCCACGCCATCCACTGACCTTGCTTTGCCTGTGCCACGGCTTGGGTGCGCCTTGCTGCTTCCTCTTCCCAATGTACCTCTTGGACCACCAGCTTGCGTCTCTGAGCTGGATTGGCCTTGCTCTAAATCGGTCTGCTAGTACCAAGGCCAAGACCGCTCCTCCCCTCCTGAACATGTCCCACGATGTCACGGTGTTGGAGTGCTGCCTTTGCCTGCTCTGTTGCAGCCAGCGGGGTCCACTTCCTTCCGGTGGCCAGGATGGGTGCTGCTTGGGCCACAAATGGGTCATAGGAGTCTTGGAGAGTGATCTTGGCACACTTGTATTCCTCTACCAGGCTGGTGATGGGAAGTTCCAGCATGCCTCTGCCATAAAGCCCAATCCTACTGAGGCACCTGGGAAGGCCAAGCCATTTCCTGGCATAGGAATTGACCAGCCTCTCCAGTTTTGAAAAATATCAGTTATTATAATTTCAGCCAGCAACAAAGCAAAATTAGCTTGGGGTAACACAAATAGGGCAACCACAGCGAATTTCCCAAGGGCAAAGCTAGCTGGGCGATCAGATTGAATTTCAGAAGTTAAAAATTTGTTATCCTTATTGTTTGCTTGTTATTATTCTTATGAATTTGTTTATTGCCTGGTTGATTGAGTTTATCCCTGATCCCTGACTTGATTTGAAATAATAAAAGATTATCCTAATAATGTTAAGTCCGCAACAAAGCAAAATTCCCTTGGGGCCAAGCTAACTGGGGAACCACAGCGACTTTGCAGAGACAAGCAAGCTGGGTCACAATAATGAATAAAAATAAGGGAAATGTATTATTATTATTAGTTTTTATAGTTTCAGCCAGCAAACAAAGCAAAATTAGTTTGGGGTGATGCAAACTAGATGCAAATTGCCTAGCGAATTTCCGAAAGGCAAAGCTAGCTAGCAAGCAAGCAAGCAAGCAGGGGCACAATAATGAATTAAAATTATGGGAATTTTATTATTATTATTGTTTATTATTATTATTATTATTATTATTATTATTATTATTATTATTATTTATTAGTGTTTATAATTTCAGCCAGCAAACATAGCAAAATTAGTTTGGGGGGATGCAAACTGGATGACCACAGCAAATTTTCGAAAGGGCAAAGCTAGCAAGCAAGCTAGGTCACAATAATGAATAAAAATATGGGCAATTTATTATTATTATTATTATTATTATTATTATTATTTATTTTTTTATTAGTTTTTATAATTTCAACCAGCAAACATACAAAATTAGCCTGGGGTGATGCAAACTGTATGACCGACCACAGCGAATTTCCGAAGCTAACTAGGCAACCCGATGGAATTTCAGATGTTAAAAGTCAGTTATCTTTTAGGTAATGACCTATGGTATGGTTCAGTGAAAAACAAGGATCTTATTTTCTTCAAAAAATTGCAGAAGAGCCAGAGTTGTTCTGTGATTAGGTAAATCAAAATACAAAGTCAATGTCTGTGGCCTGTATGATTCACAAAAGAGATATGTCAACTGTAATGTTAAATTCGATTTCCCTCCTTGCTCACTCTGCACCAGTAGTTTGTGCCAATTCCTCTTGGTTAATAACAACTTATATACAGTACAGGGACTTAAAAAACTGTAACAGAGATATTAATCATCCGTAGAAGTACCTAAATTGCTATATGTGCAACATCTAAGAATGGGCACTATTGCCGTGTGGAATGCATATGGTTCAAATAAGAAATGCATGACAAATATGATAACCTTGGCAGAACAGTAGCTTTATCATACCATTCCATAATCTGGACATATATAGCAATAATAAAATACCAACAAGAATTTGCCCACCCTTTTGATTGCGAACGGTGGTCTGGCTCATGGCCTATGAATGGTCCACTACCACCAATGACAACAGATGCTGTACAGTCCACTGTCTGCCTGTAGATGTTGGTTAAAACTGTCTAGGTCCTGCAGTGATTGTCCTAGACACCCTCCAGACGATCTCTAATGTTATTTGACATACCACAGAGTTTACTTGTTGCAGTAGTTTGATGTGATACACTTTGTACTCTGTATTGTGGCCACTTTCCTGTCTATATGCATACATGGGGGTTTTTCAACGCCTTTTGAAATTGACTCCAGGGATTGCCATTGTTGTTTGTCCTGCAAAGCCTTATACTTGACCATGACCTCTGATATTTGTTTTTAGCATATGTCTCATACAATGTCCACAATCTTGTGCACCTGGCCAACGATGTGAAGCTGCATGGAAATCTGAACTACTTCAGTGTCTTCAAGTTTGAAAACTTCATGAAGACTATGCAGTACTGTGTCTGTAAAACCGACAGCTTCTCACTGTAACTGGACAGAGCAAACAGCTATGCATGCATTGATGGGAAAGTGTGCAGAATACGAAACATCATCAAAACATTTGGGTGCTGTACTCAACCTTTGAAAATCAGGGCAGTTTTTTCGAGTACCCTGTGGCATCGAATGTCCTAGGATTTTTTTTGGTGGACAAACTATCAGACAAAACACATGTGCCGTGCAGCGCAAATTCAGGGCAAACTCTGTCATTCCACATGAACATGTTAGTGGTTTCCTTCTTGACTTTATGCACCGTGTGTGTTTTGTAGACTTAAGGTGTCTTGTGTACCTGTGCCTGGTGGGTCAAAACATTCCTCACTCTTCCCTGGGGAGACTGCTGAAAATCCTGAAGTGCCACCACCCATCACTGCCAGCAGATCCTCGCACTCTGTTATGATTCTCACATATTTGCAGTACTTCCAAGTGTTGCACATGAATGTGCACACCATTTCCTTCTCACTGTGTTAAGTGCTTAGATTCAGTACTCAGAAGGTATTAGCATAGTTTAGCATAATCACTGGAAGTGAATGGATTCATTAGCCTCAAGCCACAAATGATTACTGGATGGAATTAACTCACTCAGTGCCAGGGTTTTTTGAACACTTCAGTGGTTTTTTCAAGGCCCACAGAAAATTGTCCTATGTCAACACCACCCATATCAAATGACAGATCAAACTCTCCTCTGTTCCATTCTTTCACAATCGTCTATGGAAGAACAGGTGGTTGGGGCCAAAACGCTGCTGTGGCTGGAAACAGAAATTTTAAAATTTAAAAAAAAAAAAATTTAACTCATAGACTTTCATTGTTATAGGTGGACTGTTCCTTTAAAAACAAAGAGATCGGAGGTCATGGATGTCAAAAGCAAGGAATGTGCCTTGAACTCCAGGTCAGCGTAGCTTACCTTTATTCAAAAGTTCTTCCATGCAGGCCTTTTGTAGTCACCCTTTTCTCTGGAAATGCAAAGCCCGAACTCCATGAGTACATGGAAGACTTTGAATTAGAAGCCCTTCTCCATATTGTTCACATCTTGGACAAAGTTATGAACTTACAAAGTTGCAGGCCACGTGCCTATCTGAATTGTGTCAAGGGCCACATGGGCTATTCGGGGTGTGAGAGGCTTCTAATTCAAAGACATGAACTTATAGCTTAAGTTGCAGGGCATGGTCTGCGATGCACCAGCATGTGGATATCTGAATTCGGGGTGTGAGAAGTGCACACTACATGTTGTACTCTTGTGTAATTTTATGCCTATCATTTATGGGGTACATACTGTCCCTTTAATCAGGCTACCATGTGCTTTGGAGAATGAGTCCATGTGACATGGAAATTTGAATTTAGACACGTATCTACAGTGGCTTAGATCAAGTAGTGGGAAACTGGAAAGTGAGTGTATAACACCGGGTTTATTATATACACTTGGTCTGTGCTCTTTGAATCACTGCTGCACTCCTCATAGCCAACCAGGTCTTTCAGTGCGCCAACAGTGTTCTGCATCTCTGCTTGGCGCTTCCGAGAGGTTTATGGAGATGCATACATGTCATACACTCATCAGTATCTTCACTGTGGCTCTTCGGCCCTCTTTGGGCCTGCTTAGTAGTTTTCTTATGGATTTCTTTGTTGGTTGTTTTTTCCTCTGCTGCTCAAGTGGCAAATGCAAAAATGCAGAGCACCCGTTTCTAACCTCTTACTGCACTTAAGGATCTAAAAACAAGCAGGCTGTCTGATATGCTAGAATATGGTATGTGGTTGTTAACATAATGTTTGTCAATCCAACACTTTCACTGCAGAAGAAGAATGGCGCCACCAAGTGCGCTCATTTAAATTCACATAAATCACCTTTCACATCTCATGCCAACATGAAAACTCAGTTAGTGCATATACAATGTGTATGTATGTGGGGTCTTTTTGTTTGGTCGTTTGTTTTTGTTTGCTCGCTTTTTTGTTGGGATGGCTGCATTTTTATATAGGATCCAACCTCTGAAGAGCTTTTTCAACAAGTATGGTATTTGATACTTTTCAGAATTGTCCAAAAGCATGCAGTCAATGAAGTCATCCAGCTTGTTAAGCCTGGGAATAAAACTACTGATTTGTCACTGGTTTCTCTTAAAATTCCAACGCATGTTTCACTTAAGTCTGTAGTATACAATGTCACAAATGCATACATGGGCTAGGCTGAAGTTTTTTTTTTTCTTTCCCCACAACCCACCATGTGGCGTTTTTGAATATGTTAAATAAATGTTTAAGTGCGCTTGAATAAAAATTTCTTCTTGTTTTATTCAGTCACTGAATTCATGTATTACCTTAATGCCTTTTTTGAGGTTTTGTCACATTTCTGATAGTGTGGTGCACATTTCAATGACAAGCTCTGAGGAAGGTCGCTTTGCAAATGGTCGGGGTTAGGTTGGCAATCCATCGGAAGGAGAACTTAATATTATGATCGGTTAAGCATCGCTTTGTCGATGAGACCCCGACGATCGGGGTGTGGTTGGCACACCATCGGAAGAGTGACCTGCTCAACAGTCGTTTAAGCCGCTTCTTTGTCGATCCAAAACCGACGTAATTGGTATGACTCGTAGAAGGCAAAAAAGCATCCGATGCTTTGCCGATGGTGCCGATCAATAACCAACGTCGGCAAGATGCAGCGTGCTGTCTGGGCGGTATCGCGCACTTTGAACATACCGGGTGATGCGGGCAGGTGTGCGAGTGAGTGTCGGGAAATGTTCGTCAGTTATGTGTAAGGGTGAGGACGGGAGAACTTGGGGAAAAGTTTAGGCGGAGGCCGACTTTTCCACACTAACGAAGTGTGAATTACAGTTCATAGTTGTACGTGTACCTGTTCACCTGTTTGCTCAAAACACAAAACTCTAACGAAGGCTGCTATGGCTTGTCTACCCCTGTTTTGTGCATGTATTTGAACACGTGTGTGAATTACAGAACATTGTTATAAGTGCATGTTTTCACCTCTGTGCTCAAAACACAAACCTGCATTGAAAGCTGTTATTGTGCATAGAGCCCTATTTGGTGAATGTATTTAAACACGTGTGTGAATTACAGTTCATAGTTGTACGTGTACCTGGGTGTTCTTCACCTGTTGGCTCAAAACAAAGAACTCTAACAAAGGCTGTTATGGGGCTTTGAGCTGTATTTGCCGAATGCACTTAAAAGCCTGTTTGTAACACAAAACATGGTATAGGTGTATTTCTTCACCTGTTGGATCGAAAAACAAAACTCCAACAAAGCCTGTTGTGGGGCTTAGAGCTGTATTGCTTAATGCAGTTAAAAGCCTGTGACAAACAGAAAACTTTGTATAAGTGTGTTTCTTCAACTGTTGGCTCAAAACACAAAACTCCAAAAAAGCCTGTTATAGGGATCAGAGCTATATTTGCTGAAAGCAGTTAAAAGCCTGTGAGAAACACAAAATTCCGTAAAAGTGCATTTCTTCCCATGTTGGCTCAAAACACAGAACTGTTATGGGGCTTTGAGCTGTATTTCCTGAATGCATTTCGACGCATGTGTGAAACACAAAACTTCGTATAAGTGAATTTCTTCCCCTGTTGGCGCAAAACACAGAACTCCAACAAAGCTTATGGGGCTTAGAGCTTTATTTCCTGAATGTAGTTAAAATGTTTGTGTGAAGCACAAAACTTGGTAGAAGTGTATTTCTTCACCTGTTGGCTTAAATCAAAACACTCTAACAAAGCCTGTTATTAGGCTTAGAACTGTATCTGCTGAATGCAGTTAAAAGCATCCCTTAGCAAAAAGTAGTATACTTAAAGTTTATTTTATGAAGTATAGTTCAGTATAAGTGTAAGTATAGAACAGAAGTACACAGACCATGTACTTTTAGTGTACTAGAAAGTATGCTAATTTAATACTTTTTTATATAAAATTGGAACACTTTAAGTTTATAAAAGTATTCTTTAAGTATATTTTAAAGTTAATTTTAAGTTTACAAAAGTACACTCTAAAATATACAAGATATACACTCATCTATATACTATCAATATACTTGGTATATCCCTCTAGTGTACTTAAAGTATACCACAAGTACACTTATTTATATACTGCCATTGTACTAGTTATGTACTTCAAGTACCTATTTTTAGTTTATT
The DNA here is from genome assembly GCA_030347295.1 of Setipinna tenuifilis. Classification (NCBI taxonomy): domain Eukaryota; kingdom Metazoa; phylum Chordata; class Actinopteri; order Clupeiformes; family Engraulidae; genus Setipinna; species Setipinna tenuifilis. The sequence goes on from JAQKPU010000025.1 coordinate 939,609, forward strand.
GTAAAGTAATAAAATAAATGCCCCATTTTTCATTGTGATCACACAGCACACACAACAAAGTTCAGCCTGCTTTTAACCCGTCACACATGTGACCATGCTCAGGGTACCTGAGAGTTGGTCATTCATGGCCTGCCAGTGTCAGGAATTGAACCTGTGACCTTTTAGCTGCCGGTCAAGCGCCTTAGCCACTAGACCATGAGTGCTCCATTCGGTATATGTTTATAAACTTAGGTGATTTTACTGGTTTACTTGTTGTTATACTTTAAGTTTGCTTGGCATATTACTTGTAGCTTTGTAGCTTTACTCAAACTGTATGTACAACAGTGTGATGCATTTACAAAATCAAAAGACATAATGTTGAAAACAAGTTTAATATATTTTCAAACATACAAACAAAAACAAAGATCACCCTTTGTGCCAGCTCAAGTCAACAGGCAAAGTCGGGTTCCCGGTTACTGGTGTTTATTGTGCACAAACATTCATCCGAAGTGTAGACACGAAAACAACGTAGAACTGAAGACAAAAAACAAAACACAAACCAGGCTGAATCACATATTCTCACACACAACAAACTGAAAACTTGAATAAACTCAAAATGACAAAAGACAAAGAACACATACCACTTTTCCCGCTTGTTGACAGAGCATGGATTTCTTGGAGCTTAAACACTTGAAATGAAACTTTATCGCCCTTAACCTGGCGAAACCTTGGAGCTTTCAACTTGCACGCCAACTTCAGACTTGCGTGAAGTGAGATACTTCTACCTCTTTCATTCATAAAACTATGCGGTCTTACAAACAGGAAGTGGCAAACAGGAAGTAACATAAAAGACACGACGACATCAAAATAAACCATAAAGAAAGTCAAATAAGGGCAAAAATAATATTGGATAATGTGCACATGAATGGATACAGAAATATATAAATATTTATGGAGCTTAAAGATGATAAATAGTACAAAAATATATGTTTATTTTATTTTCTCCTTTTGAAACCCTCTGTGAACACAGACACACTCCCACCATCACACTGTGTGTGATTAATGGAAATGAAACACTTCATTCATACAGTACGCATTCATACATACTCATTCATTCACTTAAAACGTAACTTTCAATTTTATATTATATTACAGTTTTTTCTGATCGCTTAAGCACATTTTTTGCACCTATTGGCTGTTTTTGCAAAACTCTACACACAAATAACAAAACCTTTCACCAAATTAGCAAAACATTGTAGATACCTTGCAAAAGCTAACACATCTTGCTTAACTCTGCAAACCTTTGTAAAAATGGTGTTTTTATACCAAACAGTTAACACAAACCATCATATTAGTTAGCACACAATGCGGCAACTACACACTAATGGTATCAATGAAAAACACATCTGGCTTTTGGTTTCTCTGCACAAGATATTTTCAGTTTGAAGTCATGCACAGGTATCCTACTCAACACACAGGGATCAAAGTTCAAGTATGGATGTTCATTTACACACATCAATACAAACATTTTTTTTTTCCAAGTGAAACACAAGAAAACATACAGTAATGTCACTGAGACAAAAAAACAAACAAACAAAAAAAAACAAGAAGTCTACATCTTGTTGTCTCTCTGAGTCCAGCCACAAAATTTTGTCAACATCAGCTGTAATCTTTTCTAGTCAAAGGCACTGACAAAAAATATCTCTAGAGTGCAGTATTACTGTAAGGCATGAGGCCTAGTCAATGTCTGTGATGGCATGCCATCACTAGGGTTGTGTGTATGCTTTGACTACCATTCCAACAAACCTGGCTCTGTAGTGTTGTGGTCAAAGTGCATGTTTGATACCCTGGAGACCTGGGTTCAAATCCAGGTGGGGTGACTCTTTTTTCCCCTTTACTACAATGTCCCTGTATGCCTCCTCCATTGCCTGTAGAAGGGCCGTGCATTGATGTGGATGATGGTTATAGACCTTCTAGCGCAAGGCAGAGAAGGAGAACAACACCATTTTGACTTATAGCTGCACACATAGTTATGCTACCAAGTTGTCTGACATTGATTATGGCACAGTGTCCAACAATGTTCCTCGTTAGAGTGAGGCTGAAACCTGCCTCATCCACAAGAATCAGCTCATGACCTATGGCATCTGGCTTTAGCTCCATCAAAACAAATGCAGCACAGCAGGCCCATGCACAGCCCTCGAGTATGCACGTCTGGATTCAGTACCAATGATACTATAGCCTTATGCCTTATGATGCTACACTGTAGCGGCTCAGGTTAGGCTGAACCCATTGGCCAGCTTCCCTCAGGGTCATTCCACTGTCCACTAAAGTAGCTCTGATGTCATCAAAAATTCTATTTCTTACTCTTCTTCCTTCCCCTTCCTCTTCCCTACCTCATCCTCCTCTTACTTTGTCATCTCCTCATCCTCTTGCTCTAACCACCTCCTTGTCCTTGTCGTCCTCTCCCTCTTGCTTTTTCACCTCCACATCCTCATGCTCCCCTCTAACTCTCACTCTTCTTTATTCCAACATTGTACTCCACCTCAAAAGCTTACCTGTGGCTTACTGTATTGCTAGTGTTCAGGCTGATTGCAAAGTGAATTATTTATATAAAAGAGTTTTCACACGTGACAGTGTGGCCAGAAAGTTGGCAAAATAGTTTAATAATAGCCATGACTGTGTATAGGTTTGCTAAGAGTGTGTTGGTTATTTGCAAGTTGTGTGTAAAGCAGTGAGTTGTGTTTACAGTTTTGCAAAAAGAGTGCTGTGCAGTGGAAGCGTGTGTTACAAAATTACAAACTGAGTGCAAAGCAGAGTTTGTGCTATTAGTTTTGCAAACTCAGTGAGGGGTTTTTCTATAAGAATTAGTAGTTTTAGAAATTGTGCTACAACAATCACTATAAGTATTTAAGCATTCAGAAAAAACTGTAAAATCTACACCTTAATTCTTTTAAGTTGAAAATTCACAAATCAGTCGCTTTCCAATATCAGTATTGTCTTGTGTATAGGTCTTTCTAGGTAAAGTGGTTTGTGCTTGCGTATGCCTTTGCTGTTCAATGTTGTGTCACTAACCAAAAGTTTGACCTTTCTGACCCGGTCATCAGCTCCTGGGAAGATTTCTACCACCTTGGCAAGCTTCCACTGACTCCGAGGTGCCAGATCATCTTGGAGCAACACAATGTCATTGGGTTTTGCATTTCGTCTGTTCTTATACCATTTTATCCTCTGTTGCAGGTTCATGAGATATTCTTTTTTCCATCTGGTCCAGAACTCGTTTGCCAGAAATTGAACTCTTTTCCATCTTTTTTGCAGGTATAGGTCATCCTTTCGGAACTCACCAGGAGGTGGAGCAATGATGGTCGATTTCATGGTAAGTATGTGGTTAGGTGTTAATGGTTCTGGTCCGAGTGGATCATTGAGGTTCTCAACTGCTAGAGGCCTGCTGTTCACTATTGCCATTGCTTCATACATGAACGTCCTTAATGAAGCACTGTCCAGCCTCCTAGCAGAGTGGTCCAGAAGGGATGTCAGAACATTTCTTACACTACGGATCTGCCTCTCCCAGACCCCACCCATGTGGCTTGAAGAGGGTGGATTCATCATCAAGTTGCAGCCCAATTTCTTCACGCATTCAGGCTCAAGGTTCTTCATCAGCTCTGCAAACTCGTTCTTTGCGCCAACAAAGTTGGTGCCTTGATCACTGAAAAGCTTTGTCACATTACCACGAATTGCAATTAAGCACCTCAGTGCATTGATGAAAGCATCTGAGCTCAGGTCATCTAAAACTTCAAGGTGCACTGCTCGTGAGCACATGCATGTAAACAAAAGTCCATATCTTTTCAGCTCCTTACGACCTTCCTTCACAAAGAAGGGACCAAAACAATCCATCCCTACGTATGTGAATGGAGGTGTGGGCTCTAGTCTCTCAGGGGGCAAGTCAGCCATTTTCTGACCTTGGGGGCTCCTACGGTGCTTGCGGCACTTAACACATCTGTAGATGATGGATGAGACTTCTGAGCTGCATCCTACAATCCAAAAGCCATTGGAACGAATTGCATTCAGGGTCATTCCACGACCTTGATGGCATACCTTTTCATGAAAGTGTCTTACAAGTAGACGAGACACATGATGGCCTTTTGGAAGGATGGCTGGGTGCTTCACATGAGGATGAAGTGCTGCTTCTGTGAGTCTCCCCCCCACTCTCAAGACACCATGAGCATCAATAAATGGACTAAATTTATCCAATCTGGTTGCTCGTTTTGTCTGAATCTCCTTGCTTTGGTTCAGGGACTTCATCTCATCACGGAAGGCTTCTTCTTGTACCCTCCGAATGATGTACATCTCAGCATCTTCTCTCTCCTCAAGACTTGTGGAGTCCCCTGAGCTTTTCGTTAGACCCTTGGCACTCCTTGCGCAGCGTTTGAGTCTCGCTATGGCCTGCACAGCTCTTCTCCAGCTCTTCTCCAAGAGAGACTTCTGCTCACTGGCTTTAGTTGTGTAAACTTGTGCTCTTTTGACCTCTGGATCTTCCTCGATCTCTCCCACAATAATCTTCTCCCTCTCTGGAAGTTCCTTTTGCCATAGGAAGGTGGGTCCTGAGAACCAGTTGGATTCCACAAGCTCTTTGTCAGTGAGCCCACGAGACGCATGGTCAGCTGGGTTGTGCTCAGTCGCAACGTATCTCCACTGACTAGGTTGTGTGCTTGACTTTATCTGCTGGACTCTGTTGGCCACGAATACATGGAACCGTCTTGCTTCATTGTTGATGTAGCCGAGGGCGACCTTGGAGTCAGTCCAGTATTATTAGCTGATTCTATCCAGTTCCAACTCTTTCCTCAGCAAATTGCCAATCTTGGAAGCCACAACTGCAGCAGAGAGCTCTAGCCTTGGAATTGTTGTCACCTTTGTAGGAGCAACCCTGGCCTTTCCCATGACCAGACTGCAGTGCACTTCACCAGAAACAGACACGGCTCTTCAGTATGAGCATACGCCGTAGCCTGTCAGGCTAGCGTCAGAAAAATTGTGTAATTCATACTGCTGGGCCTCTTGAAAGGCAGATGACATATAGCAGCGAGGGATCTTTATAGTAGACAGGTTTGGGAGGTCTCGAAGCCAGGCTTCCCAATGCGGCCTGAGGTCATCAGGAAGGGGTTCGTCCCAGCCTACCTTGTTGTGGCACATGCTTTGCAGCGTCTTCTTCCCCACTAAGATGAAGGGTGCCACAAACCCCAGCGGGTCAAAATTTGAAGCAACCGTGGACAAAATCCCTCTTCTTGTGAAGGGATTCTGCTTCACTGTCACACGGAATTGGAATGTGTCAGAGACAATGCACCACTGTATTCCCAGAGCACATTCAATCTTCGGCTCACTTAACGCCAGGTCAAAGTCCGCTGCACCTTCTGCACGTTCAGTCTGTGGAATCGTGGCAACCACATTCTTGTTGTTTGAGATGAACTTGTGCAAGCGTAACTTCCCAGAACTGCAGAGGTCCCTGGCCTCTTCACAAGCTTGATGGCCTCTGCTTCTGTCTTCACACTCGCCAACCCATCATCTACGTAAAAGTTGCACTGAACAAAGCTCACTGCAGCTGGACTGAACTTGTCTTGACCTTGAGCGGCCAGATGCTTCAGGCCAAAGTTTGCGCATCCTGGAGAGAAGGCAGCTCCGAACAGGTGGACTCTCATTCAGAACACAGCAGGTGGACTTTCCAATTCACCTTTTTCCCACCACAAGAAGCGGAGGTAGTCTTGGTCCTTTTCTGCGACATGAAACTGATGAAACATGCGCTCTACGTCACACATAAAGGCTACTTGGCCTTTCCGGAACCGGCACAAGACACCCACAAGAGTGTTTGTGAGGTCTGGGCCTGTCAGGAGATGCTCATTCAGGTAAGTGCCTTGGAATCTTGCAGAACAATCAAAGACTACTCTGATCTTTCCAGGCTTTTGGGGGTGATAGACCCCATGATGAGGAATATGCCAGGCTGGCTTACTGCAGAGCTCTTGTTTGGGAACCTTCACTGCATCGCCTCTTGTAATGATATAATTCATAAAAGTCATGTAATCTTTGTAATAACGCTCGTCTTTCTTAAAGCGCTTCTTAAGACAATTGAGTCTGTGTTCTGCACATCCTTTATTATCTGGCAATGTTGGCCTCTTCCCTTTGAACGGCAGTGGCATCTCATAATGTCCATCTTCCTTTTGTTCAATGCCTTCCTTCAAGATTTTTAAAAACATCACATCTTCTTGGGACATGGGATCTTCCTCACCGGGCCTCTCCGCGAAGTCAGCCTCAAAGATTTTCACCATGTCCGCTGGACTAAGAATTTCCTTTACTTTGCTCCGCTGCACATACTGGACCTCTGCCTTAAGTTTGGGATTGGGCTGGCTGATGGGTAACACCTGTTTACTGATGATGCGATGGCTAATGCCAATTTCATCTTCCAGCTCCATGGCAAGGTTATTGTAGCCAACGATACTCCAACCTAGAATTGATTTCTGTGCAAATGGTTGGCCTTCTTCTCCACTCACCACATCTCTGGGCAGCAAGACCTGCGAGCAATTGTAGCCAATTAGCAGGCCAACTTCACAGTCAAGGAGAGGTGGCATTCCATCCGCCAGTTGTTGGAGGTGGGGCCAGTTTCTTGCGGTTACACAGGTAGGTATGTGGGATCGATTGGCCGGTATGTACTCTCTGGTGTATGTGACAGGGAGTTTAACTCTTTCCTTCGACATCATGCCTCTGATTTGCAGACCTTGCAACTTGTGACTGGAGACTACTTTTGTTTTGGATGTTATGGTGGAAATTCTTAGGCTGACTGGTTCATGGTTTATGTTCAATCCATTTGCTATGTCCCGTAAAATGAAGGTTGTGTCGCTTTGAGTGTCCAGTAATGCGTACACTAGGATCTCCTTGTTTGGATCAGCTTGTGAGGAGATGAATACTGGAAGAATGGATGATGTGTGAGTGCCCCTTTGGTCTTGAATGACCCTAAGGGAAGTTGCGGCGGGTGTATCTTGCCGCATACCTGGTGGAGCCGGCCTTCCATCTACAGCTTGTGAGACCTTTGGCTGCTCTTGGGCTTTCTGATCACGATCAGCATGCAAGCAGGTTGGATGGCGCTTGCCACACTTGTCACAGACACATCTAGCATTACTGTTCTTGGAACTGTGGCCAGGATTGAGGCATCCAAAACACAACTTCTCAGCCTGTACAAACTTAACCCTTTCTTGTACGGGTTTCTCCATTATCTTAAGGCACTTAAGAAGACTAGGGCCATAACGTTTACAAAATGCACAAGTGATGTTGGGCTTTTCAGTGGAGCTAGTTGTAAAGGTCTTAGCAGTTGAACTGCAATTTCTTTGGAAGTTATGGTTGGGATTGTGTTGTTTGGATTGATCATGCTCAATTGGCTTTATTGCTTTAAGTGAGGTAATGGGATTACAGGCAATTCTCACTTCTTTGTTTAAAAACTGAACAAAAAACTTAAAATCAGGGAATGCCTTATGCTGTTCTTGGAACGTGGTGACAGATCTGTTCCAGCGCGTGCTCAGCCACTCTGGCAACTTAGCTACCATCCGCTGATTCTCCACGCAGTCATTAAGCGGCGATAAGCCCTGCACATGTGGCATGGCTGTCTCCACACTGGTCAGGAAGTCCACAAATTCTCGAAGGTCCCTGGTGTCCTTCGTGGCAATCATGTGCCAGGCCTGTATCTTGTCATGATAAGCTTTGCCGATTATGAATGAATTTCCAAAGCGGTCTTCCAATGTTTCCCGAGCCGCATGGTAAGCACTTTCAGTGCCGACTAGATAGTACCCTTCAATGGCCTTTTTCGCAGAGCCTCCCACATACTTGCGCGAAGGAAGAATAACTTTTCTTGAACAGGTAGGTTTTTACGATCAATCAAGGTTTGAAAAGACAGTTTCCAGTCTATGTACTGAAGTGGGTCACCATAGAAAACAGAAGGCTCAGGGATGGGAAGCCTATTTGCAGTTATTGCTTCAGCCAGAGTTTTCAAGAGGTCATTGGATGCTTCGTAAGAAGATGTAGTTGCTGAAGATGCACTGAGTTCACCAGTTGGTGTCTGCTGAGAAGCAAGAGGTAAGTTGTGTAAAGAGGCTACGCTCTGAGGCTTTGGCTTGAGGTGGTGTGTGTGTGAGGCGTAATGCTGAGTAGGAGAGGTTGGCAAGCTTAATGGAGAAACATTGACATCTAGATGTTCAAGAGCAGCAGGCGCTTCATCTTCACCCCCTTGAATGCTCTCACTGTAAACCTTTAGCTTAGCTTGTGCCGCGTTGTGTTCTTTCAAACTTTGCAATCGCTCCACTTCCTTTTCCTTCTCCTTGATTTTGCCTTTCCGTGCAGCGCTTTCTGACACAAACTGAGCTCCTTTTCTTGCCCTTTCTGCTTCCATTTCCTTCTCTTCCACTTCTCTTTCTGCAGTCTCTCTTTTTTCCTCTGCCTCAAGCGCTCTTATGTCCTCCTCAACTTGATGTTGAGTCTTCATTATTTTCAACACCTCTTGTGTTGCCGCTACTTCCGCAGCTGCTTGTTGCTTTCTCACTGACGATCTGCAGGAGGCTTTTCCTGTTGTTTTCGAATTACACATTGAAAATGCAGAGATAATGCTGGATTCCGTAGCATCAAAAACAGAGTTCGAGTCAGGCCAAGGAATGTCGTCCAGGTCACCTTGTGAGCCCAAGAAACATTCAACCTTTTCATCCCCTCTCTGAGTGATTGCGCAACACAAGTCAATTTTCCTCCTTATTTCCATGTTCGGTGTAACAAGTGACCTTATTTTTTCATAAGTGTTGCTTATGTCTGACTGTGTAGCATGTATGGCTGTCAAAATTTCTTTAATAAAATCTTTATCTTCCTTATTTTTGAGACACCTTTTTAAACCATTTATGTGGTACTTCCATCGCGAATACATTCTTCCGAAGGCCTTTTGCAACTGCTCTATCTTGGCTTCTTGCAAAGCTTTTCCCTTTTCTGAAAGGGTTCGAGTGCGGCCACTTCGTCTTAGTTCTGGTTCTTCTACTTCACCTTCAGGTTGAGGTAGGCCTTGCTTAGCCCCCTCACTGTGTTCAGCTTCAGCCTGCACTATACCATTCTCTACAGATTTGGGACTTGTATTAACGCTTGAAGGAATATGTGCACTCTCATGTGTATCTGCCATGTTAGACTATTGTTAAAAGTAGCCCAAACCGAAATATTATTTTAGCAGTACTTAAATGGAAGATAAAGATTAAATATAAAGTTGTAAATGTCATCAAAATCAGCTCGCTTCAAATTTCAAAGACCATACATAAATTCAACAATTAAAACAGTCATTGACAACCCTTAAGCCCTTTGGGCATACCGATATGCAGACATAATATTTCAACCTTTCAACTTTCAACCTTCAATGTCCACAGGCAATAAAAGCATTCAGTGAAAGTTCATGCCCACTGTGTCATTACTTTCTTTTCTGTTTTTTTCTTTTTTTTTTTTTGTTACTTTGAATGTCCTTAATCCAGCATGAAATGTCCACGATAGCAGAGCAATGAAAAAAGTCAACGTTTTACCTTAGAGCAGAACACCAGGCACCACTTTCAAGTCCAATGAGCCCAATGGAGAAGCGAATGTCTTTTACTTGAAGCCGAATCGCGCCACCTCAGAAAGGCACGAATGCGAGTCGGTTGCTCGTGCAGTAGTCCCAGGGTCAAGGAAACAGTTCAACGAAAGCAGTCACCAACGAACAAAGTCTCTTCACTTGTCGACCCACGAAACGCAGGTGTAGCCACTTCGTCTTGTCCCCGTCTTCGCCGAAGCGCAAGTGTTCGACTGTGCCAGCTCAAGTCAACAGGCAAAGTCGGGTTCCCGGTTACTGGTGTTTATTGTGCACAAACATTCATCCGAAGTGTAGACACGAAAACAACGTAGAACTGAAGACAAAAAACAAAACACAAACCAGGCTGAATCACATATTCTCACACACAACAAACTGAAAACTTGAATAAACTCAAAATGACAAAAGACAAAGAACACATACCACTTTTCCCGCTTGTTGACAGAGCATGGATTTCTTGGAGCTTAAACACTTGAAATGAAACTTTATCGCCCTTAACCTGGCGAAACCTTGGAGCTTTCAACTTGCACGCCAACTTCAGACTTGCGTGAAGTGAGATACTTCTACCTCTTTCATTCATAAAACTATGCGGTCTTACAAACAGGAAGTGGCAAACAGGAAGTAACATAAAAGACACGACGACATCAAAATAAACCATAAAGAAAGTCAAAGTTCAAACATTTGAATTGACTTTGAGCTAGCTACTTGGTAGTCCTTGGTATCTCTGCTGCGTCATCCTCCAAATATCTTCTATATGGTCCGTTTCGCTATGTTAGCTCTAACGAGCTGGTTGTTCAGCTTCTTCCAGCTGACTGGGTGGTATCGTGTTGCACTTCTGTTTTTGTGTATGATTTTAAGGTACATAAAGATAATGCAATTGAGCACACATACTATATATTGTTAAGTTTAAAATTCCACCATTATATTAATATATTAATTAAATGCTAAGCACGAGTCAATGACTTGACTAAAGGAAAAGTATATGTTTTCATTTTAAAGTACAGTATAAGTGTAAGTCTTAGTATAAATGTACTTAGTCTTAGACTTTGTTTAGAAGTTTCAGTATAAGCCAAGTGTACTTTACTATAAGTATATAAAATATAGTTTATAAAGGTTAACTTCAAGTATACTTGCTCAGTTTTAGTATAAAATAAGTATACTTATAGTAAACTTTAATAAACTTCTTTTTGCTAAGGGATGTGCAATATAAAAAATCTGCAGCGACTTCAACTGAAAAAAATGAGTCGACATATAGCGTAAACTGAACTTTTCATCTGAAACCCAAGGGAAACTATAAGTGGACCAAATGTCACGGTGATCAATAGGTGTTAACAATGTTGCCCGTGACCAGGCAACTCAAAAACAGTTAAGAACGTGGCAGGCAGAGAAATGACAGGTCGGACAAGGATGTAAAATTAAATATAATTTATTAAAGATAATATAAAATAAAAGCAACTGGTGACAAGAATTAAAGTCCTTTGGGCTAGACCAAGTCCACGCCAAGTCCTGTAGGTAGCAGAAGCAGCCTCGCTTCCCAAATCTGCCCCCACACCAAGGAGCAGCAAGCGGCGGCAGAAGAGGCAAGTGGCAGCAGCAAACACGGCAAAGCAGGCGGGCAGCAGCAGCGAGCACGGCAAGGCAGGCAAACAAGGAGGGCAGCAGCAACCACGAGCAGAGCAGCGCAGTCAAGCCGAGCCAATACTGCAACACAGGGAACACAGCAACAGAACAGAGCGAGCGGACCACATACGTAGCAGGCACGGTGCAGGCTTCAAGCACTTACTTCTGCCGGGCGCAGACGAAGTCTGTGGCCCGGAACTGTTGTCTGCGCCTGACCTCGTCCACGGCTGCCGGAGTCCTGGCCAGTCTCTTTCCTCTACGCAGGCAAAACCTGGTGATCCGCCGTCTGGTGCTGTCCCTGCTCAGTTCTCCTCCCGCTGCGTCCAACGGCTCAAAGACGTCCCTGCTGCCTTCGCCTCCCTGTGGACTACCTGCCCAACAAATACATAGACAACCCAGCCCCGCACACACCTGGCACATAATCAGCTACAATCAGCCATCTTTGCCATGATTGGAGGAGGTTAATTGGGTCCATAATCAGGCTGCAATGGGAACACCTGGGGGAAGTTAAACAATCAAGAAAGGTGGACACTGCAAACAGAATAAAGACACTGCAACGAAATGAACCACAGCAATCCAAAAACAAATCCAATGACACGGCAAACAAAATGACACAGCAACCAAAGTACACAAATCAAATTATATCACCCTGTGACACAAACACATGAAACCCAGCAATTACAACAGATTTTATTGTTGCCAGAACTGAATAATTCAATTGAAGTTTGTATAACTTACAAGTCTGTTTTACATTAATTAAAGCTTATCCTGAAGGACAACCTGCATTCTCATTTTGCATTTGCAGGCATTTTGTAACTTACATCATAAAATCTGTGAAGCAGTCTAGTTTTCTTAACATTTATATATTACAAATGAACACACTTTTATAGTTAAAATATCCTAGTTTTATTTGGACCGTTTTGAGCCTCAGCATACAGTTCACAGTTAAAGTAGCCAAAACAAAAGAAATTAAGCGTAACAACTCAAAAAGTAAAAAATAAATAACAAGAACAAAATACTTTATAAAAGGCTACTATGTCGTGGTAATATGGCCTGCCCAAACAAAACTCATACACACCATAAGTCAGTCAAAATATCTTCAAATCCAGTGTAGAGCTTATTTATGAAAGACTGAACTCTTGTTGAGCAGTCATCACCAAGACTCAAGAACACTTTCTGAATCATCTCACAGGTATACTTCCACTCTTTAGGGTATTGAAAGTTGAGAGCATACAACAGCCCAAAAAAAGAGCAAATGCACTCAAAAAATTGTGGATGACCACACTTTCCTCCAGAATGATGCATGAAGCAGATGCCCCTCCATCATCTTCCACCACAGTCAAGACAGCCATTTTGATATCCTTTGTGTACCTCTCCTCTGGATCAGTGTTCTGTTGAGCAACAAAACAAACGAACAGAAATAATTTCATTAGCTACATACCGCATGCTCTTCATTTTTTGTTTAAGTTGTACTGTAAAAATGTACCTACCAAACATGTTCTCAGAATCGTCCCAGCGCCATAATCCCTGAGAAAGAGGGGAAGTCCTCTGAGGGCCACAGTCTTTCTGTGTGCAGAAATGTCAGATGTCAAGACAGACAGGCCTTCTAAATTCATCAGTGAACGAGGCAAAACTGACTTCCTTATAGTGGATGTGTGTACATGTCAGTAAGTCAGCGATTGAGAGAAAGTGTGATTGAGAGAGTGATAGTAATTAATTTACTAGTAATTTTGTTATACCATAGATGATTATGAAGGCTCAGTCAGCATGGAGGAGAAAATCTGGACAAGGTTTATTCTTGCATTGATGCATCAATGGAGAGACAGCACTTTAGGTGTTGATCCACGGTATCTTTAAATTATCCAAAGATTTACAACCAGTAAATAGTAGGTCAACAGGGGGTGTAACCCCTTAGACCCACCCTAAATTAATATGCATTAGACAACTGTGTGTGGCAAGGTTCTTTGTTTGACTTTGGCGGCAAGTGTGAAACATGGATGTGGCACATCTTGAGACGGGCGAATGAATGGGACAGACAATCAAGGTAACAATACACACCTCTATAGGCCAGACACACCTTTGCCAGTACAAAGTGTCACACAAAGCTCTGATTGTGAGTTATAAGAATACAAAATAACAGGAATATAAAATAATAATAAAGAAATGTGTCATGAAAATGTAACATTAAAAATGTTATGTACAATGTCCTTATTATTATTCAGATTCCTTCAAGAGTGAGTGTATGTCTGTGAAAGAATGAATGTGTGTAAGATGGACTGTGTAAGACTGTGTGTGTGTAAAAGTTAGAGAATATCAGTGAGAAAGTATGTGTGAGTGAGTCTCAGAAAAAGTTAATGAGTGTGTATGAGTGACAGAATGTTGCCATCACAACATGTTACCCCCTGCACACACACACCCCACCAGACATACAGTGCCTGACAAAAGTCTTGTCGCTTATCCATTTTGTAGAAACAAAAGCTTATAACCTTACTTTTAATTAATCCATTGGTTTTAGAAATGTCTCATATGAAAGCTAAAACCCTCCTAAATTATGTTTATATACTGAAAATAAATTTGCTTTACTGAAGAAAGATTGATAATTTAATGAACACAGAAAGGTCAGATTTTGGCAAGACAAAAGTTTTGTCGCCTACAGAAAATTGAACAAATAATTTACTTCAAATACAAAAATATGTTGCATAACATCAGTGAATCAAGTAATGGTGCTGTGAGGTTCATATTTAATATCTTGTATGACTTCCATGAGCTTGTAGGACTGCATCCATGTGGTTCGACAATGACTCGTACAATTTCTTGATGAAGTCATCAGGAATAGCAAAAAAAGTAGTCTTACATGCCTCCCAGAGTCCATAAAGATACTTTGGTTTTGCCTTCCATGCTTCGTCTTTCATTCTACCCCAGACATGCTCAATGATGTTCATGTCTTGTGACTGGGCTGGCCAGTCCTGGAGCACCTTGATCTTCTTCGCCTTGTGGAACTTTGATGTAGAGATGGAAGTATGCGATGGAGCACCATCCTGCTGCAAAATTTGTGGTTGGGAATGTAAGAGGTTGCTAATACTTCTTGATATTTTAGGCTATTGACATTGCCTTCCACCCTGCAAATGTCTTAGACCTCCATACTGAATGTAACCCCAGACCATGATTTTTCTGCCACCAACCTTAACTGTTTTCTGTGTGAATCTTGGATCCACACGGGCTCCAGTAGGTCTCCTGCAATATTTGCGGTGGCTGTGATGTAATCCAACCAAAGATTTATCTGAGAAATCTTCTGCCACTTTTCCAGCATCCATCCTTTTAGCAGGCTGTGGGCCTTGCCAAATGTTTTTTAATTGCCTTTTCTTTAGTTTTGGTTTCTGTGCACTGATTCGACCATGGAGGACATTTCGAGACAGAATTCTACTAACTGTTCTGGTTGACACAGGGATTTTAGGTGACCAGGCCTGGTGGAGCTCTGCTGCAGTGAAAAAAGGGGCTGGCCTTGGAACACACGGTCCTCCCGAGCAGTTGTCTAGCAGGGTCTGCCGGACCTGGGCTTGTCAAAAACATCTCTAGTCTATTCAGATCTTTTTCTTATTCTTTGTACTTGACGCTGAGACACATTGAAGGTGTCAGTCACCTCAGCAGCGGATCTGGTCTTCTGGTCCTCTTGATAATTAATGCTTTGGTCTCAGGGTGCATCTTAGGCATGTTGTCAGAGGGCAAGTTGGAGTTGATGTGAAGGTCTGGTATGCTGGGGTTCTTTTTATACACATCCACTAATTGATTGATCAATAACTGATCACAAGTGAGGCTGTAATCTAGGATTGGGTGCATCATATGACAAAGCGACAAGACTTTTGTCTTGCCAAAATCTGACTTTTCTGTGTTCATTAAATGATCAATCTTTCTTCAGTGAAGCAAATTTATTTTAGTATATTGAGCATAATTTGGGAGGGTTTTAGCTTTCATATGAGACATTTCTACAACCAATGTATTAATTAAAAGTCAGGTTATAAGCTTTTGTTTCTACAGAATGGATAAGCGACAAGACTTTTGTCAGGCACTGTACTGCACTTTGCATGCACCAACACCAGAGAGAGAGACTTACTTTCTAAATGTCTTGCTACTCACCTCCTTATCCAACGAGTCAAGGACCAAATTGTGCTCGTCTTGTTCTGTAACATCTTAAGGATTTTAGGGGTGTGAGTTTCAAGTACATTAAGGAATGTTCGTTGCACGTTAACCATTGTTATCCTCTGAAACTCACAGTTAACCTGTGGAGGGAAAAAGTGACAACACTGAGCTGTGTAGAGGCTTTGTGAATGTAAATGAATGTTTGGGTGATATTGAAAGAAACATACCTAGGAAGTATACACTACCGATCAAACTAGGGTTTTAGAACACCCTAATTTTTCCCGTTATTTATTGCAATTCAATTAGTGAAAGTGTGGTGTTCTAAAACTTTTGGCCGGTAGTGTACGTTCATGTAAACAAGAAGGTGAATTGAAGATTTTGGAAGAAAGAAGCAAAACAAGATTTAACACATGAAGCACACTGACCTGACATTCCATGAAGAGTGCTGGCCATCTATGCTTCACCAGATCAACATGGGGTTCCTGGTCAATTATTTCTGTTCTTCTCAAGGAAAATGTACGAATGTGGCAGAATCTGCAAAAATTGGCAACAGAAAAACTGTCTTGAAAGCCAGCCAATCCATGTGCTGCCAAATTATCGGCACAAACACAAAAAAATGGTTCCTTTCACATTGTGACGTTTTGCCTCAACGTACACTACCGATGAAACGTTTTAGAACATCCTAATTTTTCCCGTTATTTATTGCAATTCAAGTAGTGAAAGTTCAATGAATACCCTGAAATGGTACAAAGATAAGTACTGAACAGCCAGAGGTAAAAAAAAAAAATGGTTACCTAAAACCGAAAAATAGCGTACATTTCAGAATTATACAAAAAAGGCCTTTTTAAGGGAACACAAAGTTGGTTACCTGATCAGCAGCAATGAAGGTTAAATCAAGGTTCACCCTACAACAAGAAAGTGACCCAAAACACTAGTCCAAACTATGCCAAAACTACCTCAGGAAAAAAGAACAAGATGCTAAGCTTTGTAGAAGCCGATAATGTAATAACGACCAATAATGTAATAACGACCAATAACGTAATAATTATAATGTAATAAAACCAATAATGTGGTTATTGACCGATAATGTAATAAGATTTATGAGCCAATAACGTAATAAAATTTTGCTGATAACGTAAGAGGGTATTACATTATTGGCTGGCTATTACGTTATTGGCCTTGTACTAAAAAAAACTCAGAAAATGTAATAACTGGTGCCAATAATGTAACATTTTTTCTTTTTTTCTTTTTTACTCCTACATTCAGGGTAGAATGTGTCAGTCTTAAAGTACAATTTACTCCTATAAGCCACTATACTGCCTGTTTGCCTCAGCCCTGACCTGTTATAGTTGCACTACTAAAAGCAGACTGTTAGTTATGGTATCATCCCTTTTTTATTTGTACCATCTTAAAACTATGAAGTGGGAGGGAGGTGGTGTACCCCCAAATAAAACCTTGTTGGGGTCAATTGGATTATTGGCTAAATTAGAATAGCAAAATTAAGAGAGGAGAGGCAGAGCGTATGGTACATTTGAGCTGAAGCCCCATGTTCTTTTCCACATCTCTCATACCAGGAGGAGCATTGGCTTCCTAGTCCCTTACGGTTACATGGAGCTCCCTCAAGTTTGCATTTTCAAACAATAACCCCTGTGTACAGTAAAGAATAAATGAAGTCTTCCTGCGAGTTGCATCAAATAATGACATAAGTCTTTCATTTCCATTCAAACTTTTAATTGAACCACACACATTGTTCCTGGTCATTAAGGTGGTGACAAAGGCATACATTTTAGTATTTTCAAACAATAATCCTCATGTAAATAACTGGTAATAACTGGTGCCAATAGTGTGACATTATATTGTTCCTTTTATTCTTACATTCTGTATAGAATGTGTCTGTCCTAAAGTACTATGTATTCTTTTAAGTGAAAGACTGTTTGTCTCAGACCTAACTTCACACGTACACAGTAGGCCCGAATAGTTTAATAAACAGGCCTTTTGGTCATAAGGTGCAATACCCACTTTGGGGTCTTGCAACCAGATATAATACTTAAATTCTGACTTATTATTACCCTTGCAAAAATGTTTTGGAAAAGCAATTTGGAAGTGGCTGAAAGTACCTATAGCTTCTCCATGAAATCTGTTGTTATGCTACTGTTCATCTTTCTTCTAATCTCAGTCTAATGTCATTCACATTTAGGTATCCTTCTGCATTTTAACATTTGGAGCAAAGGCTAATACACATTAAAACCAGCAGTGTTAATTCCACACTTAGAGAGTCAATTTAACACCATATGTATTTGGTCCCACAGTATTCTGTAAGTGTTGATTTGACACTGATTTTTTTTCCTGTGTAGGGTGTAGTAAATTGGAAAAACATATTGGTAAAAGAAAATAAACAAATCATTAAAAAAGCAATGGCATCAGCCATATGTATCTGCTAAAAAAAATCTATAATCACTGGAGCTGTTTCTGCCAGTCAGCATTGGCTAAGGTTGGTCAAAGAGAAGGTTTAGCCTATGCTTAACTGCATAACTACACCTTGGTGTTTGTGGGACTCCACAGAGATACCAGCATCTTAAAATGTTGCCTGTTTCACCTGTTTATTGGTTTGTAATAGTATTTTTAGAATATGTTCTCTTAATCTGAAGTAGGCCGATTAATCTGGTAGAAACCTTTCTTATTGTGCCTTATGAAATCTAGTTGATTAATTCAAGTTTGTCTTTACTGAAATGGCCTTTGATTCTAAATTAATCTTCTTCTTCTTATTATTATTATTATTATTATATAGGCCTAGTAATACTACTAAGTAGGTCTACTACTACTACTACTACTACTAGGCTACTACTAGATTGTAAATAGGCCTAGGTTATAGTCGGTAGGTCTAGTAGCCTAATAATCATTTATCATATAATCATATTATTTATCTATCTATCTATCTATCTATCTATCTATCTATCTATTTATCTATTTATCTATCTATTCATTTATTTATTTATTTATTTATTATTCGTATGACACCATTGCTGTACAAGATCCTTTTCATGGCCGGGCCAAAGCTGTCAGCCACCCTACAAGTCATGTGACACTGGCCACAAAGATTGTCCATGGTAACGAACATTCAAAAATATTCTATGTTCTATTTCAATTGTCCACGAAATCGAATGATCATTCGTTGCGTTGTCCACAGTTATCATCAGCAGGCTTCCTTAGGCCTACATCTATGACAAAATGTGAAAAGGTAAGCTAATTATAATTATTGATGGCATTTATGAAAAAACCTTTCTCCTTACTGTTTCCTTTATTCAATTAATCGCCCATCCTCTATCAGGACAGCCGACATTCGGTTCGTTGACAGACCAATTAGAGAAGAAGATAGGCCGTCTTAGCTTTATCAGCACGATGTCGATTAGCATAAAGCAATGCAGAAAGCTATGTGCGAAAGTTGTGCCCTGCGCAAAAGCACTCCATTTCATTTAGAAGATGGCAAATACAGCGAGACGCAATTTGGATATTGTAGGCCTATGCTTGATAATTTTCAGCGTCATCATTCATTCCATTGAGACAGCCAAAACTTTGATTCACTCACGTGTAATGTCTATATTTAGGCTATTCATTGTAGCACACGTTTCTTATTAATGTAGCCTATTTGTAGTTTATGCAGTCGTATTAATTGCCGTTATTTAGTTACACTGAAGAGTAGGTAGGAATTAGGAATGGGCAGAGGCTTTGGGAATAGCCAAGGGCAGTGCTCCATCATAGCCTGCCGCTGCATGTCTTTGGCGATATTGTTGCCAGATTATTTGTTTGCGTTGTGGGTTGGCCTATACAAAGCTGAGGGTGCCCATTCATGAAGCCGTAAAATAGGGGAAACGCGTCTTTCAAATCACGTTCGGTATTCACCGCGGAGTTCAGCACCACACTCGTGGATAGCTCCCTTCGTTTCCACAGCTTGGTCTTTGTATTTGTGCACACAGCATGCGAGATCAGTACGAATGTGTCTATTTGGCCTATAAGAAGTAGTCACTTCTCCAAGGGTAAATTTCAGAGGCATTCAGCACCACATGGGTGGGTAGCTCCACTTAAAAGCAACTTAGGTGTAAGAATGGCTAGGCCTATATATCAAAAGGTTTTGTAATGGCAGGATTTCAGAATGCTAGTTGCTGTGTGTGTGTGTGTGTGTGTGTGTGTGTGTGTGTGTGTGTGTGTGGTTGTTGTTGTTGTTGTTGTTGTTGTTGTTGTTGTTGTTGTTATTGTTGGTGGTGGTGATTCGAGCAAAGTAAATAATATAAATAGCTGTGAAGTTATTAGGAAATATCTGTTTGAAATGACATCTATGTAGATTTCAAAGCACAAAGTAATTACTGTTTTTTAACATCATCACAGGTATTGGACTGATGAGAAGAGAAAGAACATGAGGATGCTACAGGCGATCTTGGTCCTCTCCTGTATCATTTATCAATGTAGAGGCTATGGGCAAAGATCAATGACAGATGAGACCTATGATGTAATTCTGAAGGCACTGAAGGGAGAATTTACAGTTCCTGTAGCAGAGAGGTCAAGGGTCCAGCGTACTGCATTAATTCGTCTTTGGCGGAATAGAAAACATTACGGCCTCAGTGGAAATGGCAAGAGCATTACATGGGATGGAAAACTTGTTGCTAAAAAGTCAAGCATCTCCTCAGTCGTGAATAGGGGTCTTAATGACACAAAGGGCTCTGGTGCAAGAAAATTAAAAGTTCACTTAAGAGGATGTTACTCAGGAATTAGCCAGGCAAGTGCGCAAGAAGTATTGAACCAATCGACACGTTACCAGTTGCACAAAACATCGTTCGGTAATAAGCCTATTCCAAAACCTATTATTGCAAAGGCAGTCCAAGATCGTCACCAGATAGACCTAGTCGACATGAGCAGATGTAAACTAAAGCATGGCCGAACCACATATAGGTATATACTGACAGTCATTGATGTATTTAGCAGGTATCTATGGCTAAAACCATTGAAAAGCAAGCATAGCTCAGAGGTAGCTAAACATCTTGAGGACATCTATATTGAACATGGCCCGCCAAAAATTGTACAACATGACCAAGGTAAAGAATTTAAAGGTGCTGTTGAAAAACTCCTCAAGTCCCTTAATGTGAAAACAATTCGGAGCTCGCCATATCCTCCCCAGAGTCAGGGTAAAGTGGAGAGGAGCCACCGTGCCCTCAGAAAAAAAATAATGTACGATTTGGTCAACTTTGAAAAAGGAGGGGTAAACTGGGTCAGTCATTTGCCCCAGTATGGAAGGGTAATGAATGAAGACCCAAAAGAGATTCTGAATTGGATGTCACCCTTTCAGGTTTACTATGGAAGAAAGAGTCACAGGATATCTAATCAGTTAGCTTCCCATTTTGAAGTGGAAGAAACTTGTCAGGCAGGTAAAAAAATACTGCCTTCTCAGAAGCACAGACTTGTGTTTGAGAATAAGCGCAAAAGAATAAGGAAAAGGGCCCAAAAAGCAACACAACACTGCATACAGCGAAATGCTTTATATGGAAAACATAAATCGTCTATATATGAAGTGAACGATAATGTGTTGGTCAGAGTGAGGACTGGAAACCACAGGGTAGGACAAAAATATTTCATAATTCCAGGTGTAGTTGTGAAAAGAAACTTAAAATTTGATCAATACAAAATAAAGTTTCAAATGGTAAATAGCTCAAGTGCAACACTAAGGTGGTTTTCAGTCTCTGATGTGACCAGTGTCACACGATTGGAGGAAAAACAGCGTGTCAAATCCCAGCCCAAAAACAAAACAAACAAAGCATCAAAACAAAGGCATCTCTACATTCCTTTTACACACGAGACAAGACTGGAGACCTTTCAGTTGTCAAACCTGAATGTTCGGTTTGATCCATTACCCGATGGTAACTGCCAATTTTCAGCTATAGCTGACCAGCTGTCGATAATTGGAGTCTTCTGGTCTGCAAAAACACTACGCAAAGAAATTGTTGCTGATCTTACATTGGTGCCAAATGGGATGGATGGATCCCCTCTTTCCAACTATGTGGAAGGGTCATGGGAAGATTATTTACAGAGGATGACACAGAATGGCACACATGGTGACCACATTACTCTTCAAAAAGCATCTCAGATGTACAATGTTCAATTCCTTATTGTGTCCACCCTTGGAGTTGATGCCTCAACAATTATCTCACCTTCTGGTATATATTGTGATGACTTGCCTCTATTGGTCCTTGGACATTTTGCAGAGGGAGAGGGTGAACATTATGTAAGTTTAGATGGACCCACTTCCGGCTTTGTCCAGACCATTCAGCAAGCAGAGTCACAGAGTATTTTCAAATATGGCGGATATTGCTGACGGGCTGGCTGATTGTGAACCTCTTAGCAATCCTGAATCATCCCTCATACCAGATGAACCTGACCAAATTGTTGAAATTCAGTCTATACCTAGTTCTGTGGTAGAGCATGCCGGGAATGAGCCTGCAGCTCCAAATCTACCTCTAGAGGTGATTTCAAAAATTATCGAGTTCTCTCTCAAAAATGACATGACAATGTTGGGTACCTTTAATCAAGTCTCACCCTCATTTAGTGAATTAGCGGCCCCTTTCCATCCTTCTTTATACATACGAGAGTCATTGGTAAGTTCTCTAGGACTAAGTAAAGACCATGCGTGTTCCATAAGTATAATGAAGCTGTATAAAGCTGCGGGACGAAACAGTGGCCTGAGTTTACGTATAAAAGAACTATTTGGGAAGAACAGTCGTTGGATGACTGCCTGGCTTCTGCTAATCCACATAGCCTTTGGGCAGTTTGAAGTTAAAGATGTTTACTGGCACAAATAACTCACAACACACAAAGCACATAGATTTAAGAAGTGCTAGACATTTTTATTTTTTTATTTTCCTCTGTTTTTCAGTGGACATCTTGAAGTCCTATTTTATACTGATCTTTGTTTTACAAATCATATTTTTGGTGTGAGGATGACAAATAAGATACAGCATAGTGCAAATAGTTTTACAAGAAAAGTGTGTGGTTCAATTGAAGGTTTGAATTAAAATGAAAAAAAAAAATCATCATTGGAGAAAACTCTCATTTAGACATGTGGGTTACATGTGGATTATTATCTAAAAATGGAGAATACTGTGTGTGTGTTTGTGCAGGCAGTTACCGTGCAGGTGTGTGTAACAGTTGAATGTTTGAACCCCCACACATAAACATTTAATTGTACTCTTTACATCACAGATTATTGTTTGAAAATGCACATGGGTGCGGTTCCATTAAAAGCTCTATAAAATGTTTTAGATGTTTAGAGTTAATTGTACTCTTTACGTGTGGATTATTGTTTGAAAATACTACAATATATGCCTACAGTATGTCACCACCTTAATGACCAGGAACAATGTGTGTGGTTCAATTAAAAGTTTGAATGGAAATGAAAGACTCATGTCATTATTTGATGCAACTCGCAGGAAGACTTCATTTATTCTTTACTGTACACAGGGGTTATTGTTTGAAAATGCAAACTTGAGGGAGCTCCATGTAACCGTAAGGGACTAGGAAGCCAATGCTCCTCCTGGTATGAGAGATGTGGAAAAGAACATGGGGCTTCAGCTCAAATGTACCATACGCTCTGCCTCTCCTCTCTTAAAAGTATTCATGCAAATTAAAAATTTGAAATTTTGGTATTCTAATTTAGCCAATAATCCAATTGACCCCAACAAGGTTTTATTTGGGGGTACACACAACTCCCTCCCACTTCATAATTTTAAGTTTGTACAAATAAAAAAGGGATGATACCATAACTAACAGTCTGCTTTTAGTAGTGCAACTATAACAGGTCAGGGCTGAGGCAACCAGGCAGTATAGTGGCTTATAGGAGTAAATTGTACTTTAAGACACTCTACCCTGAATGTAGGAGTAAAAAAGAAAAAAAGAAAAATGTTATATTATTGGCACCAGTTATTACATTTTCTGAGTTTTTTTTTAGTACAAGGCCAATAACGTAATAGCCAGCCAATAATGTAATACCTTATTACGTTATCGGCAAAATTTTATTACGTTATTGGCTCATAAATCTTATTACATTATCTGTCAATTATTACATTATTGGTTTTATTACATTATAATTATTACGTTATTGGTTGTTATTACATTATTGGTCGTTATTACATTATCGGCTTCTACAAGCTTGAAAACATGGAGTGGCCAGCACAATCTCCAGACTTGAACCTGTAACACATTACAGCCTAAATGCTGACAAACCAAGTATAGGATGATATTGGTATGTATGAAAGTGTTCCAAATGACATGAAATACTCTAATACAAGTTCATTTCAAATAATTGTCCTAGAATTTGAGAGAATGGTCATGATTTTTGTCCGTGCTCATCGAGCTGGTTTGGGAAGAACTGGACAGAAGAGTGAAAGTCAAGCAGCCTACAAGTGCCACACATTTATGGGAACTTCTGCAACAAACTTTGGAAGAACTTTCTGAAGAATGTTTGATTTCCCTTGCAGAAAGAATGCCATGAGTATGCTTAGGTGGTTGCTTCGATAAGTCAAAAGTTTAGAAATTTTGGTTTATAAATTGATTTCATGATTTATTTATTTTTTTACTTAAATTGCTCATTTGTTCTGTGCTTCCATGTTTAGAGTGCAATGACACAATAAACTGAACTTTCAGTAAAAAACTGGGAAAAGTGTGGTGTTCTAAAACTTTTGGCCGGTAGTGTATGTTCATGTAAACAAGAAGGTGAATTGAAGATTTTGGAAGAAAAAAGCAAAACAAGATTTAACACATGAAGCACACTGACCTGACATTCCATGAAGAGTGCTGGCCATCTATGCTTCACCAGATCAACATGGGGTTCCTGGTCAATTATTTCTGTTCTTCTCAAGGAAAATGTACGAATGTGGCAGAATCTGCAAAAATTGGCAACAGAAAAACTGTCTTGAAAGCCAGCCAATCCATGTGCTGCCAAATTATCCGCATAAACACAAAAAATGGTTCCTTTCACATTGTGATGTTTTGCCTCAACGTACACTACCAATCAAACGTTATAGGACACCCTGCTTTTTCCCGTTATTTATTGCAATTCAAGTAGTGAAAGTTCAATGAATACCCTGAAATGGTACAAAGATAAGTACTGAACAGCCAGAGGTAAAAAATATGGTTACCTAAAACCGAAAAATAGTGTACATTTCAGAATTATACAAAAAAGACCTTTTTCAGGGAACACAAAGTTGGTTACCTGATCAGCAGCAATGAAGGTTAAATCAAGGTTCATCCTACAGCAAGAAAAAGACCCAAAACACTAGTCCAAACTATGCCAAAACTACCTCAGGAAAAAAGAACAAGATGGTAAGCTTGAAAACATGGAGTGGCCAGCACAATCTCCAGACTTGAACCACATCGAGCTGGTTTTGGAAGAGCTGGACAGAAGAGTGAAAGTCAAGCAGCCTACAAGTGCCACACATTTATGGGAACTTCTGCAACAAACTTTGGAAGAACTTTGTGAAGAATATTTGATTGCCCTTGCAGAAAGAATGCCATGAGTATGCTCAGGTGGCTACTTCGATAAGTCAAAAGTTCAGAAATTTTGGTTTATAAATTCATTTCATGATTTTTTTTTAACTTAAATTGCTTATTTGTTCTGTGCTTCCATTTTTAGAGTGCAATGACACAATAAACTGAACTTTCAGTAAAAAACTGGAAAAAGTGTGGTGTTCTAAAACTTTTGGCCGGTAGGGTATGTTCATGTAAACAAGAAGGTGAATTGAAGATTTTGAAAGAAAGAAGTGTCACGGCCCGGTAGGGTGGCTGTGGGATCTCTCCCAGGTAGCAGTGCTGTAGTTTTTGTTTAATAGGTGGGAGTTGGTGGGAGTTGGACGAGGAAGCCAGGCTGGCTGCTGGTTGGTCGACACCAAGGGTCTGGTGAAGGCTGACTGTTTAAAATGGCATGGCTGCCAGTTGGACTCTCTCTCTTTCCTGACACCGGCGTTCTGCTCGGTGCCTGCTGGACGGCAGGCCTAACGCTGGCCAGGGCGCAGCTCCGTTTTTCTTTAGTTTTGTCTTTCGTTTATAGATCTGCAGATTTTTGTAATATAGTATTTTGTAAATAAATTATATTTCTTATACAGCAACTCCCATGTGTCCTCCAAATCTTGTCCAGTATAAAGGAAGACTGTGACAAATGGGGGCTCGTCAGCTTACGAATCCGGCCTAGATACTAGCGTCAATGTTTGTTTGGGTAGCCTGGATTTCTGAATCAATCGCTACGTGGCATGACGTCAGCGTAGTGCAGAGAATCTGTTTAGTAGTAGGAGCGTGTGTTTGGAACATGCTGCTGGCTACGTTTGTTTGAAAAATGACAGCATGGGTAAGTGTTGCGTGTAGCTGGTTTCTGTTGTGAATTGGTTGGTGAAGGGATTTCTTTTGTCCCGGTAGCCTGTTTTGCTCTAATGAGCGAGCTCTGTTGCAAGATATGTTTGAGTAATGCTACTTGTCAGTAAGAAGTGTTTGTGTATCGGTAGCCTGTTTGAGAAGTTGTAGTATAATGCTACCTGTTGCAGGATAGGTTATCCCGTGGTCTGTTAAGCGTGGTGCGATTTGACTGTAATCTGTGAACGTTTCATCGAGGTGAGCCTTTCTGTTATTTTGATGGTGCTGGCTTAACTTGCTGCTTGCTGCATGTGGCCTATCTGTTTATTGCAGTGTTTTCTCCCTGTAAGGGGCGGATTCCCTTTGGAGTTCGTCCTGGGGGATTTATAGTGTGGTGTTATCGGTGGTTAGAGCGGTTGTCTCGGGAGCACAGCCGATGCTGCAGGTGAGTCGCTAATTGTTAGTTGCTTGCCGGGCATACGGTATCTAGTGTTAATACCCGCCGCCGAGCACCTGAAGAGTTAGAGGGAAGTTAATTCGTTTTTTGGTTAGGTAGTCAGAGGGAGCAAACACGGCAACCTGTTGGCCTGTGTGGTGGTTTAGCAGCGTGTTGTAAGAGCATCATTCTGTAGTTGATTGATTGATTGATTGATTGATGACTTTATTAGTACCCAAAGGTAGATTTGGTTTGCAGTCAAGTGAACTCTGCTCATACAAAACAACCAAACATCTTGGACACACATAACATACAAACATTTCACACGAAACACAAGACATGACATACAAGAATTTCACACTAGACACAAGACAACACTAAAAGTAGTGCATCCTATTTAAGAGACATGGTATCATATGGTACACATCATAAATACCCTAAAATATCAATACATCATAAAATACCCTAAAATGTGCCATCACAGTCTGTGTTTAGAGGCTATTTTGTTAATTTCCCTAATAGCGGAGGGGACAAAGCTTCCTCTGAAGCGCTTTGTTTTACAGGCAGGCTGGCTGTATCTATGACCAGAGGGTAGGAGCTGGAATTCCCTATTTAGTGGGTGGGAGCCATCTTGTAAAATGGAGTCCGCCATCCTCTGTAGTTGCCTGTTGTAAAGGGATTCAGGGCTAAGCTGTGACTGTCCAATGAGTCTGCTGGACCATTTAACTATTTGATTGAGTGAGTTTTTGTTTTTCAGAGATAGATTGTTAAACCAGCATACCAAACAGAAGGATAAAATAGATTCAATAAAAGCACGATAAAACAGAGTCAGTAGGCTTCGGTCAATGTGGAAGTAAGACAATTTCCTCAGACAATACATACGTTGGTTGGCCTTTTTAAAAACAGCTCCACAGTTTGCCTCAAAAGTGAGTTTGTTATCGATGATGGTGCCAAGATATTTATATTTGTCCACTATCTCCACACTCTGGCCATGAATTTCTGTGGGAATCTGAGTCTGGGGGTGCTTCCTAAAATCAACGATCATGTCCTTGGTCTTTAAAACATTCATCTGTAAAAAGGACTTGTCACACCAGTCTTTGAATTCATCTACTATTGGGCCATGGCTTGTTTCACTGCCATGCAACAAACTTAAAATAACTGTGTCATCAGCATATTTTATAATGGATCTGCCAGCTCTGTTGCTCTGGCACATATTTGTATATAAAATGAACAGCAGGGGGGACAGAACACATCCTTGTGGTGATCCAGTGGAACTGCAGGTCTGGTCAGACATAGGGCCCTATTTTGCCGCGGCGCATTGTGCATTCGCGACATGCGCATGCTGTCATTGCTATTCTGTGCCAGCGCAACGTTCATTTTTTCAGTCAAAAAATCACGTTGTCTAGATAGCAGATGACATTGCGCCGTGACGGGCGGTCAGCGAAAAGAAGAGGTGTGGTCTGGCGCGAAGCGCACCAGATGCTATTATGAGGACGTATAAACCATTTGCGCTTTTGATTAATAAAAAGGTGCTTTTTCGTCACTGGCGCATTGTTGAAAAGCTATTTTAGAGGCGCACAACGCTTTGAACCCCGATGTACCTGCTGCTGCGCCAGAGAGGCGAGCTGAACTGGCAGAAAAGTTGCAACATGTATAGCCTGTATAGTTATGTATTTGTATGTTTTAGTAAGCAAACATGCACAAATAATGAGAATATAGCAATGTTGTGCAGTTTATAGCAATGTTCTGCAGTTTGTTTACAATTTCTTTTGTCGTTTTAAATAAACAGCGATTGCAATGTTCTGCAGTTTATTTACGATTTCTTTTGTTTTAAATAAACAGCGTGGCAAGTTGTAAGAAATAAGATGGACAAATCGTCAAAAAGAAAACTAGTGGACTAATGGCTTGATGGACCTATACCTTCCGTTTATTTTTGATGTTTCCTTTGAGTTTAAGGCTTTGTTTCCCTCTTCTAACGTTATTGTACCGCTTTCGGCGCACAGTGCGTTGAACCCCGATGTACCTGCTGCTGCCCCAGAGAGGCGAGCTGAACTGGCAGAAAAGTTGCAACGTGTATAGCCTGTATAGCCATGTATTTTTATGTTTTAATAAGCAAACAGGCACAAATAATAAGAGTATAGCAATGTTTTGCAGTTTATAGCAATGTTCTGCAGTTTCTTTTGTCTTTTAAATAAACAGCGATTGCAGTGCTCTGCAGTTTATTTAATAAACAGCGTGGAAAGTTGTAAGAAATGAAATGGACTAATCATCAAAAAGAAAACTAGTGGACTAATGGTTTGATGGACCTCCACCTTTTATTTTTGATGTTTCCTTTCAGTTTAAAGCTTTTGTTTCACGTCTTCTAACGTTGCCGCTTTGGTCACTGTTCGAAAGTTCTCTTCTTGCCAAATGAGGACACAATTATTGAAGATATTTCCTCCCATACTTCTATGACCCGCGGAGGTTTGGGGGGATTCTTTCCATCCCCGAATATTAACTACTCACGCGCTTTTACTTCACTCACGAGCAGATCGGTCTCCTCCACCGAAAAGCTCCTCCCGTCCGGGTAAATCCACCATCGTAATAGCAACAGGCTATGGACAATGCGCCCGCTGGCTCTTAAAGGGAATGAGAGTATAAATTCTCATTGGTTAATTGTATGTTACGCCCAAAACACACCCATGACTAATGAAGTAACTTAACCCAACCCTTTTGAACGATGCGCCTGGCGCAATGTTCGCTTTTTCCGCCGTGAAAATACCAAATTGTGTCGGGAACGCCCCCAAAGCAACTTGCGCGACAGACTTTAGACAATGCGCTTATGATCGTGAAAATAGAGCCCATAGTCCCATTGATCCGTACTCTCTGTGTCCGGTTTATTAAAAAATATAAAATCCACCCCAAAAGGTTTTTACTCAAATTAAATTCCTCCTCAAGCCTTCCCATCAGAACATGAGGTTGGATACAATTAAAAGCAGACATAAAATCAATAAATAAGAGTTGGGCATGGGTGTCTTTCAATTCTAAATTTTTAAAAATCATATTCAAAAGGGTGGCAGTGGCATCTTCAACTCCCCTCTGTGGTCTATAGGCGAACTGTAGTGCATCCATGTCAGGCTGTGTCCTCAGAGTAACTACAGATTTTATTAATTTTTCAAAAGTTTTCATGACAATGGATGTGAGCGCTATGGGTCTGAAATCGTTTAGCACTTTAGGGCAACTGGATTTGGGGACTGGGGACCACCACAGCATCCTTCCAACATTTGGGCACATGCTGGGTTTGCAGGGACTTGTTGAATATGTGGTGGAATATTGGAGCCAGTTCTTTGGAGCATGTTTTCAGCAGACGACCACAAATGTCATCCGGTCCTTTACCCTTGTTTGTTTTTGTGTGTGTGAATGCTCTAACAATGTCCTTTTCTCTTATCTGATGGTGATCCTGGTCCATAAGTCTATGTCTCAGGTCATGTATTTCACTGTTAAAATCAGTTCCATCAAAGCGATTATAGAAACTGTTCAGGGCATTTGCAAGGTCGTTGTCAGAGTCAAAGCCCTCAAGTGTGATGGTATTGCTTGTGTCAGACCTATTGCCTGCAATGCTTTTCATGCATGACCATGCAGAGCCTAGTTTATTTGTGGCCACGTTATGTTGTAATTTTTCCTTATAGCTCTGTTTTGCTCTTAGTATTTCAGTTTTCATATTTTTCGTGGCTAATTGTATGTCACATGCAGATCCCTGCTTAAAGGCATTTTTCTTGGCCTGAATGCAGGTTTTAACGGATTTGTCAACCCATGGTCTATTGTTGGGATAGATTTTAACTTTTTTACTCGGGAGGATCATGTCTCGTCAAGATCTTCTCCGCAGGCATTGTCGTCCAAAAATTAGTTATCAACAAAGTAGAGACAAAGCCAAGCCGAGTAGTGGTAAATGACAAAACCTCCGAGGTTTATTGTGACGGATCCGGGAGCTTAATACAGCGTGCACCTAAGGCTGTGACCATACAAACTCAAAGATCTGGGGCACACCGCCCTCCTTATATACAGGTGTGACGCCTTTGTTTAGTGTGGCGGGAGATTCGGGAGATCTGGTTGGGGGTGGGGATACACGTTGCAAAGGAAGCACGCCCCAACATACATGCATCTTTGATTTTTCTACTACATTACCCCCCTTTGAAAGTTTTCAAACTTTCACATAAAAAAAAAAATGTTACATGTTACGTTACAATGGAGGTAAATGAAACCCAGGTTAAAATAAATTAAAACAGCCTTAACATGTGTAAAAAAAAACATTCTGAACTTCAGCTCAAAAGGAAATTGACAGTAGGGAGTCTGTACAGATAAAAAGATGGTTCCATGAGCAAATGAAATACCGTAAACATGATATTATGACTATAGATCTAACTGACTGGACTATTACAATTACCATTAATGCATCCAAGAAGAACTAAACAAATACATTTATAGTTTCCATGAATGAGACCTGCCAGTCTCTCTTTTCTTTATCAGTCACACTCGCGGGGAAAGGCAAAAACCATGTTACCCAAAGTAAAACCACTATCATTGCCAATTATGTGGAAACCGATGAGAGGTTTGGGAAAATTCCTTTCCGGTGTCATGTGAGAATGACCACCCAGGTTTGGACAGCCGAGAGCGGACAAAAATGTGCATTAAAGAAGGTCTATACAATTGTGTCATCTTGTGTCATCTTTCTACATGTTGAAACTCTAAATACGCTGATATTGTGGCTGTGACAGAATACTGTAGAATGTTGGAAAGAAGTACCAACAACAATAGACCATGCTAACAGACTTATGGAAAGCAAAACAAAAACAAACAGACCATGCTAAACAGACATATGAAAAACAACAACAGACCATGCTAAACAAACAGACCATGCTAAACAGACATATGAAAAACAACAACAGACCATGCTAAACAAACATATGAAAAGTATGGTGAACACCATCATCTTGGTAGCTGTAGAATTCCTGTAATAGAAAGAAGTATGGGGATGACGCATATGATGTTTGACTCCTCTTCATGTGGTGTGTGGTGTGCAGTGTGTCTGTGTGTGGACACACGCAAACAAGAGTAATCCTCTTCATCTTCTTAAACCTTGAAACGCCTATGCTGAAAGCCAGGGTAGACTGCCTGTGCCTTCTGGATCCGTACTGCTCATGGGGTTTATTCTGCCCACAGTAGGTCCACTATGCTAAAAGTGTGTGTGTGTGTGTAGTTTCTGTGTTGGTTCGTTGCTCCAATTTCACCAGCGACTTTCTCCGGTCTTCCTCCAGTAAAATGTGACTTGGCACAGGGGTCTTTGTAATGTCCCCCTTTTGACACCTTGTGAATGTAGCAGAATCAGTAAAATCCTTGTTCTTCAATGATGAGGCAAGGCATCGGTTTCCTGCAAATCTCAAACAAATCTTAAGTGTGGTTATGAAAATGGTTAAACTATCTCCTATAGAGATTTCAGTTAGCTTTTCAGTGTCCATCTAAGGACTTCATAACTTGTAGTTAACCTATAACTTGTAGTATTGATAGTGCAGGCATGAGTACAGTCAGAATCACGACCCCTCCTCACCCCCATCCTCCATTGAAACTGATTTGATTCATAAGGCTGATTAGACTATACATGTCTGGCTGGGCTATTGGAGTCAGTTGTTTTCTTAGAATCTGACCTAAAACAGAGACACAAAGTCACAAGGACACAAAGACACTCTAATCCAACAGTACTTGTGTATTCAATATTGACACCCAAAGAGATTGTAGCTCAGAGTAGCTCAGACTGACCAGCTTTTGTTAGGCGACGATGGGTGTTGACTTAACGTGTCTGCAAAAAGGTGGTGATCCTAAAAACCATCAGGAAGTGATTCAAGACTAATCAGAAGGTGATCCTAGACTCATCAGCCATCAAGCTACCCCCCATTTTCCATTGAAAGTTAATAGCCTATAGTCTACAAACCGTACTCCTCCCCCTTTCTGATCTGCTACGCTGTTAACAGCTTACCAGATCAGGGTCCTTTGCAGCAAACACTACACAAGTTTTACCTTGTTTCAATCTTACAACTATCCTTAATGTCTAACCTTGACGGGGAAAAACCATTTAGTGTCCACAATTAAATTACGCCATAAGTTTAAATAACTCAGACGGGGAAGCACCTTTTGATCTCCACTATTAAGTTACGTCATTAATTAAACTTTTCACTCTAAATCAGCAAAGGAGAGATGACATAATACCAGAAGTGTACCAAAGCTTAACACGTGATGTGATTCTACAACCTTGCCCCTTCTCCTCTGCTCAAAATCTTAGCTTACTAAGTCCCAACATTTATCACTTTTAACCAACCCAAACAGTCCCGCCACATTTCTTTAAATTGGCTTCACACACATCAGTTTAGAGAACCGGACCTGTTGGGCCTACAGTGATCTGTGAGTTCTCCACTCACCAATACTTGATAATGGACCAAGAACAGCTTAGATCTGATGGGCGTCGTGGTGTGTGTAGCAGTCAACACCTCTCAATGGTGTCTTCCTTCAGTGTTTTAGCTTTTGTTTGGCCGTGGCACACAATTATTTTCTGAAGAACTTAAAACTGTTTAGATAACACAGGCAGAATTAAAATAATGCACAACTAGAGGATGGTGTGGAGGTTGAGACCAAACTGCACTTTAGCCATTTAAGTTTAAGTGTCCTGGGCTTGCATTGTAAACATAATATGTACTACAGATTGACATGACCTCTTCTAGTTTCTTATATCAATGTGACCTTATAGACATAGAGATGACAATGCTACAGACAGGACAACCAATAAGTTTCATCAGTGGATTAAAACAAACAAATAAACAATGGAATAACTGCAAACAAAATAAATAAATGAATCTCTGCATTGAGTATATGAGGCAAAATGACCAGTATAGCTTAAAAGCATTAAAATGTATATGTTTCTATGTTCTATGCTGAGACGTTTCAGACATCAAATTCATCACACCTTCTCTAGGTGACCAAATGGCAATCGATTAGCATAAAAACAGGTTTTGTACGACTCTTGAGTGGTTTCTGAAGTCTCTGCTTCAGAGGGGTTAAAACACGCTCGTCTGTTGTGAACGAACACAAAGAGGTTATGGAAAGGCAAACATTTTGCACAGGTATTCTCAAGGATGACTCATCAGAAAACATATTTAGCAGTGACACAAACGAAATCTGATGCAATCCGAACACAATTCGAAATCTGTAATCAAAATCGAATTCTTGTTAAAGTCAGGTTCTGCATCAAATCATATTTTCGCCTGATAGGTTTAGCTTCATAAACCTAAACAAAGAAATGGATAAAAGCGTGAAAGTTAAATGTCATGTTACAAATCCATACAGTCTTTCAAATCTAAACTGGAAATCCTGTGAACAAATGAAAGTGGTAAATGTGGTCTTTGTAGCAACACTATGATAAGTATGCTACAAGTATGTTGTAAGTACAAACTTATAAAGGGTGCCCCGCGTTGTTCCTTTATATCCCGTCTGTTGTCTAATGCTTCTAACTGAACTGTGATACCCAGCACACATATATAACTTTATCCCAGTAAGGGTAAATCCCTACTTTCCCCAACATATAAAGTAAACCTTCAACAGCATAAATATTTACAACAATACACGTCCAAATTCAATACCCATAACATATTTACAGTCCACAGTTCGCCTTTCAAACAGTTCACCGTTCAGCGCAAACTTGATTCAATGAATGTCTATGAGTTGCAGGCCTGTTCGGAGCTTGGGATCGGTGAGGCCACAAACTTAACAGCCGCTTCACTCTCATGAGCCAAACAAAGAAACAAAACAAAAAACACCTTTACCTCGTTGTTGCGCAATGTCCAGAAGCCCTCAACAGCGATGTAGCCTAGCTCCCCACAGCGTCGCGGGACTCCTTGATTTCTGCAGAATCTCCTAGGTTCAACTTGTTCAGTCGAACGACACTCTGCGTCGTGTCTCCGTAGTCCCAACACTGTAAAAAGCTGCACTTCTACCGCCTAGCACTGTCTCAGAGGTTAATTTTCCGAAAACAGCGTTCTTTCTTCTAAAAAAAATTGCGCAGACTCACTCTTTCAATTACCGACCAATCAGGATAAATCAGAGTTGCACATCCAATCAAATTCACCATCAACTCTGTTTCCAGGCAGAATAGCCATCTGTGGGTTTTCACAGGCACATAAAAAAAACATCTTGCAACAGTACATACACACAGCCGTCACATACAACAAAATGCAAATAAAACATGAAATAAACAAGGTAACAAGGTAAATAAGGTTTTAACCCTGTTACAAACACAAAAAACATTACCTTGGCTGGCCTGGCCAACTCTCACACACTCATTCACTCGCTCCGGAGACAAAGGGGAATACATGCTCGTGGTTAGTGTTAGATTTCGGTTAATTGTTATGCTCTCAACAGAGCAGAAGACATGCAGTTTGAGGGAATAACACACAGACATAGATACGCACAAACATACACATACGCAACCACACACACACACACAACCTAGGCTCGCACACACAAACTTTTAATGGTTCGCTCGCTTAACGCACCAGTTCGTTCGCTCACTAACATTCAATGCCCGTCGGCAGACTAGTGGGAGTTATCAAGGACACCCATATGATGATAATAATCAGTACTAACGATTATAAACACTGCATGTACCAGATCTGTTCGTTCTATGACAAATACACACACAAAGTTACCAACACATTCTCGTTTCCGGCACGAGCTTCTTGCCCCGCAAGGTACAGACTCCCAGAGCCTTCCCGTTCCCTGAACGAGCTTCTTGTCTTCTGGACAAGGTGCTAGCAGCTATTTCCCTGAATAGACTTAGAGCTCGCTGCTTCCTCGAGCAGACTTTGGTACCGCTACTCCCAGAGTAGGCTTTTTATCCCCACGCTAGTATAACCAAATAAATAATTTATCAGCGCCCAATATTTTTGTAGTGGGGCGGTGTCCCCGACACCTTAATAATCCTCTGCCCGTCTAAGGGCAGGCAAACAATAGGCCTTTTTCCTGAATTATAGACACAGCTTTAAATGTGTAAATTCAGTGTACTTACCATACTCGGCTGGTTTCTCCCTTACACAGCTCGGGTCTTTGCTATCTGATCCGCAGAGACACTCGAACGACGTCGGGAAGCAGGGTGCCACGGAGCTGTTTTGTATAGCTCCTTCGGCCTTGTCCCAAGCTTTTAAGGCAAAACTCTCCCCAAGTCGCGGCGTGGGAAGCCTTCCCTTCGTCGTCCGGCCTCAACTGCGTCTCAGAGATGAAAGACCCTGCTCACAGCGCCATAATGTCGTCCAAAAATTAGTTATCAACAAAGTAGAGACAAAGCCAAGCCGAGTAGTGGTAAATGACAAAACCTCCGAGGTTTATTGTGACGGATCCGGGAGCTTAATACAGCGTGCACCTAAGGCTGTGACCATACAAACTCAAAGATCTGGGGCACACCGCCCTCCTTATATACAGGTGTGACGCCTTTGTTTAGTGTGGCGGGAGATTCGGGAGATCTGGTTGGGGGTGGGGATACACGTTGCAAAGGAAGCACGCCCCAACATACATGCATCTTTGATTTTTCTACTACAGCATCTACAAACACGTTCCAGTCAGTACACTCATAGCAACCCTGCAGACTCAGGACAGCGTCCTCAGTCCATGTTTTTACTTCTTTATATTTAGTCTTTTCCCTTTTCAAGACAGTTCTGTATGTGGGCAGGAGGAGCACGCAGTTGTGGTCTCCACTGCCCATAGGAGGCAGAGGAATTGATTTATATGCGTCCTTGACGGATCCATAACATTGGTCCAGGATTTTATCTCGTCTTGTCGCGCAAGTTACGTATTGGTACATATTTGGGAGAGTCTTTTTAAGTGAAACATGATTGAAGTCACCAGTGACGAATATAGGCGCGTCGGGGGACATACACTGGAGTTTGTGTACAACCTCGGAGATGGTTTTACAGGCGGAGGGGGCGTGTGCTTTCGGGTGGATATAAGCAACCGCAAGGAAGAGTTCTCGCGGGGCAGGTAGAAAGGCCGCAGTGACACGGCCAGGAGTTCTACGTCAGGTGTACAGATACGCTCTCTCACTGTCACTGCAGTACAGTATCTTTGATTGACGTACAAACAAACCCCTCCACCAAGAGTTTTACCCGTCACCTCTCTGCTTCGGTCCAGGCGATATGGTGTTCCAAAGCCGCTGATCAGTAGGTCAGAGTCCAGATCATCTCCACTGAGCCATGTCTCCGTAAAGGCCATCAGACAGCAGTCTTTAAAATCCTTAAGGAAACGTACATTCCCTTGGAGCTCATCTACTTTATTCCTGAGTGAACGAACATTTCCAAGGATCATGGAGGGAAGGGGAAGGCGGTTTAATTGCACCTTCCTCGTCCTAAGTCGAACTCCCCCACGCTTCCCCCTCTTTCTTCTTTTTCCATTAATTCTTCCGCGGCTTTTATCTTCATTTAGGCTTAATTGTCTTTTGATGTTGTCTGGGATCTGTAGCGCGATGTCCGACACGCCAGTGATACTCCCAGTATTAAATTGCAAAAGTTCATGTCTGCTGTAACGCCACCTGACTTGGCTGGTGTAAACGACATGTACGCCTACAAACAAAAGCAGCAGTATGATACGCAGTAATTCCATGTCGCCTCAGTAGTCCGCACATGCACTTTTCAGTGTTTTACAATTTTACATTCACGACTCACAATTAATAAATAAAACACTTAACCGTAAAACAAACAAACGCGCTGAGCTGAGCTCTCACTCTCTGCCGGTCGCAGCGTGCGCAGTTTAATGTTGCACAGCTTTAGGTAAATCATGGAGCCAACTAAGAATGTTAAGGATTTTGTGGCCGCGCCGTCTGTGGAATTGTTAAATGTGTGGTCACGGGAAGAAGGTGTAGCGATCGCTGCACATTATAAAATTGATGTGGGTGATAAGCGTATGACTGAGAACATGAAGCGCATTCTGAGGGAGTTACTCGATCTGAAGCAAGAGCTTGAAGATTCAACTTCACAGTCAGCTGCTAGAAATGTAGATAGTTTGGGGCGAGAAAATGCCGCAGAGTCAAGTGCACTGACTGGAGCTCTGGATAGTTCAGGAGGGCTGTCTTATGAGGAGCGCAGAACATTGTTGGAATTGGAGGTGGAAATCAGACAGAATGAGGTAAAGAAACTGGAGATAGAGGAACGAATGCGCCGTCTGGCCAGACCGGGTGGTGCTGGTGAAGGGGTACGTTCCTTTGATGTCTCAGGCAATATGAAATTAGTGCCTCAGTTTTCAGATCGGGATCCAGACACCTTTTTTTCGCTGTTTGAGCGTGTGGCAGACAATAGGGGATGGTCTGATGCTGAACGCACGTTGTTGCTGTAAAGTACTTTGACTGGTAAAGCTCAAGAGGCTTATTGTGCGCTCTCAGTTGCTGAAAGCAGAGTTTATACGTCAGTAAAATCAGCTGTTTTTAAGGCCTATGAATTGATTCCAGAAGCGTATTGATTAAAATTCAGGACTTGGAAGCGGTTTGAAAAGCAGACTTATATGGAGTTTGCTAAGGAATTAACAAAATACTTTAATAGGTGGCGCTCAGCTCTGGAAGTTACTGATTATGGGGCGTTGTGTGATCTGATTGTCTTGGAGCAATTTAAAAACACACTACCTGGTCGTATAGCCACATATGTCAGTGAACATCGGGTGAAAACTGCCGCTGAAGGTGCCCGTTTGGCTGATGAGTACACTTTGGTGCATCGTGAGCGTGAGTATAAAACCCAAGGTACCTTTAAAGGAGATCCTACTAGATCTTTCTCTTCTAAAGATGGTGAGTTTAAAAGATATTCCGGTCCGTTTTCCTCTGTAAACAATCGTGTAGAGGAGGTAACATCATCTGCTAAGCATTATGACCCTAAGCCTGTTCAGAGTTATGACCACCATAAAATATGCAATTATTGCAAAAAGAGGGGACATGTTAAGTCCGAGTGTCCAAAGAAAGGTAGAGCACTGAATGCATTAGCTGCCCAGGCAAAACCTGTTATGGCTGCTGCCCCTATGGAAGCCCCAGTAGCTCCAACTAATGTTGTGAAACCAGACTCCTCTCACTCATGTCTTTGTGTTTCTCTCTGTGCCTGTTCTTGTGTTTCTTCCCAGGAGCTGGTGAGTGTTTGCACAGAAGGTCCAGATTTTTCCGCTTTTGTGTCTGAAGGCTTTGTATCATTGGTGGTAGGTGGTCCACGAGTCCCGGTAAAGATTCTTCGAGATACAGGTTCATTCGACTCTTTTGTGGTGGGTTCTGTCTTACCATTTTCTCAATGTTCAGATACTGGGGATAGAATACTGATATGTGGTATGGGGTTGAATGTGTTACCTGTGCCTGTGCACAGGCTGATGCTGGACTGTGGCTTTGTTAAAGGGGAAGTCACGATGGGTGTTAGCCCTGCTTTGCCGGTTCAGGGTGTTCATATTCTGTTGGGGAACCAGTTAGCTGGCAGCCAGGTGTTTGCCCATTTGCCTTCTTTGGTGGTAGCTGCTACTCCCCTTTCCAATAGGCCTGATGAAGATGCTCAGTCGTTTTCTGAAGTTTTTTCAGCATGTGCAGTTACCCGTGCCATGGCTGGAGCTAAGTCTGACTTGGAGGCTGATGACCCAATGAATCGACCCGGTGAATCGAATGTGTCTCATGTGCTCATTGTTTGGTTCCCGCAGTGAATTGGCATCTGAACAAAGAGCTGATCCAACACTCAGTGAGTGTTTTGACCGAGTTCTGTCTAAGGGTAATGTGAATAGTGCTGCCAGGGGGTATTTATTGCAGGATCGGCTTCTGTTGAGAAAATGGGTGCCGCATGGAAGATTTTCTTGATGATGCTGTGTTTCAGACCGTGGTCCCTCAGAAGTTTCGGGAGGGGGTTCTGCATACATCTCACGATCAGTCTGGGCATATGGGTATCCGAAAAACCTATGAGAGTATGCTGAGGTATTTCTTTTGGCCCCGCCTGAAACGTGATGTGTCTGCCTACATTAAGACTTGCCATACCTGCCAGGTGGCAGGGAAACCTAATCAGACTATTAGTCCAGCTCCCCTATCACCTATTCCAGCAATAGCTCAACCATTTGAACATCTGATCATTGATTGTGTTGGACAAGTACCCACTTCTAAGTCAGGTTGTAAGTATTTGCTTACATTAATGTGTCAGGCCACCAGATACCCTGCTGCTTATCCTCTGCGGGTCATTAAGACCAAGTCGGTGGTTAAAGCCTTAACACAGTTCATATCCATCTTTGGTATCCCGAAGGTGATACAGAGCGATCGTGGGTCAAACTTCTCCTCGAAGATGTTCTCTCAGGTGTTGCAACAACTTTGTGTTCAACAGTGTCAGTCTGCGGAGAGTCATGCGGAGAGTCAAGGTGCTTTAGAACGTTTCCACCAGACTTTAAAGTCTCTGTTGCGTAGCTATTGTGTTCAACTGGGGGAGGACTGGGAGGAGGGGTTACCCTGGCTCTTGTTGGCCGCGAGGGAGGTTGTGCAGGAGAGTACGGGTTTCAGTCCGAACGATTTAGTCTTTGGCCACACTGTGCGTGGGCCGTTGGCCTTACTTGCCGATTCTGTGACACTCCCTGAGCCTTCTCAGAACATTATTGATTATGTTAATGGTTTCAGGCACCGTTTATTCTTGGCTGGGGAAAAAGCTCGGAAGCTGTTGACTTCATCTCAGATCAAGATGAAACGTCTGTATGACAGGAAAGCCCAGGTGCGTGAGTTTAGCCCTGGTGATCAGGTTCTTGCTCTGCTTCCAATTCCCCATTTCAGGCAAAGTTTCTTGGACCGTTCACTGTTCTTCGCAAGTTGTCTGACTCCAGCACGTAGGCGTAAGAATCAAGTGTGCCATGTTAATCTGCTAAAACCATATTTCTCTCGGGAGGCACATTCTTCTGTGGCAGGGGAGGGTGTGCAGCCTAGTGCTAGTCCTGCACTCACAGTGAATACGGTGAGAGAGTATTTTGCTGGTGAGGTGGTGGGATTAGAGGATGATGGGGTGATGGCTCCAGATGAATGTAGATTACAGGGTCGACTTAAGAACTCCGAGACCCTGTCTTGTCTTGATTCTGCCTTTGGGTACTTGTCTCCTAAATGTACAGCTGAGCTGTGTGCTCTAATTAGGGAGTATCCATGTTTGTTTAATGATGTCCCTTCTTGCACTTCACTTATAGAGCATGACATTGATGTTGGTGAGGCAAAGCCTATCCGGCAACGCTTCTATAGAGTGTCAGAGCAAAAGCGTCAGGTAATGGAGTCTGAGGTGAAGTATATGCTTGCTAATGGCATTGCTCAGCAGTTATCATCCGGTTGGGCTTCTCCCGGTTTAATTGTGGAAAAATCTGACAAAAGTCTGAGGTTCTGTACAGACTATCGGAAAGTTAACAGCGTGACTAAGCCAGATGCCTATCCGTTGCCGCGGATCGAGGACTGTGTAGACCAGGGGTGCTCAATACGTCGATCGCGATCTACCAGTCGATCGCGAGGCCAATAGTGGTAGATCGCATACAACTTTGAAAAAAAAAAAAAGTTCCCTGTTCGTCCTGCACATGCTAGTTAGCTGATGGCCCATCACGCATCCACCGGCAGACAGCGACCACCCAGCCATTAGCGGGCTATCTCCAAACATTTGGACCCATCAACCTTTGCGCATGAGCCAGTTGATGGGCCAGGTCGCCCAGCAGATGTGGAAGGACATCGGAGATTGCGAGTGCTTCTCACTGCAGTTGGACGAATCTAAGGACGTGAGTGACACAGCACAGGTGTGCATTTACATTCGTATGGTGTTCAGTGACATGACTGCAAAGGAGGAGCTATTTACAGTGATTCCCTTGAAAGAACATGCGCGAGGAGAGGACATTTTTCAGTCGTTTAAAAACTTTAGCGACAAAACTCAGCTCCCACTGTACAAGTTAGTGTCCATCACCACGGATGAAGCGCCCGCAATGGTTGGTCGCGT
Organism: Setipinna tenuifilis; assembly: GCA_030347295.1. Lineage (NCBI taxonomy): Eukaryota > Metazoa > Chordata > Actinopteri > Clupeiformes > Engraulidae > Setipinna > Setipinna tenuifilis. Next base: position 980,788 of record JAQKPU010000025.1, read on the forward strand.
GAATGGGTTCATTGCCAGGTGCAGACAGGACGATGCTTTTCCAGACTTCGTGAATTACCACTGCATTATCCACCAACAAGCATTATGCGCGAAGATGCTGAACATGAAAGAGATCATGGACGTGGCAACGAAGACGGCTATTCCGCACACATCTGGAGAAGGCTGACAGCGACCACTCTGAGTTGTTGCTACACACTGACGTGAGGTGGCTTAGTCGCGGGAAATTCTTGCAACGATTCCGAGAGCTCTGTCCAGAAATCAAGGAGTTTTTCCGTGAAAGTGGACATGCAGAATACAAACAGCTGAATGACGAGCAGTGGCTGCTAGATTTGGCTTTTTTAACCGATCTGACAAACATGCTGAATGACCTTAATCAAGAGCTGCAAGGAAAAGACAAAACGGTCATCGACATGATCAGCTCAGTCAATGCCTTCAAACGAAAAATAAAACATCTGTCCTCAAAGCTTCAGCGCCATGACTTGGCAAATTTCCCGAACCTGCAGTCAGAGTTGGAGACGCAAGGGAAGGCCTGTGCGCAACTAAGCAGCGCACGCTACACGGAGCAGATTGACAACTGTCTGTTTCCAAGACTTTTTGTTACTCGAGCCAGTGGCTACATTCATGTGCTATCCGTTTCAGGAAGATGCCGACATTGATTTACTTGCGTCAAAAATCGCAACACTGTTTCACCTGAATTCTTCTGGAGTGGAAGATGAGATTTTAACTCTACAAGCCGACATTGAGCTGAAGGCCAGAGCTCATGGACAGTTCTGGAACTTATTCACAGAGAAAATGTTATTATTATACATTGTCACTGTATTCTTCTTCTTCTTCTTCTTCTTCTTCTTCTTCTTCTTCTTATTATTATTATTATTATTATGTGTATATATAATACATATATACACATAATATATGTGTACACATATATATACATATAGTATATGTAACATACGCTTTTATGGGTCGGTAGATCTTTGGGACTTGGTCATTTTAAAAGTAGCTCGCACATTGAAAAAGTGTGAGCACCCCTGGTGTAGACCGTGTTGGGTCTGCTGTCTTCGTCAGTAAGTTTGACTTGCTGAAAGGCTATTGGCAGGTTCCCTTGACTCCCCGTGCGAGAGAGATATCTTCGTTTATTACTCCTTTTGGTTTATTTTCTTACTCAGTCATGAGTTTTGGACTTCGAAACGCTCCAGCAACGTTTCAGCGTTTGATGAACGCTGTTGTCGGAGGTTTAGAAGGCTGTTCAGTGTATCTGGACGATGTGGTGGTCCATAGTAACACCTGGGAAAACCATGTCGCCCAGATTCGTCAACTTTTTGACCGCTTGTGTGATGCCAATCTCACAGTCAACTTGGCAAAGTGTGAGTTTGCCAAGGCGACTGTCACATATCTGGGTAAGCAGGTTGGCCAAGGCCAGGTTCGACCGGTACAGGAGAAGGTTGCTGCGATAGAGCAATACCCTGTCCCGGCGACCAAGAAAGACCACCTACCGCAGGTTTTGTAGGAATTTTTCTGCGGTGGTGGCACCCCTGACAGACCTATTAAAGGCAAAAGCTAAATACATCTGGTCAACCTCTTGCCAACAGGCATTTGACAATGTTAAGATTTTGCTCTGTGCTGCCCCTGTTCTTGCAGCTCCATGTGTGGATCGCCCCTTTGAGCTGCAGGTAGACGCCAGTGACCGTGGAGCAGGTGCAGTGCTGGTTCAATCTGATGATGATGGGGTGCAGCGTTCTGTGAGTTACTTCTCAAGGAAATTTAACAGCTATCAGTTGAACTACTCTGTAATTGACAAGGAGGCGCTGGCACTGGTATGGTCACTACAGCACTTCGAAGTGTATGTAGACTCTGCTGCTCCTTTGGTGGTCTATACAGATCATAATCCACTGGTTTTTCTTAATTCATTGTCCTGTCCAATTCGTAGACTGATGAGATGGTTTTTGTTTTTGCAGTCATATTGCTTGGAAATTCGCCACATTAAGGGAAAGGACAACATTGTAGGTGATGCCTTATCACGGGCGGCTTGCCAGCAGGGCCGCCCCTAAGGTTTTGGAGGCCCTAAGCATAACTGTTCAGGGAGGCCCCCCCACCACCTCACCATACACACGCGCACATGCCACACACACACAAACACACACAAAATTGTACTGAAACCGTTATTTATTAAAATTCACATTTTAAAACTGAACATTTACAATATTATAAGAAATAAGGCTAATAACAGTAAAAGTAAAGAAGAGCAGCACCATTAATTATGTATAAATAATAAATAGGCTACGTGTTAGAAAATTCTTAAGAGCAACAATGATGGGAGAACGATATGAAATGCAATTTATAAAAGTATGTTATATAAAATTAGGAAAACATAGAAGCATGCTGTAAAACTACACATTAAGCACAGTTTTGCTGGTTTGCAGGTTTACTTGCCACTTTGACCCATTTTAGTGTGTGTGTTTGGCTAGTAAAGATCTACTTGCCATTTTGGCTGTCTGGTGAGGGAAAAGTTAATTTAATGCCTTGGCTGTCTGATCATCAGGCAGAATATATTTGGACTGAAGTAGTGAACTGGCGCACAAGGACAGAGCAAAAAGGACTTTGTTGACTAATTAGGCACTCAAAAACTACAAACTACACTGTCAACTATTTCCAAGCATGCCACATGCATTGTACAATATTCGTTTTTATAATTTGGAGTTTACAACTACATCAAATAAGCAAAGCCAACACGCAACCTAGCCTGGAAATGCATTGCCTAATAGGAGGCATCAGCTACTAAAGTAGTGTACACTGACTGATAACAAGGACTTTTGGTGACTTATAAGACAGTCAAAATCTACAAACTATACTGTCAGCTTTCAGCTATTTGCAAATGTGCCACGTGTACTGTAAAATCTAATTAGTTTCTATAAGTTAGTGTTTACCTCAATTCAGCAAAGCCAACGCAACCTAGCCTGAAGTAAGCATTGGTTATTAAACTAGCATTAATGCTGAACAATTCAAATCTTTAACAAGCAGTTACTAGCGAGGGATGAACGGGAATCATCCTTTTGTTTCTTTTTCTTCCTTTTTCCAGCTCCAGACTCAAACTGCCGTTTCATTCTTGGATTTTTGGCTACTTGAACTTGGGGTCCGATGTAGCAAATTTGGGCGCTAGCAGTAGCCAGTAGCAGCGAACACTGACAGAAAGACGCAAACTGGGCTGTACCATTTCAGGGTGGGGGTGGGTGGCTTTGTATTAGGCACAAACGAGAGCGTGAAACTCCGCTCCGCGCTCGCTTTACTTCTCCCTCTTGGACGTGTCTATGGTGCTGAAAGCACTTTGCCAAACCCCGATCGATGACTGTCTGAGGCCCTACGCACGCTGCGTACTCTGCGTATGTGAAGGGGCGGCCCTGCTTGCCAGTGATGGCTGGTGTGTTATGTTAACTCTGTGGTGGTTCTCTTGTCTACTCTGCACTCTGTCTCCCACTCTTAAACTGCTCCTCTAGGTACCAGGGGTTGCTGAGTTGATGTATGGAGGTGGTAGTTAGGCATAAGTGAGCCTCCGAAATTGGGTGAGTCATAGCACGCGTTGACATACAGACTTGCAGTCTTGCAATCACATTCACCTTGTACATAAGTAGTATGAAATATTGTGGTGGTGGTTGGGTCTTGTGATTTGTTGTATTATATTATTGTGTATGGTATTGCTTGATGGCGGCGTTTAACTGGAATTCTGCTGTTTTTGTGGTGCTTCCTGGTGTGAGCTCTGGGGCCTCATTTATAAAGACTTGCGTAGAAACCTTCCTTGATTTTATCTAAGAACTTTTCGGATTTGATCGTAAGTGCGATTCAGAGAAAACGAACGTACGCACGAAATCCATGCGTACGCCAATCATTCAGTTATAAATCACAAATGATCGTGGAATTGTGTGCAGCTGAATGCTCCGCCCTCAAAACGCCCCTGCTTAATGAATTAACATATAAAATGAGCTCATCCTCAAAGCAAAAACTCTCTGTGACAATGGCAACTAAAGAGGAACGCAAGAAAAAAAAGTGGGCCTCCTCGGCTGTCTCCGTGTGCGCAATCGGGGTGAGCAGCCATTTCTTCAAAGGATAACCTCGGTCTCCTGTTGACAGAAATTATTAATTAAACCTCATGTTCCTTCTAAAAAAGCAAATAAATTGGGCGACATTTTTTAAAGGGTTTACCTAGAAGCCTGCCGTCTCTGCCCGCTCCCGCCTCCAGTCGATTTCCAACACTACAATTACGCACAATGAAGGAATCGTGCGTTGACCCTGGCCAGCGCGCAACAGCATTCAAGATTGCCATACGAGTATCACAAATGAGCTGCACATTTCCAGGACACAGTTGTCTTTGTAATCCTCACCTGGTTGCCGCCACACACACCTGACACCATCTGAACCAAATAAGTTTATTTTGGTCTCAGCAGACCATAAGACATGGTTCCAGTAATCCATGCCCTTAGTCTGTTTGTCTTCAGCAAACTGTTTGCAGGCTGTCTTGTGCATCATCTTCAGAAGAGGCTTCCTTCAGGGACGACAGCCATGCAGACCAGTTTACAGATTACAAAAACAACTGTGGCCTGTTAACAGTCAAGAATGGTGGAGGAAGTGTCATGGTTTGGGGCTGTATGAGTGCTGCCGGCACTGGGGACCTACACTTCATTAAGGGAACCATGAATGCCAATATGTACTGTGACATACTGAAGCAGAGCATGATGCACCCCCTTTGAAACTGGGCCGCAGGACGGTATTTCAACATGGTAACAACCCCAAGCACACCTCCAAGATGACCACGCCTTGGGTGAGGATGAAGGTGATGGACTGGCCTAGCATGTCCCCAGACATAAACCCAATTCAGCATCTGTGGGGCATCCTCAAATGGAAGGTGGAGGAGCTCAAGGTCTCAAGCTCAAGGTCAGCTCCGTGATGTCGTCATGTAGGAGTGGAAGAGGATTCCAGTGACAACTTGTGACGCTCTAGTGAACTCCATGCCCAAGAAAGGTAAGGCAGTGCTGGAAAATAATGGTGGCCACACAAAATATTGACACTTTGGGCACAATTTGGACATTTTCACTTAGGGGTGTACTCACTTTTGTTGCCAGTGGTTTAGACATTAATGGTTGTGTGTTGAGTTATTTTGAGGGAACAGCAAATTTGCACTGTTATATAAGCTGTACACTGCCTACTTTACATTGTAGAAAAATATCATATCTTTAGACTTCTCCCATGGAAAGATATAATAATAAAAGTACAAAAATGTCAGGGGTGTACTCACTTCTGTGACATACTGTAGATGAACCAAACGAGGAGGAAAAGTGGACATGACCATCTGGACCCGTTTGGGTCGATTATCTGCAACAACCATTCGATTACGCATGAACTTAGAGACCCTTGAAAATCATCACACTCACATACAGCATAATAAAAGGAATAACAAAAGGCATGAACATTTTGACCAAACCCAGCAAAATCCCCGAGGCAACTCCCCCTAACATATCAGCCCAATTCCCAAAGATTAAATCTAAAGTGACAGGAGGAGGAAGCATGGGGACCACTTTCCGCAGATCGGCAGCGAAATAAGTGTAGTTAACAAAATGATCTGGAACCAAGAAACAGCAGGAGACATTCACCACATGACATAAACCCCCCTTCTCCGCAAGCAAGATGTCTAAGGCTAGACGATGTGACAAGCTCCGTTCGCATCAGCTGTAAATCATGACCCACTAAGGTAACCGAAGCAGCCGTGTCGTTAGCCACGGTCTGTAGAGCCCAAGCCAACCAGTTAATTTTCATCAGAGAAGCAGAGACACCACCCCACAACGAAAGACTCAAACCAACCCCACGAGACCTAGCGGTCCAAGGACTCTCCATTACATACCCATTAAATGAGTCATAGCCCGTCCAGCCATGTCTCAAATGATTTCCATACTTATCCACTACTTCTACATCTCTCTTCTTCCTCTTGGGCCCTTGTACTCCCCCAGGCAACCCAGTTTTCGGATGCACAGACACTGATGGCGCTACAGCCCCAATATAACAAGTACCCACAGCTAAACGTGGTCAGCGTGATTATGCCTTGTTACCGCATATCCACCAGTAACTGTGGGGAAGTAGAAAATCAATAAATTGTTTAATTTGCAATGGACCTGCTATCCCAGGGCCGGAGCTCACCACCCCTTCCCTAGCCATAGTGTTACCCCATCTAATTAGCTCTCGATGCACATCCCAGTATGTCTCACACTCACTCTGCCCCAAGGTCTGATAAGTTTTATTTGGCCTTCCCTGCAATCAAATACAAACACCTGGTGTTTCAGTCACCGTGATAACCTGAGTGGTGTCTTCTATCTTTGGAGTAAAAACGTCTCCCGGATGCAGGTGCTCTGAGCAGTTGGTAACCGGGAAATACACCTCATGGCCCCTGTCGTCTTCCCACCTCACTAAGATCCCTGGGGTCTGGACTATTCTCTTTCTCACTGTGTGGGGGAAACCATCAATCACCGTCCTGTGGCTGAACTGACTCCGGTCCAGTTCTTTTCCGGAGGTCGCAGCCCAGACCACATTCATAGAAGTCAACAACTGATTTAACTGAAACCTTTGACCTAACCCTTCTCCCTCCCCTTTGCAATCCCCATCTTGACACTCAGGGGTCAACGCAGCCGCGCAAGGAGAAAAGTCTCCAGACACGTAGGGGTGCACGGTCGGAGTAGCATGCAACAGATGACATACCCAGCAGCTATCATTACCCATCACTTAGTTCTAACCGACAACATACAAGCAGTATTTCCCCTACACACCTCAGATTCAAAGTTTTCTAAACCAGCCGCCCACACAACCCCACTGGCCCACAACGTGATAACACAACCCCAATCAATTTAATCATGATGCTAAAAGGAAAATCTGCAATTATAGCTGTTGAGAGAAAAATCATTAGACACCAAATGACAATAAACAATACCTTTACAATAACACTGTGAAGGGTGTGTGTGCTCTTTTTTTTTTTTTTTCCAAAGTTGCAATGAAGTGGAGGCTGGAGAAGGAGAGACAGGCTCGCTGGGAGATGAGGATGACAGGAACCGCAGCGAACAAATGCGAGCTGAATAAGCTCGCGCTCCTCTTGAGAAAACTCATTCGTGACTCTCTCAATGGAGCACGGTGAGCAAACAGACTATAGATTCCTTTGCCCCTCTTGACAGAGCACAGTGAGTAAAGCAAAACTCGAACTCCTCTACTTTACCGAAACACAGTGCCTCACGTGACGAGAGCACTGGGGAAACAGGCCATAGATTTTATTCCTTCCTACCGAAACACCGCGGCTCAGGCTTCACCCGTGCCCGCTGCGGATCCTCTGCAGGCAGGCCGGCTGTAGTACACCGGTGGTCTCTCGACTCGGCAGTGGGTCAGATGCACCCAGGAGTCGCGCTTGGCCACTCTCACAGCTGTAGGGGTGGCCAGCAAAACCTCGTACGGCCCTCGGAACTTGGGTGAATGCCAGTGCTTTCGCCGGAAGTCGCAGATATGAACCCAGTCGTCTGGCTGTACCGGCAGTCTCTCGGATCCAAACACCTGGGGAAGAGCGTGTCTGACCTGTTTGGAAATAGAAGATAATGCAGCACACAAACCTCTCATGTATTTTGCCATATCTGTTTCTGTTTGCTCCAGCTGGGGCGGATACAGTATTCCTACAACCTTCATCGGTCTGCCAGTTAGAATCTCATGCGGGCTTAACCCTGTAACTCGCGATGGACGCCCTCTCAGATAAGTTAAAGCCAGAGGCAACGCTGTCACCCAGTCTAAACCAGTCGTAGCCATAATCTTCCCTAATTTAGCTTTCAGCATCCCGTTCAGCCGCTCCACAGCCCCTCCAGACTGCGGGTGGTAAGCACAGTGCGTCCTGAAATCAATGTGCAACATCTCAGTCAAACTGTTAACAATGCCCGTTGTCACTGGTGAGTTTTGTCAGCACTCCATAGCTGGGGATAACATCGCGGATTAAACATTTAGCAACAGTCTTGGCATTTTCTTTTCTGCAAGGAAACACTTCAGGCCATTTGCTAAACATATCCACAATTACTAAACAAAACTCAAACCCCCTACATTTCTCAAGTTGTACAAAATCCATCATTATGTGTTCCCATGCCTGAGTGGGTGTCGGGTGATTACCTGGTGAGGGTTTAATTGTGGCTGTTACATTTCTCTGCATACAGATAAAACACCTTGAACAAAATTTTGTTGCCTCACTGGAAAAGCCTGGGGAAAAATACATGTCAGTCACCATTCTTGTCATTGCAGCCGCATTCGCATGATCCAGACCGTGAGTTAATTTAGCCATCATGTGGAAGCAACTCGCTGGTAAAACAGGTTTCCCACTCGCCTTGTGTATCCATAGCCCCTTATCATTTTTCCTACAATCCTCCCACTTTCTCTTCTCCGCAGCGGAAGCATTTGCCTGAGCCTCTGCCAACACCTGCTCTGGCTCCCTGACCTCCACTTCCACTTTTTGCATCAAATTTAAAACATCATGGGTGTTTAAAAACGCATCTCATTTCCTCCCCTCTTTGTGGAATGACGCGCCGTCAAATCCGCAAAAGCATTGCCACGACTGACAGGATCTGAATTATTGGTATGGGCTTCACATTTAACAGCCACAGCAGAGGGCAATTGAATAGCTTCTAAAAGCAATGACACAAATTTCAAATGTTGAATGGGTTTACCTGTGGCTGTGCGAAACCCCCTCTCTTTCCATATAGCCCCGAAATCGTGTACAATACCATGAGCATATTTCGAATCAGTGTAAACAGTGAGGGATTTTCCAGTAGCCAAAACACACGCCCTGGAGAGGGCCACGAGTTCCGCTGCTTGGGTAAAAAGTTTAGTAGACAAGAAATGAGTTTCACCACATCATGGTCGGAGACGACAGCATAAGCGGTGCCCAATGTGCCGTCGTCCCTGCGGAGAGAAGATCCGTCAACATAGAAAACAGTCAGCATTATTAATGGCAACATCCAGAATATCAGGTCAAGGTTTAACAGATATTTCAATTACAGTTACACAATCATGAGGTTCGCCTTCGTCAGCAGATGGCAGCATTGTGGCTGGATTCAAGGTGTTGCAGCGTGTCAAAGTGATGTGTTCCTGTGCAAGCAAAACATGTTGGTAATTAAGCAGCCGAGCTGAGGTCAAATGAGTGGTCTTCGCCTGTAACAATAATGCATGTACTTCATGTGGAATGTGTACGGACAGGGGATGCATCTGCACAATGTCAGCGCACGCGGTGACTGCCGCAGCGGCGGCAGCGACCGCTCGCAAACAGGGAAGCAGCCCTGCGGCCACAGCATCCAAAGTTCTCGAAATATAAGCAATGGGCCGATTACAGCCGCCGTGCTTCTGACACAACACACCAGATGCAGTACCCTTATTCTCACACACAAACAGATCAAAAGGCTTGTCATAATCAGGCAACCCAAGCGCAGGCGCGGAGGCCAAAGCCCCTTTCAGAGAAACAAAAGCTTTCTCAACACAAGCATTCGCACACTCTTGCAATGGCTTAGCAATAGCAGAAAAATCCATAACCCATGATCTGCAATACCCCACAAGACCCAGGAAACGCAAAACCTGCCTCTTCGTCACCGGCCTAGGGCATTTGGTGATCGCGAGCACCCGGCTGGAGTCCAACTCCCTAGTCCCGGGTCCCAAAATATGCCACACATATTTCACCTTGGTCTTACAGAGCTGCAACTTCGATTTCGAAACCTTCAGGCCCACTTCAGCCAGATAACACAACAATGCCACAGTGTCAGCTCTGCAGGCCTCCAGAGGCAAGCAGAATGTCGTCTGTAAAGCTGATCACAGTGCTGCCTCCAGGAGGGTGAAAATCTCCCAGACACTCAACTAAGGCAGTCGAGAACAATGTAGGTGACGAACAAAATCCCTGCGGAAGGCGTTTAAATCGGTATTGACGAGACTGACCATTTGCAGCTTTTAACGTAAATGCAAACCAAAACTGAGACTCCTCTGCCACCTCTAGGCTGAAAAAGGCATTTCGAATATCAACAACAGAGAAGTATGTGGCATCTGCTGGCAAAATTGAAACAGGACTAGGAATTAATGGAGTGACTGGCTGTACTGCCTGATTCACTCGCCTCAAATCAATCACAAACCGCCATGAGCCATCTTTTTTCTTAACGGGGAGTAAAGGGCTGTTGACTGGGCTACCCTCACAGGGCACGATGGCCCCCCTCTGCCATCAATCGCCTCCTTAGATAATACTGAGGCTGGGAGGGAAACACATCAGTTTTAGCAGTAACTACCAGAGGGCGCGCAGTGCGCAGAGTTCCAAAATCAAAAGGGTCTTTAGCCCACAACTTGTCAGATACCCATGTCAGCAGTTCTCCTAACTCCCCTTCGTCTGAGCAGCTGTCCTCCACAGGCTCGTCAAAACACACAGCGTGTTGCACATCAATGGTCTGCCAGCACTGAAAAAAATATGCATCATTACTAGGGGAGTAAAATACTCCAGGGAAGCTTTCCTCCCCCACCCAGTCCGTAGAGTGAACGCAAGCTTTCACAAATGGTCGAAATCACTGAGTGTGTGAATTCTCAAGCTGGAAATGTTTTTTCAAGTCAGGGTCTAAATCTACCACTGCTGCGGCTTTGGTCTTACTCATTAAAGTGCCAGCAACAGTGAGTGTGTGTACGTTACCCCCGTCGGTTCCCCAGTTTAAATATTCATCGTCAGAACTGTGGTATCGTGCGATTGTACAGTACAAAGATGAGGGAAATTCAGCGCCCCCCATAATCTTTACGGGCGACGGCTTAATGCAGTCTCGCCGTGAACACTCAAATCCTACACACGCAAGCGCGCTGTTAGTCTGCAAGAAGGAAAAAGCAGAAGAGAGTTCAATATCAGAGGGTGACAAAGCAAGAGAAATACATAATTTGCACATCAAATCCCTCCCCAGTAAATTTTCTGGACCTGATTTACTAAGCAAAAAAACATTATCTAATTCTTTCGTGCCATACCGTACAGTAAGCGGGGTTGATAATGGGTCTGAAGCTGACTGACCTGTGGCTCCTGTCACGAACTACCTTGTTGCTGGTGAAAGCAGAGAAATGGTGTGCCTCCGAACAGCCCAGTGTTGAAATCTGAGCCCCGGTATCTACTAGGAAGGAGATCGTCCTATCTTGGACTGTTAACTGTAACCTTGGACAGGCGCCCTCATCTGTAGTGAGCTGTGGAAAAGTAAACAGTTCATCAATTATCAAAATTTCAGTGGTTGTCTTATTTAGTGGAAAAGCAAACAGTTCAGTGTTCTCTCTCGTTTCATTGTTGTGACTTGTAGTGTGATTCATCATCAGAGATCCCGGCGCCCCCTGTGAAAAATCCTCCTTATCCTATGCGTCGTTTTGGCCAGGTCCATGAGGGGGCTGCATGCCGGTGGTCGCCTGAAGTGTTGCGGTGCTGGTCATCCCCCTCCCGTGGCCCGCGTCACCCCGTGGCCCCTGGCAGTCATGGGGGTTGTCGCCTCGGCCCCGGCCTCCTTTGCTGCGGCATTCACGGGCGAAGTGACCGGGCTTGCCACAATTGTAGCAGCCGGACCGGCCGTTGTTCCGACGGTCCCCGTTACGCCCACCGCCTCTGCCTCGTCGTTGTCCTCCGGCCCCAGCCTGGGCCTGGTAGAACGTCAGGGTTGCTGCCTGCAGTTCAGACTCTTTCTTCTCCTTTTCTTAACACAGGTAACTTCATAATTTTCAGCGTAGGACAACAGTTCATTTGGTTTACAATGTCTCCAATTCACGCAATGCTTCGTCACATAGGCTCTTACCTCTTCGCAGAGCCCACTCATGAAATGTTGGTGCATGAGGAGGATGAGATTGAACCGGGTCCTCCGTACCCCCGTGGATCCTCACAGCCTTGGAGAGGCGGCCCATGCAGTCGCCAGCCTTCTCATCCGACCCCTGATGCACCGCCATCTTTTTTTTTTTATTTATATTTTATTATTTTCAAGATAAAGGGTGGTGGGTACATGAGTACAAAAAAGGGAAGAAACAAAAAGGGACAAAGGGGGGACAAAAAAAAAAAAACAATAGTAACAACAGAACTATGTACAGTCAGGGAGTAGTCCCAGAAAACATGGTGGTGGTTCACACGTTGTTGGCCACATTGTCTCCAACAAGCGGGGACAGTATCACTGAATTTGTGTTTCTGGTATGGTGTTATAAAATATCTGATTAAGTTTTTCCAATTAAATTCTCTCCAGTTCATTGAGCTGGGGTGCACCACCATCTTAGTCCAGTCTATAGTGTTGGGATACCTTGTGCGTAAAGCTGCATACAACTGTTGTAACAAAACGTCATACCTGGCTCTACCGGCAGTAGAGGCGGGGTCGAACCCCGGCTGAAGGGCTTCAGCCAGCTCTTGTCTCAGGTTGAACCAGTGGGCCCCAGTGAGGGGAGCCAGGATAGCCGCCATCTCGATCGGGGTGGGGTTGTACATGGACTGCAACTTTTGCACGGCGCCGATGAACCGCTCCACTCCGTCCTCGGGCTTAGGCATGGCTTTTGTCACCGCCATCAACTCGTCCGGCAGCCAGGGTCGCGCCACAGTCTGCATTCCAACTGGGCCAGGAACTTGTATCAAAGGCTTGTATATAAGACGGGTACTCACATCGGCTGCAGTGCAGTGATGGATATACACTTACCGGAGGAGGCATAGAATACCGGTTAGTCAGTGCGGGGGGAGCCCCAGGACCCTGAGAGTCATTTTTCGGCCTGGCATCTCTTTTTTTTCTTCTTCCAACTTTTTCTTCTCCTCCCGTTCCCTGGCCTCCCTTTCCCACATTTCAAAAACTTCGGCCCTGAACGGCTTGACCCTCCCCGCCATTATCTCTCCACACTCCTCTAAACAAGAAGGACTGAGAGTCCCCGTTAAAGGGAACTTCCCCCCAGTCCAGCGATTCCATTTCTTCAGCAATTCAAAATCTACATTCTTTTTGTTGGAAGTGGGTGTCGACCAGTGTTTTCAATGCGGGAGGTTCAATAGATTTCACGACAAAAAGAACTGCTTGTAAACATTACTCTTCTCTAGATAATAGACAAAACGACATTTTGTACAATTTTTGTACAATTACAGCGCCCCCTATGGGCCAAATTTGATGCCATGTGCTGTGCTTTTAGAGGTCTTTGCTGATCGTGCATGACATATTTTGTGCAGTTCCCACCTTCTCGGTCCAAGATATTGCCAATATAAAATCCCATTTTTCACATTTACCCATATCACTAGGTGGCGCTACACTTTAAGTGAGTGTTTATGGCTGGTCGATACGCCCCTGTAACACCGACATATCACAAAAAATTCATGTTGTTCGGTGAAACATTCACTGAGTTATTCAGCAAAAACTTTTCAGCGTCTCCCCCTCTTTGATGGACACTGGCACAGCGGGGGGGGGGGGGGTGGCCCTTGGGGGCCAAAAGCTCCTATTCGCTCAAAAACGTCTAGGGCTACATGCCTACAAAGATTCATCTCCCCCAGAGTTACAGTGTCCTGGTAATCGTTGACGAAAAATCGGTGAAAAAAAACAATAAAAATAAAAAAAATTAAAAAAGGGGAAAAAAGTCTCGGCAACACTATAATGACGCTTTCGCTAGCTTCGCTAGCGGCGGTCATAATTAGTGCGCACTCAATCAAACATTTACAACGATACTCATCAATCATACTCATAAAGAATGCCAGCACATGCAAACAGTCACTCTGTTATACTAAATTAATTCAATCTTTGTTTTCAGACAAGAGTGGTCAAAAGTGCCATTGTACGACAAACACATCGAACGCACACAGAAATACACAAAAAAAACCCACGAGCGCTATTTTGACCTTTATGTGATTGTAGCCTCAACCACCGTGATTTGCGAAATAACCCTGCATGCACAACTCTTACTGCAGTCGCTCTCTGCCCCACGCACGCTGTCTGGCTAGGCCCAGCGGCAAACAAACAATTTTACTCACCGCAGGTCCCGGTCCCCGATGCTCCAGGCTCACGCAGCAACCCTGATCGGCAGCGTGGTGGCTGGTCACAGCAGGTATCTGGATAAATTTTTCCTCCCCCCGCCGGGTTCAGGCCAAGCCCTATAACGACCTCCTGGGCGCCTCAGGACCCTGGATGACTCGGATCCCGGACGATGCCCACAAAATGTGGTTCAAAGTTTGGATATCAAAGAAACTCAGGCAGAGTCGGCTGGCAATCAAGAAGTCTCATAGAGCTTTATTATCGGGACCGGAGACTCACGTCGTGTAGCAAACAGGCATAGTCTAACTAACATACAGAATGCAACCATTCTTATACCCTCAGAACTCCATACAGCACCCTTACACGTGGCATATTAATCAACAGAGGTGTTCACCCAGCTTCACGCCCAACATCACAAAGAACCATAAATTCCTATAAACATCTGTGCCATCATTTGAGGGTGACCTGACCCAGCCTGACCCAGGGTCAATCTGATCCCCCTAGTTATATGGTATTATATACGAGGCGCCTTTAGGTCAGGCTCCTTCATCTCTGGAGACGCGCTTATCTCTAACAGAGCCAGGCGACACCTCAAAACACAGCACAGATGTCCATACAACTCTTAAGTCAACAAGGCCACAGGATGTTCTAAACATGAAAGGTACACAGATAAGGCATGGTACAACTATGCAGTTTGAACATACACAAGTTACACAAAGCACGACTTATTTCATTAAATCTTTGATAATTATACACATTAAATGAAGAATATAAATTTTATTCCCACAGAAGAAAAAGCAAAACAAGATTTATGACATGAAGCACACTGACCTGACATTCCATGAAGAGTGCTGGTCATCTATGCTTCACCAGATCAACATGGGGTTCCTGGTCAATTATTTCTGTTCTCCTCAAGGAAAATGTACGAATCTGGCAGAATCTACAAAAATTGGCAACAGAAAAACTGTCTTGAAAACCAGCCAATCCATGCGCTGCCAAATTATCCGCACAAACACAAACAATGGTTCCTTTCGCATTGTGACGTTTTGCCTCAATGTACACTACCGATCAAACGTTTTAGAACACCCTAATTTTTCGCGTTATTTATTGCAATTCAAGTAGTGAAAGTTCAATGAATACCCTGAAATGGTACAAAGATAAGTACTGAACAGCCAGAGGTAAAAAAAAATGGTTACCTAAAACCAAAAAATAGTGTATATTTCAGAATTATACAAAAAAAGGCCTTTTTCAGGGAACACAAGTTGGTTACCTGATCAGCAGCAATGAAGGTTAAATCAAGGTTCATCCTACAGCAAGAAAATGACCCTTAGCAAAAAGTAGTATACTTAAAGTTTATTTTATGAAGTATACTTCTGTATAAGTGTGTGAAAGGGCGAACTTCTCCGTCTCCCCCTTTCACCGTTTTTAACTGTTTGAACTGCACGGTACACCTGCGCACACACCCACACGCACATTTACAATCAAACCCGTCACAATAACAATAGAACTGTTAAACCCATTTATTTTCAACATCTGCATGTAGTGTGGTAGGCCTACACACGCATGCCCCATTTACAAACTTCTCTGTTTAAATCCATAAATACACTCCGCTATACTTGCACACCGTCTCACCTCCTGGACACTCGTGCCATACTACAGAGCGCGC
>JAQKPU010000038.1:0-50403 GCA_030347295.1 Setipinna tenuifilis
TTTATGTGTATCTGCTCACCACTTCACTCAAAACACAAAACGCTTACTAAGTCTGATGTGGCATCTCGCAAACCAGCGGGTGTGGGCATTAAAACGCGTGTGTGATGTACACAACTTTAGTATAGGGCACATTTTCAAGTCTGTGCTCACAACACAAAACTGCATTAAAAGCTGTTCTTTTGCATAGAGACCCTTATTTGCTGATTGCTATTGAAACATATTGTGTGAATCTTAGTTTTCCTTTTATGTGTATCTGCTCACCACTTCACTCAAAACACAAAACGCTTACTAAGTCTGATGTGGCATCTCGCAAACCAGCGGGTGTGGGCATTAAAACGCGTGTGTGATGTACACAACTTTAGTATAGGGCACATTTTCAAGTCTGTGCTCACAACACAAAACTGCATTAAAAGCTGTTCTTTTGCATAGAGACCCTTATTTGCTGATTGCTATTGAAACATATTGTGTGAATCTTAGTTTTTCCTTTTATGTGTATCTGCTCACCACTTCACTCAAAACACAAAACGCTTACTAAGTCTGATGTGGCATCTCGCAAACCAGCGGGTGTGGGCATTAAAACGCGTGTGTGATGTACACAACTTTAGTATAGGGCACATTTTCAAGTCTGTGCTCACAACACAAAACTGCATTAAAAGCTGTTCTTTTGCATAGAGACCCTTATTTGCTGATTGCTATTGAAACATATTGTGTGAATTTTAGTTTTTCCTTTTATGTGTATCTGCTCACCACTTCACTCAAAACACAAAACGCTTACTAAGTCTGATGTGGCATCTCGCAAACCAGCGGGTGTGGGCATTAAAACGCGTGTGTGATGTACACAACTTTAGTATAGGGCACATTTTCAAGTCTGTGCTCACAACACAAAACTGCATTAAAAGCTGTTCTTTTGCATAGAGACCCTTATTTGCTGATTGCTATTGAAACATATTGTGTGAATCTTAGTTTTTCCTTTTATGTGTATCTGCTCACCACTTCACTCAAAACACAAAACGCTTACTAAGTCTGATGTGGCATCTCGCAAACCAGCGGGTGTGGCATTAAAACGCGTGTGTGATGTACACAACTTTAGTATAGGGCACATTTTCAAGTCTGTGCTCACAACACAAAACTGCATTAAAAGCTGTTCTTTTGCATAGAGACCCTTATTTGCTGATTGCTATTGAAACATATTGTGTGAATCTTAGTTTTTCCTTTTATGTGTATCTGCTCACCACTTCACTCAAAACACAAAACGCTTACTAAGTCTGATGTGGCATCTCGCAAACCAGCGGGTGTGGGCATTAAAACGCGTGTGTGATGTACACAACTTTAGTATAGGGCACATTTTCAAGTCTGTGCTCACAACACAAAACTGCATTAAAAGCTGTTCTTTTGCATAGAGACCCTTATTTGCTGATTGCTATTGAAACATATTGTGTGAATCTTAGTTTTTCCTTTTATGTGTATCTGCTCACCACTTCACTCAAAACACAAAACGCTTACTAAGTCTGATGTGGCATCTCGCAAACCAGCGGGTGTGGGCATTAAAACGCGTGTGTGATGTACACAACTTTAGTATAGGGCACATTTTCAAGTCTGTGCTCACAACACAAAACTGCATTAAAAGCTGTTCTTTTGCATAGAGACCCTTATTTGCTGATTGCTATTGAAACAATTGCTATTGCTATTGTGAATCTTAGTTTTTCCTTTTATGTGTATCTGCTCACCACTTCACTCAAAACACAAAACGCTTACTAAGTCTGATGTGGCATCTCGCAAACCAGCGGGTGTGGGCATTAAAACGCGTGTGTGATGTACACAACTTTAGTATAGGGCACATTTTCAAGTCTGTGCTCACAACACAAAACTGCATTAAAAGCTGTTCTTTTGCATAGAGACCCTTATTTGCTGATTGCTATTGAAACATATTGTGTGAATCTTAGTTTTTCCTTTTATGTGTATCTGCTCACCACTTCACTCAAAACACAAAACGCTTACTAAGTCTGATGTGGCATCTCGCAAACCAGCGGGTGTGGGCATTAAAACGCGTGTGTGATGTACACAACTTTAGTATAGGGCACATTTTCAAGTCTGTGCTCACAACACAAAACTGCATTAAAAGCTGTTCTTTTGCATAGAGACCCTTATTTGCTGATTGCTATTGAAACATATTGTGTGAATCTTAGTTTTTCCTTTTATGTGTATCTGCTCACCACTTCACTCAAAACACAAAACGCTTACTAAGTCTGATGTGGCATCTCGCAAACCAGCGGGTGTGGGCATTAAAACGCGTGTGTGATGTACACAACTTTAGTATAGGGCACATTTTCAAGTCTGTGCTCACAACACAAAACTGCATTAAAAGCTGTTCTTTTGCATAGAGACCCTTATTTGCTGATTGCTATTGAAACATATTGTGTGAATCTTAGTTTTTCCTTTTATGTGTATCTGCTCACCACTTCACTCAAAACACAAAACGCTTACTAAGTCTGATGTGGCATCTCGCAAACCAGCGGGTGTGGGCATTAAAACGCGTGTGTGATGTACACAACTTTAGTATAGGGCACATTTTCAAGTCTGTGCTCACAACACAAAACTGCATTAAAAGCTGTTCTTTTGCATAGAGACCCTTATTTGCTGATTGCTATTGAAACATATTGTGTGAATCTTAGTTTTTCCTTTTATGTGTATCTGCTCACCACTTCACTCAAAACACAAAACGCTTACTAAGTCTGATGTGGCATCTCGCAAACCAGCGGGTGTGGGCATTAAAACGCGTGTGTGATGTACACAACTTTAGTATAGGGCACATTTTCAAGTCTGTGCTCACAACACAAAACTGCATTAAAAGCTGTTCTTTTGCATAGAGACCCTTATTTGCTGATTGCTATTGAAACATATTGTGTGAATCTTAGTTTTTCCTTTTATGTGTATCTGCTCACCACTTCACTCAAAACACAAAACGCTTACTAAGTCTGATGTGGCATCTCGCAAACCAGCGGGTGTGGGCATTAAAACGCGTGTGTGATGTACACAACTTTAGTATAGGGCACATTTTCAAGTCTGTGCTCACAACACAAAACTGCATTAAAAGCTGTTCTTTTGCATAGAGACCCTTATTTGCTGATTGCTATTGAAACATATTGTGTGAATCTTAGTTTTTCCTTTTATGTGTATCTGCTCACCACTTCACTCAAAACACAAAACGCTTACTAAGTCTGATGTGGCATCTCGCAAACCAGCGGGTGTGGGCATTAAAACGCGTGTGTGATGTACACAACTTTAGTATAGGGCACATTTTCAAGTCTGTGCTCACAACACAAAACTGCATTAAAAGCTGTTCTTTTGCATAGAGACCCTTATTTGCTGATTGCTATTGAAACAATTGCTATTGCTATTGTGAATCTTAGTTTTTCCTTTTATGTGTATCTGCTCACCACTTCACTCAAAACACAAAACGCTTACTAAGTCTGATGTGGCATCTCGCAAACCAGCGGGTGTGGGCATTAAAACGCGTGTGTGATGTACACAACTTTAGTATAGGGCACATTTTCAAGTCTGTGCTCACAACACAAAACTGCATTAAAAGCTGTTCTTTTGCATAGAGACCCTTATTTGCTGATTGCTATTGAAACATATTGTGTGAATCTTAGTTTTTCCTTTTATGTGTATCTGCTCACCACTTCACTCAAAACACAAAACGCTTACTAAGTCTGATGTGGCATCTCGCAAACCAGCGGGTGTGGGCATTAAAACGCGTGTGTGATGTACACAACTTTAGTATAGGGCACATTTTCAAGTCTGTGCTCACAACACAAAACTGCATTAAAAGCTGTTCTTTTGCATAGAGACCCTTATTTGCTGATTGCTATTGAAACATATTGTGTGAATCTTAGTTTTTCCTTTTATGTGTATCTGCTCACCACTTCACTCAAAACACAAAACGCTTACTAAGTCTGATGTGGCATCTCGCAAACCAGCGGGTGTGGGCATTAAAACGCGTGTGTGATGTACACAACTTTAGTATAGGGCACATTTTCAAGTCTGTGCTCACAACACAAAACTGCATTAAAAGCTGTTCTTTTGCATAGAGACCCTTATTTGCTGATTGCTATTGAAACATATTGTGTGAATCTTAGTTTTTCCTTTTATGTGTATCTGCTCACCACTTCACTCAAAACACAAAACGCTTACTAAGTCTGATGTGGCATCTCGCAAACCAGCGGGTGTGGGCATTAAAACGCGTGTGTGATGTACACAACTTTAGTATAGGGCACATTTTCAAGTCTGTGCTCACAACACAAAACTGCATTAAAAGCTGTTCTTTTGCATAGAGACCCTTATTTGCTGATTGCTATTGAAACATATTGTGTGAATCTTAGTTTTTTTTTATGTGTATCTGCTCACCACTTCACTCAAAACACAAAACGCTTACTAAGTCTGATGTGGCATCTCGCAAACCAGCGGGTGTGGGCATTAAAACGCGTGTGTGATGTACACAACTTTAGTATAGGGCACATTTTCAAGTCTGTGCTCACAACACAAAACTGCATTAAAAGCTGTTCTTTTGCATAGAGACCCTTATTTGCTGATTGCTATTGAAACATATTGTGTGAATCTTAGTTTTTCCTTTTATGTGTATCTGCTCACCACTTCACTCAAAACACAAAACGCTTACTAAGTCTGATGTGGCATCTCGCAAACCAGCGGTGTGGGCATTAAAACGCGTGTGTGATGTACACAACTTTAGTATAGGGCACATTTTCAAGTCTGTGCTCACAACACAAAACTGCATTAAAAGCTGTTCTTTTGCATAGAGACCCTTATTTGCTGATTGCTATTGAAACATATTGTGTGAATCTTAGTTTTTCCTTTTATGTGTATCTGCTCACCACTTCACTCAAAACACAAAACGCTTACTAAGTCTGATGTGGCATCTCGCAAACCAGCGGTGTGGGCATTAAAACGCGTGTGTGATGTACACAACTTTAGTATAGGGCACATTTTCAAGTCTGTGCTCACAACACAAAACTGCATTAAAAGCTGTTCTTTTGCATAGAGACCCTTATTTGCTGATTGCTATTGAAACATATTGTGTGAATCTTAGTTTTTCCTTTTATGTGTATCTGCTCACCACTTCACTCAAAACACAAAACGCTTACTAAGTCTGATGTGGCATCTCGCAAACCAGCGGGTGTGGGCATTAAAACGCGTGTGTGATGACACAACTTTAGTATAGGGCACATTTTCAAGTCTGTGCTCACAACACAAAACTGCATTAAAAGCTGTTCTTTTGCATAGAGACCCTTATTTGCTGATTGCTATTGAAACATATTGTGTGAATCTTAGTTTTTCCTTTTATGTGTATCTGCTCACCACTTCACTCAAAACACAAAACGCTTACTAAGTCTGATGTGGCATCTCGCAAACCAGCGGGTGTGGGCATTAAAACGCGTGTGTGATGTACACAACTTTAGTATAGGGCACATTTTCAAGTCTGTGCTCACAACACAAAACTGCATTAAAAGCTGTTCTTTTGCATAGAGACCCTTATTTGCTGATTGCTATTGAAACATATTGTGTGAATCTTAGTTTTTCCTTTTATGTGTATCTGCTCACCACTTCACTCAAAACACAAAACGCTTACTAAGTCTGATGTGGCATCTCGCAAACCAGCGGGTGTGGGCATTAAAACGCGTGTGTGATGTACACAACTTTAGTATAGGGCACATTTTCAAGTCTGTGCTCACAACACAAAACTGCATTAAAAGCTGTTCTTTTGCATAGAGACCCTTATTTGCTGATTGCTATTGAAACATATTGTGTGAATCTTAGTTTTTCCTTTTATGTGTATCTGCTCACCACTTCACTCAAAACACAAAACGCTACTACTAAGTCTGATGTGGCATCTCGCAAACCAGCGGGTGTGGGCATTAAAACGCGTGTGTGATGTACACAACTTTAGTATAGGGCACATTTTCAAGTCTGTGCTCACAACACAAAACTGCATTAAAAGCTGTTCTTTTGCATAGAGACCCTTATTTGCTGATTGCTATTGAAACATATTGTGTGAATCTTAGTTTTTCCTTTTATGTGTATCTGCTCACCACTTCACTCAAAACACAAAACGCTTACTAAGTCTGATGTGGCATCTCGCAAACCAGCGGGTGTGGGCATTAAAACGCGTGTGTGATGTACACAACTTTAGTATAGGGCACATTTTCAAGTCTGTGCTCACAACACAAAACTGCATTAAAAGCTGTTCTTTTGCATAGAGACCCTTATTTGCTGATTGCTATTGAAACATATTGTGTGAATCTTAGTTTTTCCTTTTATGTGTATCTGCTCACCACTTCACTCAAAACACAAAACGCTTACTAAGTCTGATGTGGCATCTCGCAAACCAGCGGGTGTGGGCATTAAAACGCGTGTGTGATGTACACAACTTTAGTATAGGGCACATTGTTGTGCTCACAACACAAAAAAAAGCTGTTCTTTTTGCATAGAGACCCTTATTTG
Source organism: Setipinna tenuifilis (assembly GCA_030347295.1). Classification (NCBI taxonomy): domain Eukaryota; kingdom Metazoa; phylum Chordata; class Actinopteri; order Clupeiformes; family Engraulidae; genus Setipinna; species Setipinna tenuifilis. The sequence continues at coordinate 6,520 of JAQKPU010000038.1, forward strand.
CTGATTGCTATTGAAACATATTGTGTGAATCTTAGTTTTTTCCTTTTATGTCACCACTTCACTCAAAACACAAAACGCTTACTAAGTCTGATGTGGCATCTCGCAAACCAGCGGGTGTGGGCATTAAAACGCGTGTGTGATGTACACAACTTTAGTATAGGGCACATTTTCAAGTCTGTGCTCACAACACAAAACTGCATTAAAAGCTGTTCTTTTGCATAGAGACCCTTATTTGCTGATTGCTATTGAAACATATTGTGTGAATCTTAGTTTTTCCTTTTATGTGTATCTGCTCACCACTTCACTCAAAACACAAAACGCTTACTAAGTCTGATGTGGCATCTCGCAAACCAGCGGGTGTGGGCATTAAAACGCGTGTGTGATGTACACAACTTTAGTATAGGGCACATTTTCAAGTCTGTGCTCACAACACAAAACTGCATTAAAAGCTGTTCTTTTGCATAGAGACCCTTATTTGCTGATTGCTATTGAAACATATTGTGTGAATCTTAGTTTTTCCTTTTATGTGTATCTGCTCACCACTTCACTCAAAACACAAAACGCTTACTAAGTCTGATGTGGCATCTCGCAAACCAGCGGGTGTGGGCATTAAAACGCGTGTGTGATGTACACAACTTTAGTATAGGGCACATTTTCAAGTCTGTGCTCACAACACAAAACTGCATTAAAAGCTGTTCTTTTGCATAGAGACCCTTATTTGCTGATTGCTATTGAAACATATTGTGTGAATCTTAGTTTTTCCTTTTATGTGTATCTGCTCACCACTTCACTCAAAACACAAAACGCTTACTAAGTCTGATGTGGCATCTCGCAAACCAGCGGGTGTGGGCATTAAAACGCGTGTGTGATGTACACAACTTTAGTATAGGGCACATTTTCAAGTCTGTGCTCACAACACAAAACTGCATTAAAAGCTGTTCTTTTGCATAGAGACCCTTATTTGCTGATTGCTATTGAAACATATTGTGTGAATCTTAGTTTTTCCTTTTATGTGTATCTGCTCACCACTTCACTCAAAACACAAAACGCTTACTAAGTCTGATGTGGCATCTCGCAAACCAGCGGGTGTGGGCATTAAAACGCGTGTGTGATGTACACAACTTTAGTATAGGGCACATTTTCAAGTCTGTGCTCACAACACAAAACTGCATTAAAAGCTGTTCTTTTGCATAGAGACCCTTATTTGCTGATTGCTATTGAAACATATTGTGTGAATCTTAGTTTTTCCTTTTATGTGTATCTGCTCACCACTTCACTCAAAACACAAAACGCTTACTAAGTCTGATGTGGCATCTCGCAAACCAGCGGGTGTGGGCATTAAAACGCGTGTGTGATGTACACAACTTTAGTATAGGGCACATTTTCAAGTCTGTGCTCACAACACAAAACTGCATTAAAAGCTGTTCTTTTGCATAGAGACCCTTATTTGCTGATTGCTATTGAAACATATTGTGTGAATCTTAGTTTTTCCTTTTATGTGTATCTGCTCACCACTTCACTCAAAACACAAAACGCTTACTAAGTCTGATGTGGCATCTCGCAAACCAGCGGGTGTGGGCATTAAAACGCGTGTGTGATGTACACAACTTTAGTATAGGGCACATTTTCAAGTCTGTGCTCACAACACAAAACTGCATTAAAAGCTGTTCTTTTGCATAGAGACCCTTATTTGCTGATTGCTATTGAAACATATTGTGTGAATCTTAGTTTTTCCTTTTATGTGTATCTGCTCACCACTTCACTCAAAACACAAAACGCTTACTAAGTCTGATGTGGCATCTCGCAAACCAGCGGGTGTGGGCATTAAAACGCGTGTGTGATGTACACAACTTTAGTATAGGGCACATTTTCAAGTCTGTGCTCACAACACAAAACTGCATTAAAAGCTGTTCTTTTGCATAGAGACCCTTATTTGCTGATTGCTATTGAAACATATTGTGTGAATCTTAGTTTTTCCTTTTATGTGTATCTGCTCACCACTTCACTCAAAACACAAAACGCTTACTAAGTCTGATGTGGCATCTCGCAAACCAGCGGGTGTGGGCATTAAAACGCGTGTGTGATGTACACAACTTTAGTATAGGGCACATTTTCAAGTCTGTGCTCACAACACAAAACTGCATTAAAAGCTGTTCTTTTGCATAGAGACCCTTATTTGCTGATTGCTATTGAAACATATTGTGTGAATCTTAGTTTTTCCTTTTATGTGTATCTGCTCACCACTTCACTCAAAACACAAAACGCTTACTAAGTCTGATGTGGCATCTCGCAAACCAGCGGGTGTGGGCATTAAAACGCGTGTGTGATGTACACAACTTTAGTATAGGGCACATTTTCAAGTCTGTGCTCACAACACAAAACTGCATTAAAAGCTGTTCTTTTGCATAGAGACCCTTATTTGCTGATTGCTATTGAAACATATTGTGTGAATCTTAGTTTTTCCTTTTATGTGTATCTGCTCACCACTTCACTCAAAACACAAAACGCTTACTAAGTCTGATGTGGCATCTCGCAAACCAGCGGGTGTGGGCATTAAAACGCGTGTGTGATGTACACAACTTTAGTATAGGGCACATTTTCAAGTCTGTGCTCACAACACAAAACTGCATTAAAAGCTGTTCTTTTGCATAGAGACCCTTATTTGCTGATTGCTATTGAAACATATTGTGTGAATCTTAGTTTTTCCTTTTATGTGTATCTGCTCACCACTTCACTCAAAACACAAAACGCTTACTAAGTCTGATGTGGCATCTCGCAAACCAGCGGGTGTGGGCATTAAAACGCGTGTGTGATGTACACAACTTTAGTATAGGGCACATTTTCAAGTCTGTGCTCACAACACAAAACTGCATTAAAAGCTGTTCTTTTGCATAGAGACCCTTATTTGCTGATTGCTATTGAAACATATTGTGTGAATCTTAGTTTTTCCTTTATGTGTATCTGCTCACCACTTCACTCAAAACACAAAACGCTTACTAAGTCTGATGTGGCATCTCGCAAACCAGCGGGTGTGGGCATTAAAACGCGTGTGTGATGTACACAACTTTAGTATAGGGCACATTTTCAAGTCTGTGCTCACAACACAAAACTGCATTAAAAGCTGTTCTTTTGCATAGAGACCCTTATTTGCTGATTGCTATTGAAACATATTGTGTGAATCTTAGTTTTCCTTTTATGTGTATCTGCTCACCACTTCACTCAAAACACAAAACGCTTACTAAGTCTGATGTGGCATCTCGCAAACCAGCGGGTGTGGGCATTAAAACGCGTGTGTGATGTACACAACTTTAGTATAGGGCACATTTTCAAGTCTGTGCTCACAACACAAAACTGCATTAAAAGCTGTTCTTTTGCATAGAGACCCTTATTTGCTGATTGCTATTGAAACATATTGTGTGAATCTTAGTTTTTCCTTTTATGTGTATCTGCTCACCACTTCACTCAAAACACAAAACGCTTACTAAGTCTGATGTGGCATCTCGCAAACCAGCGGGTGTGGGCATTAAAACGCGTGTGTGATGTACACAACTTTAGTATAGGGCACATTTTCAAGTCTGTGCTCACAACACAAAACTGCATTAAAAGCTGTTCTTTTGCATAGAGACCCTTATTTGCTGATTGCTATTGAAACATATTGTGTGAATCTTAGTTTTTCCTTTTATGTGTATCTGCTCACCACTTCACTCAAAACACAAAACGCTTACTAAGTCTGATGTGGCATCTCGCAAACCAGCGGGTGTGGGCATTAAAACGCGTGTGTGATGTACACAACTTTAGTATAGGGCACATTTTCAAGTCTGTGCTCACAACACAAAACTGCATTAAAAGCTGTTCTTTTGCATAGAGACCCTTATTTGCTGATTGCTATTGAAACATATTGTGTGAATCTTAGTTTTTCCTTTTATGTGTATCTGCTCACCACTTCACTCAAAACACAAAACGCTTACTAAGTCTGATGTGGCATCTCGCAAACCAGCGGGTGTGGGCATTAAAACGCGTGTGTGATGTACACAACTTTAGTATAGGGCACATTTTCAAGTCTGTGCTCACAACACAAAACTGCATTAAAAGCTGTTCTTTTGCATAGAGACCCTTATTTGCTGATTGCTATTGAAACATATTGTGTGAATCTTAGTTTTTCCTTTTATGTGTATCTGCTCACCACTTCACTCAAAACACAAAACGCTTACTAAGTCTGATGTGGCATCTCGCAAACCAGCGGGTGTGGGCATTAAAACGCGTGTGTGATGTACACAACTTTAGTATAGGGCACATTTTCAAGTCTGTGCTCACAACACAAAACTGCATTAAAAGCTGTTCTTTTGCATAGAGACCCTTATTTGCTGATTGCTATTGAAACATATTGTGTGAATCTTAGTTTTTCCTTTTATGTGTATCTGCTCACCACTTCACTCAAAACACAAAACGCTTACTAAGTCTGATGTGGCATCTCGCAAACCAGCGGGTGTGGGCATTAAAACGCGTGTGTGATGTACACAACTTTAGTATAGGGCACATTTTCAAGTCTGTGCTCACAACACAAAACTGCATTAAAAGCTGTTCTTTTGCATAGAGACCCTTATTTGCTGATTGCTATTGAAACATATTGTGTGAATCTTAGTTTTTCCTTTTATGTGTATCTGCTCACCACTTCACTCAAAACACAAAACGCTTACTAAGTCTGATGTGGCATCTCGCAAACCAGCGGGTGTGGGCATTAAAACGCGTGTGTGATGTACACAACTTTAGTATAGGGCACATTTTCAAGTCTGTGCTCACAACACAAAACTGCATTAAAAGCTGTTCTTTTGCATAGAGACCCTTATTTGCTGATTGCTATTGAAACATATTGTGTGAATCTTAGTTTTTCCTTTTATGTGTATCTGCTCACCACTTCACTCAAAACACAAAACGCTTACTAAGTCTGATGTGGCATCTCGCAAACCAGCGGGTGTGGGCATTAAAACGCGTGTGTGATGTACACAACTTTAGTATAGGGCACATTTTCAAGTCTGTGCTCACAACACAAAACTGCATTAAAAGCTGTTCTTTTGCATAGAGACCCTTATTTGCTGATTGCTATTGAAACATATTGTGTGAATCTTAGTTTTTCCTTTTATGTGTATCTGCTCACCACTTCACTCAAAACACAAAACGCTTACTAAGTCTGATGTGGCATCTCGCAAACCAGCGGGTGTGGGCATTAAAACGCGTGTGTGATGTACACAACTTTAGTATAGGGCACATTTTCAAGTCTGTGCTCACAACACAAAACTGCATTAAAAGCTGTTCTTTTGCATAGAGACCCTTATTTGCTGATTGCTATTGAAACATATTGTGTGAATCTTAGTTTTTCCTTTTATGTGTATCTGCTCACCACTTCACTCAAAACACAAAACGCTTACTAAGTCTGATGTGGCATCTCGCAAACCAGCGGGTGTGGGCATTAAAACGCGTGTGTGATGTACACAACTTTAGTATAGGGCACATTTTCAAGTCTGTGCTCACAACACAAAACTGCATTAAAAGCTGTTCTTTTGCATAGAGACCCTTATTTGCTGATTGCTATTGAAACATATTGTGTGAATCTTAGTTTTTCCTTTTATGTGTATCTGCTCACCACTTCACTCAAAACACAAAACGCTTACTAAGTCTGATGTGGCATCTCGCAAACCAGCGGGTGTGGGCATTAAAACGCGTGTGTGATGTACACAACTTTAGTATAGGGCACATTTTCAAGTCTGTGCTCACAACACAAAACTGCATTAAAAGCTGTTCTTTTGCATAGAGACCCTTATTTGCTGATTGCTATTGAAACATATTGTGTGAATCTTAGTTTTTCCTTTTATGTGTATCTGCTCACCACTTCACTCAAAACACAAAACGCTTACTAAGTCTGATGTGGCATCTCGCAAACCAGCGGGTGTGGGCATTAAAACGCGTGTGTGATGTACACAACTTTAGTATAGGGCACATTTTCAAGTCTGTGCTCACAACACAAAACTGCATTAAAAGCTGTTCTTTTGCATAGAGACCCTTATTTGCTGATTGCTATTGAAACATATTGTGTGAATCTTAGTTTTTCCTTTTATGTGTATCTGCTCACCACTTCACTCAAAACACAAAACGCTTACTAAGTCTGATGTGGCATCTCGCAAACCAGCGGGTGTGGGCATTAAAACGCGTGTGTGATGTACACAACTTTAGTATAGGGCACATTTTCAAGTCTGTGCTCACAACACAAAACTGCATTAAAAGCTGTTCTTTTGCATAGAGACCCTTATTTGCTGATTGCTATTGAAACATATTGTGTGAATCTTAGTTTTTCCTTTTATGTGTATCTGCTCACCACTTCACTCAAAACACAAAACGCTTACTAAGTCTGATGTGGCATCTCGCAAACCAGCGGGTGTGGGCATTAAAACGCGTGTGTGATGTACACAACTTTAGTATAGGGCACATTTTCAAGTCTGTGCTCACAACACAAAACTGCATTAAAAGCTGTTCTTTTGCATAGAGACCCTTATTTGCTGATTGCTATTGAAACATATTGTGTGAATCTTAGTTTTTCCTTTTATGTGTATCTGCTCACCACTTCACTCAAAACACAAAACGCTTACTAAGTCTGATGTGGCATCTCGCAAACCAGCGGGTGTGGGCATTAAAACGCGTGTGTGATGTACACAACTTTAGTATAGGGCACATTTTCAAGTCTGTGCTCACAACACAAAACTGCATTAAAAGCTGTTCTTTTGCATAGAGACCCTTATTTGCTGATTGCTATTGAAACATATTGTGTGAATCTTAGTTTTTCCTTTTATGTGTATCTGCTCACCACTTCACTCAAAACACAAAACGCTTACTAAGTCTGATGTGGCATCTCGCAAACCAGCGGGTGTGGGCATTAAAACGCGTGTGTGATGTACACAACTTTAGTATAGGGCACATTTTCAAGTCTGTGCTCACAACACAAAACTGCATTAAAAGCTGTTCTTTTGCATAGAGACCCTTATTTGCTGATTGCTATTGAAACATATTGTGTGAATCTTAGTTTTTCCTTTTATGTGTATCTGCTCACCACTTCACTCAAAACACAAAACGCTTACTAAGTCTGATGTGGCATCTCGCAAACCAGCGGGTGTGGGCATTAAAACGCGTGTGTGATGTACACAACTTTAGTATAGGGCACATTTTCAAGTCTGTGCTCACAACACAAAACTGCATTAAAAGCTGTTCTTTTGCATAGAGACCCTTATTTGCTGATTGCTATTGAAACATATTGTGTGAATCTTAGTTTTTCCTTTTATGTGTATCTGCTCACCACTTCACTCAAAACACAAAACGCTTACTAAGTCTGATGTGGCATCTCGCAAACCAGCGGGTGTGGGCATTAAAACGCGTGTGTGATGTACACAACTTTAGTATAGGGCACATTTTCAAGTCTGTGCTCACAACACAAAACTGCATTAAAAGCTGTTCTTTTGCATAGAGACCCTTATTTGCTGATTGCTATTGAAACATATTGTGTGAATCTTAGTTTTTCCTTTTATGTGTATCTGCTCACCACTTCACTCAAAACACAAAACGCTTACTAAGTCTGATGTGGCATCTCGCAAACCAGCGGGTGTGGGCATTAAAACGCGTGTGTGATGTACACAACTTTAGTATAGGGCACATTTTCAAGTCTGTGCTCACAACACAAAACTGCATTAAAAGCTGTTCTTTTGCATAGAGACCCTTATTTGCTGATTGCTATTGAAACATATTGTGTGAATCTTAGTTTTTCCTTTTATGTGTATCTGCTCACCACTTCACTCAAAACACAAAACGCTTACTAAGTCTGATGTGGCATCTCGCAAACCAGCGGGTGTGGGCATTAAAACGCGTGTGTGATGTACACAACTTTAGTATAGGGCACATTTTCAAGTCTGTGCTCACAACACAAAACTGCATTAAAAGCTGTTCTTTTGCATAGAGACCCTTATTTGCTGATTGCTATTGAAACATATTGTGTGAATCTTAGTTTTTCCTTTTATGTGTATCTGCTCACCACTTCACTCAAAACACAAAACGCTTACTAAGTCTGATGTGGCATCTCGCAAACCAGCGGGTGTGGGCATTAAAACGCGTGTGTGATGTACACAACTTTAGTATAGGGCACATTTTCAAGTCTGTGCTCACAACACAAAACTGCATTAAAAGCTGTTCTTTTGCATAGAGACCCTTATTTGCTGATTGCTATTGAAACATATTGTGTGAATCTTAGTTTTTCCTTTTATGTGTATCTGCTCACCACTTCACTCAAAACACAAAACGCTTACTAAGTCTGATGTGGCATCTCGCAAACCAGCGGGTGTGGGCATTAAAACGCGTGTGTGATGTACACAACTTTAGTATAGGGCACATTTTCAAGTCTGTGCTCACAACACAAAACTGCATTAAAAGCTGTTCTTTTGCATAGAGACCCTTATTTGCTGATTGCTATTGAAACATATTGTGTGAATCTTAGTTTTTCCTTTTATGTGTATCTGCTCACCACTTCACTCAAAACACAAAACGCTTACTAAGTCTGATGTGGCATCTCGCAAACCAGCGGGTGTGGGCATTAAAACGCGTGTGTGATGTACACAACTTTAGTATAGGGCACATTTTCAAGTCTGTGCTCACAACACAAAACTGCATTAAAAGCTGTTCTTTTGCATAGAGACCCTTATTTGCTGATTGCTATTGAAACATATTGTGTGAATCTTAGTTTTTCCTTTTATGTGTATCTGCTCACCACTTCACTCAAAACACAAAACGCTTACTAAGTCTGATGTGGCATCTCGCAAACCAGCGGGTGTGGGCATTAAAACGCGTGTGTGATGTACACAACTTTAGTATAGGGCACATTTTCAAGTCTGTGCTCACAACACAAAACTGCATTAAAAGCTGTTCTTTTGCATAGAGACCCTTATTTGCTGATTGCTATTGAAACATATTGTGTGAATCTTAGTTTTTCCTTTTATGTGTATCTGCTCACCACTTCACTCAAAACACAAAACGCTTACTAAGTCTGATGTGGCATCTCGCAAACCAGCGGGTGTGGGCATTAAAACGCGTGTGTGATGTACACAACTTTAGTATAGGGCACATTTTCAAGTCTGTGCTCACAACACAAAACTGCATTAAAAGCTGTTCTTTTGCATAGAGACCCTTATTTGCTGATTGCTATTGAAACATATTGTGTGAATCTTAGTTTTTCCTTTTATGTGTATCTGCTCACCACTTCACTCAAAACACAAAACGCTTACTAAGTCTGATGTGGCATCTCGCAAACCAGCGGGTGTGGGCATTAAAACGCGTGTGTGATGTACACAACTTTAGTATAGGGCACATTTTCAAGTCTGTGCTCACAACACAAAACTGCATTAAAAGCTGTTCTTTTGCATAGAGACCCTTATTTGCTGATTGCTATTGAAACATATTGTGTGAATCTTAGTTTTTCCTTTTATGTGTATCTGCTCACCACTTCACTCAAAACACAAAACGCTTACTAAGTCTGATGTGGCATCTCGCAAACCAGCGGGTGTGGGCATTAAAACGCGTGTGTGATGTACACAACTTTAGTATAGGGCACATTTTCAAGTCTGTGCTCACAACACAAAACTGCATTAAAAGCTGTTCTTTTGCATAGAGACCCTTATTTGCTGATTGCTATTGAAACATATTGTGTGAATCTTAGTTTTTCCTTTTATGTGTATCTGCTCACCACTTCACTCAAAACACAAAACGCTTACTAAGTCTGATGTGGCATCTCGCAAACCAGCGGGTGTGGGCATTAAAACGCGTGTGTGATGTACACAACTTTAGTATAGGGCACATTTTCAAGTCTGTGCTCACAACACAAAACTGCATTAAAAGCTGTTCTTTTGCATAGAGACCCTTATTTGCTGATTGCTATTGAAACATATTGTGTGAATCTTAGTTTTTCCTTTTATGTGTATCTGCTCACCACTTCACTCAAAACACAAAACGCTTACTAAGTCTGATGTGGCATCTCGCAAACCAGCGGGTGTGGGCATTAAAACGCGTGTGTGATGTACACAACTTTAGTATAGGGCACATTTTCAAGTCTGTGCTCACAACACAAAACTGCATTAAAAGCTGTTCTTTTGCATAGAGACCCTTATTTGCTGATTGCTATTGAAACATATTGTGTGAATCTTAGTTTTTCCTTTTATGTGTATCTGCTCACCACTTCACTCAAAACACAAAACGCTTACTAAGTCTGATGTGGCATCTCGCAAACCAGCGGGTGTGGGCATTAAAACGCGTGTGTGATGTACACAACTTTAGTATAGGGCACATTTTCAAGTCTGTGCTCACAACACAAAACTGCATTAAAAGCTGTTCTTTTGCATAGAGACCCTTATTTGCTGATTGCTATTGAAACATATTGTGTGAATCTTAGTTTTTCCTTTTATGTGTATCTGCTCACCACTTCACTCAAAACACAAAACGCTTACTAAGTCTGATGTGGCATCTCGCAAACCAGCGGGTGTGGGCATTAAAACGCGTGTGTGATGTACACAACTTTAGTATAGGGCACATTTTCAAGTCTGTGCTCACAACACAAAACTGCATTAAAAGCTGTTCTTTTGCATAGAGACCCTTATTTGCTGATTGCTATTGAAACATATTGTGTGAATCTTAGTTTTTCCTTTTATGTGTATCTGCTCACCACTTCACTCAAAACACAAAACGCTTACTAAGTCTGATGTGGCATCTCGCAAACCAGCGGGTGTGGGCATTAAAACGCGTGTGTGATGTACACAACTTTAGTATAGGGCACATTTTCAAGTCTGTGCTCACAACACAAAACTGCATTAAAAGCTGTTCTTTTGCATAGAGACCCTTATTTGCTGATTGCTATTGAAACATATTGTGTGAATCTTAGTTTTTCCTTTTATGTGTATCTGCTCACCACTTCACTCAAAACACAAAACGCTTACTAAGTCTGATGTGGCATCTCGCAAACCAGCGGGTGTGGGCATTAAAACGCGTGTGTGATGTACACAACTTTAGTATAGGGCACATTTTCAAGTCTGTGCTCACAACACAAAACTGCATTAAAAGCTGTTCTTTTGCATAGAGACCCTTATTTGCTGATTGCTATTGAAACATATTGTGTGAATCTTAGTTTTTCCTTTTATGTGTATCTGCTCACCACTTCACTCAAAACACAAAACGCTTACTAAGTCTGATGTGGCATCTCGCAAACCAGCGGGTGTGGGCATTAAAACGCGTGTGTGATGTACACAACTTTAGTATAGGGCACATTTTCAAGTCTGTGCTCACAACACAAAACTGCATTAAAAGCTGTTCTTTTGCATAGAGACCCTTATTTGCTGATTGCTATTGAAACATATTGTGTGAATCTTAGTTTTTCCTTTTATGTGTATCTGCTCACCACTTCACTCAAAACACAAAACGCTTACTAAGTCTGATGTGGCATCTCGCAAACCAGCGGGTGTGGGCATTAAAACGCGTGTGTGATGTACACAACTTTAGTATAGGGCACATTTTCAAGTCTGTGCTCACAACACAAAACTGCATTAAAAGCTGTTCTTTTGCATAGAGACCCTTATTTGCTGATTGCTATTGAAACATATTGTGTGAATCTTAGTTTTTCCTTTTATGTGTATCTGCTCACCACTTCACTCAAAACACAAAACGCTTACTAAGTCTGATGTGGCATCTCGCAAACCAGCGGGTGTGGGCATTAAAACGCGTGTGTGATGTACACAACTTTAGTATAGGGCACATTTTCAAGTCTGTGCTCACAACACAAAACTGCATTAAAAGCTGTTCTTTTGCATAGAGACCCTTATTTGCTGATTGCTATTGAAACATATTGTGTGAATCTTAGTTTTTCCTTTTATGTGTATCTGCTCACCACTTCACTCAAAACACAAAACGCTTACTAAGTCTGATGTGGCATCTCGCAAACCAGCGGGTGTGGGCATTAAAACGCGTGTGTGATGTACACAACTTTAGTATAGGGCACATTTTCAAGTCTGTGCTCACAACACAAAACTGCATTAAAAGCTGTTCTTTTGCATAGAGACCCTTATTTGCTGATTGCTATTGAAACATATTGTGTGAATCTTAGTTTTTCCTTTTATGTGTATCTGCTCACCACTTCACTCAAAACACAAAACGCTTACTAAGTCTGATGTGGCATCTCGCAAACCAGCGGGTGTGGGCATTAAAACGCGTGTGTGATGTACACAACTTTAGTATAGGGCACATTTTCAAGTCTGTGCTCACAACACAAAACTGCATTAAAAGCTGTTCTTTTGCATAGAGACCCTTATTTGCTGATTGCTATTGAAACATATTGTGTGAATCTTAGTTTTTCCTTTTATGTGTATCTGCTCACCACTTCACTCAAAACACAAAACGCTTACTAAGTCTGATGTGGCATCTCGCAAACCAGCGGGTGTGGGCATTAAAACGCGTGTGTGATGTACACAACTTTAGTATAGGGCACATTTTCAAGTCTGTGCTCACAACACAAAACTGCATTAAAAGCTGTTCTTTTGCATAGAGACCCTTATTTGCTGATTGCTATTGAAACATATTGTGTGAATCTTAGTTTTTCCTTTTATGTGTATCTGCTCACCACTTCACTCAAAACACAAAACGCTTACTAAGTCTGATGTGGCATCTCGCAAACCAGCGGGTGTGGGCATTAAAACGCGTGTGTGATGTACACAACTTTAGTATAGGGCACATTTTCAAGTCTGTGCTCACAACACAAAACTGCATTAAAAGCTGTTCTTTTGCATAGAGACCCTTATTTGCTGATTGCTATTGAAACATATTGTGTGAATCTTAGTTTTTCCTTTTATGTGTATCTGCTCACCACTTCACTCAAAACACAAAACGCTTACTAAGTCTGATGTGGCATCTCGCAAACCAGCGGGTGTGGGCATTAAAACGCGTGTGTGATGTACACAACTTTAGTATAGGGCACATTTTCAAGTCTGTGCTCACAACACAAAACTGCATTAAAAGCTGTTCTTTTGCATAGAGACCCTTATTTGCTGATTGCTATTGAAACATATTGTGTGAATCTTAGTTTTTCCTTTTATGTGTATCTGCTCACCACTTCACTCAAAACACAAAACGCTTACTAAGTCTGATGTGGCATCTCGCAAACCAGCGGGTGTGGGCATTAAAACGCGTGTGTGATGTACACAACTTTAGTATAGGGCACATTTTCAAGTCTGTGCTCACAACACAAAACTGCATTAAAAGCTGTTCTTTTGCATAGAGACCCTTATTTGCTGATTGCTATTGAAACATATTGTGTGAATCTTAGTTTTTCCTTTTATGTGTATCTGCTCACCACTTCACTCAAAACACAAAACGCTTACTAAGTCTGATGTGGCATCTCGCAAACCAGCGGGTGTGGGCATTAAAACGCGTGTGTGATGTACACAACTTTAGTATAGGGCACATTTTCAAGTCTGTGCTCACAACACAAAACTGCATTAAAAGCTGTTCTTTTGCATAGAGACCCTTATTTGCTGATTGCTATTGAAACATATTGTGTGAATCTTAGTTTTTCCTTTTATGTGTATCTGCTCACCACTTCACTCAAAACACAAAACGCTTACTAAGTCTGATGTGGCATCTCGCAAACCAGCGGGTGTGGGCATTAAAACGCGTGTGTGATGTACACAACTTTAGTATAGGGCACATTTTCAAGTCTGTGCTCACAACACAAAACTGCATTAAAAGCTGTTCTTTTGCATAGAGACCCTTATTTGCTGATTGCTATTGAAACATATTTTGTGTGAATCTTAGTTTTTCCTTTTATGTATCTGCTCACCACTTCACTCAAAACACAAAACGCTTACTAAGTCTGATGTGGCATCTCGCAAACCAGCGGGTGTGGGCATTAAAACGCGTGTGTGATGTACACAACTTTAGTATAGGGCACATTTTCAAGTCTGTGCTCACAACACAAAACTGCATTAAAAGCTGTTCTTTTGCATAGAGACCCTTATTTGCTGATTGCTATTGAAACATATTGTGTGAATCTTAGTTTTTCCTTTTATGTGTATCTGCTCACCACTTCACTCAAAACACAAAACGCTTACTAAGTCTGATGTGGCATCTCGCAAACCAGCGGGTGTGGGCATTAAAACGCGTGTGTGATGTACACAACTTTAGTATAGGGCACATTTTCAAGTCTGTGCTCACAACACAAAACTGCATTAAAAGCTGTTCTTTTGCATAGAGACCCTTATTTGCTGATTGCTATTGAAACATATTGTGTGAATCTTAGTTTTTCCTTTTATGTGTATCTGCTCACCACTTCACTCAAAACACAAAACGCTTACTAAGTCTGATGTGGCATCTCGCAAACCAGCGGGTGTGGGCATTAAAACGCGTGTGTGATGTACACAACTTTAGTATAGGGCACATTTTCAAGTCTGTGCTCACAACACAAAACTGCATTAAAAGCTGTTCTTTTGCATAGAGACCCTTATTTGCTGATTGCTATTGAAACATATGTGTGAATCTTAGTTTTTCCTTTTATGTGTATCTGCTCACCACTTCACTCAAAACACAAAACGCTTACTAAGTCTGATGTGGCATCTCGCAAACCAGCGGGTGTGGGCATTAAAACGCGTGTGTGATGTACACAACTTTAGTATAGGGCACATTTTCAAGTCTGTGCTCACAACACAAAACTGCATTAAAAGCTGTTCTTTTGCATAGAGACCCTTATTTGCTGATTGCTATTGAAACATATTGTGTGAATCTTAGTTTTTCCTTTTATGTGTATCTGCTCACCACTTCACTCAAAACACAAAACGCTTACTAAGTCTGATGTGGCATCTCGCAAACCAGCGGGTGTGGGCATTAAAACGCGTGTGTGATGTACACAACTTTAGTATAGGGCACATTTTCAAGTCTGTGCTCACAACACAAAACTGCATTAAAAGCTGTTCTTTTGCATAGAGACCCTTATTTGCTGATTGCTATTGAAACATATTGTGTGAATCTTTTTTTCCTTTTATGTGTATCTGCTCACCACTTCACTCAAAACACAAAACGCTTACTAAGTCTGATGTGGCATCTCGCAAACCAGCGGGTGTGGGCATTAAAACGCGTGTGTGATGTACACAACTTTAGTATAGGGCACATTTTCAAGTCTGTGCTCACAACACAAAACTGCATTAAAAGCTGTTCTTTTGCATAGAGACCCTTATTTGCTGATTGCTATTGAAACATATTGTGTGAATCTTAGTTTTTCCTTTTATGTGTATCTGCTCACCACTTCACTCAAAACACAAAACGCTTACTAAGTCTGATGTGGCATCTCGCAAACCAGCGGGTGTGGGCATTAAAACGCGTGTGTGATGTACACAACTTTAGTATAGGGCACATTTTCAAGTCTGTGCTCACAACACAAAACTGCATTAAAAGCTGTTCTTTTGCATAGAGACCCTTATTTGCTGATTGCTATTGAAACATATTGTGTGAATCTTAGTTTTTCCTTTTATGTGTATCTGCTCACCACTTCACTCAAAACACAAAACGCTTACTAAGTCTGATGTGGCATCTCGCAAACCAGCGGGTGTGGGCATTAAAACGCGTGTGTGATGTACACAACTTTAGTATAGGGCACATTTTCAAGTCTGTGCTCACAACACAAAACTGCATTAAAAGCTGTTCTTTTGCATAGAGACCCTTATTTGCTGATTGCTATTGAAACATATTGTGTGAATCTTAGTTTTTCCTTTTATGTGTATCTGCTCACCACTTCACTCAAAACACAAAACGCTTACTAAGTCTGATGTGGCATCTCGCAAACCAGCGGGTGTGGGCATTAAAACGCGTGTGTGATGTACACAACTTTAGTATAGGGCACATTTTCAAGTCTGTGCTCACAACACAAAACTGCATTAAAAGCTGTTCTTTTGCATAGAGACCCTTATTTGCTGATTGCTATTGAAACATATTGTGTGAATCTTAGTTTTTTCCTTTTATGTGTATCTGCTCACCACTTCACTCAAAACACAAAACGCTTACTAAGTCTGATGTGGCATCTCGCAAACCAGCGGGTGTGGGCATTAAAACGCGTGTGTGATGTACACAACTTTAGTATAGGGCACATTTTCAAGTCTGTGCTCACAACACAAAACTGCATTAAAAGCTGTTCTTTTGCATAGAGACCCTTATTTGCTGATTGCTATTGAAACATATTGTGTGAATCTTAGTTTTTCCTTTTATGTGTATCTGCTCACCACTTCACTCAAAACACAAAACGCTTACTAAGTCTGATGTGGCATCTCGCAAACCAGCGGGTGTGGGCATTAAAACGCGTGTGTGATGTACACAACTTTAGTATAGGGCACATTTTCAAGTCTGTGCTCACAACACAAAACTGCATTAAAAGCTGTTCTTTTGCATAGAGACCCTTATTTGCTGATTGCTATTGAAACATATTGTGTGAATCTTAGTTTTTCCTTTTATGTGTATCTGCTCACCACTTCACTCAAACACAAAACGCTTACTAAGTCTGATGTGGCATCTCGCAAACCAGCGGGTGTGGGCATTAAAACGCGTGTGTGATGTACACAACTTTAGTATAGGGCACATTTTCAAGTCTGTGCTCACAACACAAAACTGCATTAAAAGCTGTTCTTTTGCATAGAGACCCTTATTTGCTGATTGCTATTGAAACATATTGTGTGAATCTTAGTTTTTCCTTTTATGTGTATCTGCTCACCACTTCACTCAAAACACAAAACGCTTACTAAGTCTGATGTGGCATCTCGCAAACCAGCGGGTGTGGGCATTAAAACGCGTGTGTGATGTACACAACTTTAGTATAGGGCACATTTTCAAGTCTGTGCTCACAACACAAAACTGCATTAAAAGCTGTTCTTTTGCATAGAGACCCTTATTTGCTGATTGCTATTGAAACATATTGTGTGAATCTTAGTTTTTCCTTTTATGTGTATCTGCTCACCACTTCACTCAAAACACAAAACGCTTACTAAGTCTGATGTGGCATCTCGCAAACCAGCGGGTGTGGGCATTAAAACGCGTGTGTGATGTACACAACTTTAGTATAGGGCACATTTTCAAGTCTGTGCTCACAACACAAAACTGCATTAAAAGCTGTTCTTTTGCATAGAGACCCTTATTTGCTGATTGCTATTGAAACATATTGTGTGAATCTTAGTTTTTCCTTTTATGTGTATCTGCTCACCACTTCACTCAAAACACAAAACGCTTACTAAGTCTGATGTGGCATCTCGCAAACCAGCGGGTGTGGGCATTAAAACGCGTGTGTGATGTACACAACTTTAGTATAGGGCACATTTTCAAGTCTGTGCTCACAACACAAAACTGCATTAAAAGCTGTTCTTTTGCATAGAGACCCTTATTTGCTGATTGCTATTGAAACATATTGTGTGAATCTTAGTTTTTCCTTTTATGTGTATCTGCTCACCACTTCACTCAAAACACAAAACGCTTACTAAGTCTGATGTGGCATCTCGCAAACCAGCGGGTGTGGGCATTAAAACGCGTGTGTGATGTACACAACTTTAGTATAGGGCACATTTTCAAGTCTGTGCTCACAACACAAAACTGCATTAAAAGCTGTTCTTTTGCATAGAGACCCTTATTTGCTGATTGCTATTGAAACATATTGTGTGAATCTTAGTTTTCCTTTTATGTGTATCTGCTCACCACTTCACTCAAAACACAAAACGCTTACTAAGTCTGATGTGGCATCTCGCAAACCAGCGGGTGTGGGCATTAAAACGCGTGTGTGATGTACACAACTTTAGTATAGGGCACATTTTCAAGTCTGTGCTCACAACACAAAACTGCATTAAAAGCTGTTCTTTTGCATAGAGACCCTTATTTGCTGATTGCTATTGAAACATATTGTGTGAATCTTAGTTTTTCCTTTTATGTGTATCTGCT
The DNA here is from genome assembly GCA_030347295.1 of Setipinna tenuifilis. NCBI lineage: Eukaryota > Metazoa > Chordata > Actinopteri > Clupeiformes > Engraulidae > Setipinna > Setipinna tenuifilis. Next base: position 24,547 of record JAQKPU010000038.1, read on the forward strand.
CACCACTTCACTCAAAACACAAAACGCTTACTAAGTCTGATGTGGCATCTCGCAAACCAGCGGGTGTGGGCATTAAAACGCGTGTGTGATGTACACAACTTTAGTATAGGGCACATTTTCAAGTCTGTGCTCACAACACAAAACTGCATTAAAAGCTGTTCTTTTGCATAGAGACCCTTATTTGCTGATTGCTATTGAAACATATTGTGTGAATCTTAGTTTTTCCTTTTATGTGTATCTGCTCACCACTTCACTCAAAACACAAAACGCTTACTAAGTCTGATGTGGCATCTCGCAAACCAGCGGGTGTGGGCATTAAAACGCGTGTGTGATGTACACAACTTTAGTATAGGGCACATTTTCAAGTCTGTGCTCACAACACAAAACTGCATTAAAAGCTGTTCTTTTGCATAGAGACCCTTATTTGCTGATTGCTATTGAAACATATTGTGTGAATCTTAGTTTTTCCTTTTGTGTATCTGCTCACCACTTCACTCAAAACACAAAACGCTTACTAAGTCTGATGTGGCATCTCGCAAACCAGCGGGTGTGGGCATTAAAACGCGTGTGTGATGTACACAACTTTAGTATAGGGCACATTTTCAAGTCTGTGCTCACAACACAAAACTGCATTAAAAGCTGTTCTTTTGCATAGAGACCCTTATTTGCTGATTGCTATTGAAACATATTGTGTGAATCTTAGTTTTTCCTTTTATGTGTATCTGCTCACCACTTCACTCAAAACACAAAACGCTTACTAAGTCTGATGTGGCATCTCGCAAACCAGCGGGTGTGGGCATTAAAACGCGTGTGTGATGTACACAACTTTAGTATAGGGCACATTTTCAAGTCTGTGCTCACAACACAAAACTGCATTAAAAGCTGTTCTTTTGCATAGAGACCCTTATTTGCTGATTGCTATTGAAACATATTGTGTGAATCTTAGTTTTTCCTTTTATGTGTATCTGCTCACCACTTCACTCAAAACACAAAACGCTTACTAAGTCTGATGTGGCATCTCGCAAACCAGCGGGTGTGGGCATTAAAACGCGTGTGTGATGTACACAACTTTAGTATAGGGCACATTTTCAAGTCTGTGCTCACAACACAAAACTGCATTAAAAGCTGTTCTTTTGCATAGAGACCCTTATTTGCTGATTGCTATTGAAACATATTGTGTGAATCTTAGTTTTTCCTTTTATGTGTATCTGCTCACCACTTCACTCAAAACACAAAACGCTTACTAAGTCTGATGTGGCATCTCGCAAACCAGCGGGTGTGGGCATTAAAACGCGTGTGTGATGTACACAACTTTAGTATAGGGCACATTTTCAAGTCTGTGCTCACAACACAAAACTGCATTAAAAGCTGTTCTTTTGCATAGAGACCCTTATTTGCTGATTGCTATTGAAACATATTGTGTGAATCTTAGTTTTTCCTTTTATGTGTATCTGCTCACCACTTCACTCAAAACACAAAACGCTTACTAAGTCTGATGTGGCATCTCGCAAACCAGCGGGTGTGGGCATTAAAACGCGTGTGTGATGTACACAACTTTAGTATAGGGCACATTTTCAAGTCTGTGCTCACAACACAAAACTGCATTAAAAGCTGTTCTTTTGCATAGAGACCCTTATTTGCTGATTGCTATTGAAACATATTGTGTGAATCTTAGTTTTTCCTTTTGTGTATCTGCTCACCACTTCACTCAAAACACAAAACGCTTACTAAGTCTGATGTGGCATCTCGCAAACCAGCGGGTGTGGGCATTAAAACGCTGTGTGATGTACACAACTTTAGTATAGGGCACATTTTCAAGTCTGTGCTCACAACACAAAACTGCATTAAAAGCTGTTCTTTTGCATAGAGACCCTTATTTGCTGATTGCTATTGAAACATATTGTGTGAATCTTAGTTTTTCCTTTTATGTGTATCTGCTCACCACTTCACTCAAAACACAAAACGCTTACTAAGTCTGATGTGGCATCTCGCAAACCAGCGGGTGTGGGCATTAAAACGCGTGTGTGATGTACACAACTTTAGTATAGGGCACATTTTCAAGTCTGTGCTCACAACACAAAACTGCATTAAAAGCTGTTCTTTTGCATAGAGACCCTTATTTGCTGATTGCTATTGAAACATATTGTGTGAATCTTAGTTTTTCCTTTTATGTGTATCTGCTCACCACTTCACTCAAAACACAAAACGCTTACTAAGTCTGATGTGGCATCTCGCAAACCAGCGGGTGTGGGCATTAAAACGCGTGTGTGATGTACACAACTTTAGTATAGGGCACATTTTCAAGTCTGTGCTCACAACACAAAACTGCATTAAAAGCTGTTCTTTTGCATAGAGACCCTTATTTGCTGATTGCTATTGAAACATATTGTGTGAATCTTAGTTTTTCCTTTTATGTGTATCTGCTCACCACTTCACTCAAAACACAAAACGCTTACTAAGTCTGATGTGGCATCTCGCAAACCAGCGGGTGTGGGCATTAAAACGCGTGTGTGATGTACACAACTTTAGTATAGGGCACATTTTCAAGTCTGTGCTCACAACACAAAACTGCATTAAAAGCTGTTCTTTTGCATAGAGACCCTTATTTGCTGATTGCTATTGAAACATATTGTGTGAATCTTAGTTTTTCCTTTTATGTGTATCTGCTCACCACTTCACTCAAAACACAAAACGCTTACTAAGTCTGATGTGGCATCTCGCAAACCAGCGGGTGTGGGCATTAAAACGCGTGTGTGATGTACACAACTTTAGTATAGGGCACATTTTCAAGTCTGTGCTCACAACACAAAACTGCATTAAAAGCTGTTCTTTTGCATAGAGACCCTTATTTGCTGATTGCTATTGAAACATATTGTGTGAATCTTAGTTTTTCCTTTTATGTGTATCTGCTCACCACTTCACTCAAAACACAAAACGCTTACTAAGTCTGATGTGGCATCTCGCAAACCAGCGGGTGTGGGCATTAAAACGCGTGTGTGATGTACACAACTTTAGTATAGGGCACATTTTCAAGTCTGTGCTCACAACACAAAACTGCATTAAAAGCTGTTCTTTTGCATAGAGACCCTTATTTGCTGATTGCTATTGAAACATATTGTGTGAATCTTAGTTTTTCCTTTTATGTGTATCTGCTCACCACTTCACTCAAAACACAAAACGCTTACTAAGTCTGATGTGGCATCTCGCAAACCAGCGGGTGTGGGCATTAAAACGCGTGTGTGATGTACACAACTTTAGTATAGGGCACATTTTCAAGTCTGTGCTCACAACACAAAACTGCATTAAAAGCTGTTCTTTTGCATAGAGACCCTTATTTGCTGATTGCTATTGAAACATATTGTGTGAATCTTAGTTTTTCCTTTTATGTGTATCTGCTCACCACTTCACTCAAAACACAAAACGCTTACTAAGTCTGATGTGGCATCTCGCAAACCAGCGGGTGTGGGCATTAAAACGCGTGTGTGATGTACACAACTTTAGTATAGGGCACATTTTCAAGTCTGTGCTCACAACACAAAACTGCATTAAAAGCTGTTCTTTTGCATAGAGACCCTTATTTGCTGATTGCTATTGAAACATATTGTGTGAATCTTAGTTTTTCCTTTTATGTGTATCTGCTCACCACTTCACTCAAAACACAAAACGCTTACTAAGTCTGATGTGGCATCTCGCAAACCAGCGGGTGTGGGCATTAAAACGCGTGTGTGATGTACACAACTTTAGTATAGGGCACATTTTCAAGTCTGTGCTCACAACACAAAACTGCATTAAAAGCTGTTCTTTTGCATAGAGACCCTTATTTGCTGATTGCTATTGAAACATATTGTGTGAATCTTAGTTTTTCCTTTTATGTGTATCTGCTCACCACTTCACTCAAAACACAAAACGCTTACTAAGTCTGATGTGGCATCTCGCAAACCAGCGGGTGTGGGCATTAAAACGCGTGTGTGATGTACACAACTTTAGTATAGGGCACATTTTCAAGTCTGTGCTCACAACACAAAACTGCATTAAAAGCTGTTCTTTTGCATAGAGACCCTTATTTGCTGATTGCTATTGAAACATATTGTGTGAATCTTAGTTTTTCCTTTTATGTGTATCTGCTCACCACTTCACTCAAAACACAAAACGCTTACTAAGTCTGATGTGGCATCTCGCAAACCAGCGGGTGTGGGCATTAAAACGCGTGTGTGATGTACACAACTTTAGTATAGGGCACATTTTCAAGTCTGTGCTCACAACACAAAACTGCATTAAAAGCTGTTCTTTTGCATAGAGACCCTTATTTGCTGATTGCTATTGAAACATATTGTGTGAATCTTAGTTTTTCCTTTTATGTGTATCTGCTCACCACTTCACTCAAAACACAAAACGCTTACTAAGTCTGATGTGGCATCTCGCAAACCAGCGGGTGTGGGCATTAAAACGCGTGTGTGATGTACACAACTTTAGTATAGGGCACATTTTCAAGTCTGTGCTCACAACACAAAACTGCATTAAAAGCTGTTCTTTTGCATAGAGACCCTTATTTGCTGATTGCTATTGAAACATATTGTGTGAATCTTAGTTTTTCCTTTTATGTGTATCTGCTCACCACTTCACTCAAAACACAAAACGCTTACTAAGTCTGATGTGGCATCTCGCAAACCAGCGGTGTGGGCATTAAAACGCGTGTGTGATGTACACAACTTTAGTATAGGGCACATTTTCAAGTCTGTGCTCACAACACAAAACTGCATTAAAAGCTGTTCTTTTGCATAGAGACCCTTATTTGCTGATTGCTATTGAAACATATTGTGTGAATCTTAGTTTTTCCTTTTATGTGTATCTGCTCACCACTTCACTCAAAACACAAAACGCTTACTAAGTCTGATGTGGCATCTCGCAAACCAGCGGGTGTGGGCATTAAAACGCGTGTGTGATGTACACAACTTTAGTATAGGGCACATTTTCAAGTCTGTGCTCACAACACAAAACTGCATTAAAAGCTGTTCTTTTGCATAGAGACCCTTATTTGCTGATTGCTATTGAAACATATTGTGTGAATCTTAGTTTTTCCTTTTATGTGTATCTGCTCACCACTTCACTCAAAACACAAAACGCTTACTAAGTCTGATGTGGCATCTCGCAAACCAGCGGGTGTGGGCATTAAAACGCGTGTGTGATGTACACAACTTTAGTATAGGGCACATTTTCAAGTCTGTGCTCACAACACAAAACTGCATTAAAAGCTGTTCTTTTGCATAGAGACCCTTATTTGCTGATTGCTATTGAAACATATTGTGTGAATCTTAGTTTTTCCTTTTATGTGTATCTGCTCACCACTTCACTCAAAACACAAAACGCTTACTAAGTCTGATGTGGCATCTCGCAAACCAGCGGGTGGGCATTAAAACGCGTGTGTGATGTACACAACTTTAGTATAGGGCACATTTTCAAGTCTGTGCTCACAACACAAAACTGCATTAAAAGCTGTTCTTTTGCATAGAGACCCTTATTTGCTGATTGCTATTGAAACATAGTGTGAATCTTAGTTTTTCCTTTTATGTGTATCTGCTCACCACTTCACTCAAAACACAAAACGCTTACTAAGTCTGATGTGGCATCTCGCAAACCAGCGGGTGTGGGCATTAAAACGCGTGTGTGATGTACACAACTTTAGTATAGGGCACATTTTCAAGTCTGTGCTCACAACACAAAACTGCATTAAAAGCTGTTCTTTTGCATAGAGACCCTTATTTGCTGATTGCTATTGAAACATATTGTGTGAATCTTAGTTTTTCCTTTTATGTGTATCTGCTCACCACTTCACTCAAAACACAAAACGCTTACTAAGTCTGATGTGGCATCTCGCAAACCAGCGGGTGTGGGCATTAAAACGCGTGTGTGATGTACACAACTTTAGTATAGGGCACATTTTCAAGTCTGTGCTCACAACACAAAACTGCATTAAAAGCTGTTCTTTTGCATAGAGACCCTTATTTGCTGATTGCTATTGAAACATATTGTGTGAATCTTAGTTTTTCCTTTTATGTGTATCTGCTCACCACTTCACTCAAAACACAAAACGCTTACTAAGTCTGATGTGGCATCTCGCAAACCAGCGGGTGTGGGCATTAAAACGCGTGTGTGATGTACACAACTTTAGTATAGGGCACATTTTCAAGTCTGTGCTCACAACACAAAACTGCATTAAAAGCTGTTCTTTTGCATAGAGACCCTTATTTGCTGATTGCTATTGAAACATATTGTGTGAATCTTAGTTTTTCCTTTTATGTGTATCTGCTCACCACTTCACTCAAAACACAAAACGCTTACTAAGTCTGATGTGGCATCTCGCAAACCAGCGGGTGTGGGCATTAAAACGCGTGTGTGATGTACACAACTTTAGTATAGGGCACATTTTCAAGTCTGTGCTCACAACACAAAACTGCATTAAAAGCTGTTCTTTTGCATAGAGACCCTTATTTGCTGATTGCTATTGAAACATATTGTGTGAATCTTAGTTTTTCCTTTTATGTGTATCTGCTCACCACTTCACTCAAAACACAAAACGCTTACTAAGTCTGATGTGGCATCTCGCAAACCAGCGGGTGTGGGCATTAAAACGCGTGTGTGATGTACACAACTTTAGTATAGGGCACATTTTCAAGTCTGTGCTCACAACACAAAACTGCATTAAAAGCTGTTCTTTTGCATAGAGACCCTTATTTGCTGATTGCTATTGAAACATATTGTGTGAATCTTAGTTTTTCCTTTTATGTGTATCTGCTCACCACTTCACTCAAAACACAAAACGCTTACTAAGTCTGATGTGGCATCTCGCAAACCAGCGGGTGTGGGCATTAAAACGCGTGTGTGATGTACACAACTTTAGTATAGGGCACATTTTCAAGTCTGTGCTCACAACACAAAACTGCATTAAAAGCTGTTCTTTTGCATAGAGACCCTTATTTGCTGATTGCTATTGAAACATATTGTGTGAATCTTAGTTTTTCCTTTTATGTGTATCTGCTCACCACTTCACTCAAAACACAAAACGCTTACTAAGTCTGATGTGGCATCTCGCAAACCAGCGGGTGTGGGCATTAAAACGCGTGTGTGATGTACACAACTTTAGTATAGGGCACATTTTCAAGTCTGTGCTCACAACACAAAACTGCATTAAAAGCTGTTCTTTTGCATAGAGACCCTTATTTGCTGATTGCTATTGAAACATATTGTGTGAATCTTAGTTTTTCCTTTTATGTGTATCTGCTCACCACTTCACTCAAAACACAAAACGCTTACTAAGTCTGATGTGGCATCTCGCAAACCAGCGGGTGTGGGCATTAAAACGCGTGTGTGATGTACACAACTTTAGTATAGGGCACATTTTCAAGTCTGTGCTCACAACACAAAACTGCATTAAAAGCTGTTCTTTTGCATAGAGACCCTTATTTGCTGATTGCTATTGAAACATATTGTGTGAATCTTAGTTTTTCCTTTTATGTGTATCTGCTCACCACTTCACTCAAAACACAAAACGCTTACTAAGTCTGATGTGGCATCTCGCAAACCAGCGGGTGTGGGCATTAAAACGCGTGTGTGATGTACACAACTTTAGTATAGGGCACATTTTCAAGTCTGTGCTCACAACACAAAACTGCATTAAAAGCTGTTCTTTTGCATAGAGACCCTTATTTGCTGATTGCTATTGAAACATATTGTGTGAATCTTAGTTTTTCCTTTTATGTGTATCTGCTCACCACTTCACTCAAAACACAAAACGCTTACTAAGTCTGATGTGGCATCTCGCAAACCAGCGGGTGTGGGCATTAAAACGCGTGTGTGATGTACACAACTTTAGTATAGGGCACATTTTCAAGTCTGTGCTCACAACACAAAACTGCATTAAAAGCTGTTCTTTTGCATAGAGACCCTTATTTGCTGATTGCTATTGAAACATATTGTGTGAATCTTAGTTTTTCCTTTTATGTGTATCTGCTCACCACTTCACTCAAAACACAAAACGCTTACTAAGTCTGATGTGGCATCTCGCAAACCAGCGGGTGTGGGCATTAAAACGCGTGTGTGATGTACACAACTTTAGTATAGGGCACATTTTCAAGTCTGTGCTCACAACACAAAACTGCATTAAAAGCTGTTCTTTTGCATAGAGACCCTTATTTGCTGATTGCTATTGAAACAATTGCTATTGCTATTGTGAATCTTAGTTTTTCCTTTTATGTGTATCTGCTCACCACTTCACTCAAAACACAAAACGCTTACTAAGTCTGATGTGGCATCTCGCAAACCAGCGGGTGTGGGCATTAAAACGCGTGTGTGATGTACACAACTTTAGTATAGGGCACATTTTCAAGTCTGTGCTCACAACACAAAACTGCATTAAAATGTTCTTTTGCATAGAGACCCTTATTTGCTGATTGCTATTGAAACATATTGTGTGAATCTTAGTTTTTCCTTTTATGTGTATCTGCTCACCACTTCACTCAAAACACAAAACGCTTACTAAGTCTGATGTGGCATCTCGCAAACCAGCGGGTGTGGGCATTAAAACGCGTGTGTGATGTACACAACTTTAGTATAGGGCACATTTTCAAGTCTGTGCTCACAACACAAAACTGCATTAAAAGCTGTTCTTTTGCATAGAGACCCTTATTTGCTGATTGCTATTGAAACATATTGTGTGAATCTTAGTTTTTCCTTTTATGTGTATCTGCTCACCACTTCACTCAAAACACAAAACGCTTACTAAGTCTGATGTGGCATCTCGCAAACCAGCGGGTGTGGGCATTAAAACGCGTGTGTGATGTACACAACTTTAGTATAGGGCACATTTTCAAGTCTGTGCTCACAACACAAAACTGCATTAAAAGCTGTTCTTTTGCATAGAGACCCTTATTTGCTGATTGCTATTGAAACATATTGTGTGAATCTTAGTTTTTCCTTTTATGTGTATCTGCTCACCACTTCACTCAAAACACAAAACGCTTACTAAGTCTGATGTGGCATCTCGCAAACCAGCGGGTGGGCATTAAAACGCGTGTGTGATGTACACAACTTTAGTATAGGGCACATTTTCAAGTCTGTGCTCACAACACAAAACTGCATTAAAAGCTGTTCTTTTGCATAGAGACCCTTATTTGCTGATTGCTATTGAAACATATTGTGTGAATCTTAGTTTTTCCTTTTATGTGTATCTGCTCACCACTTCACTCAAAACACAAAACGCTTACTAAGTCTGATGTGGCATCTCGCAAACCAGCGGGTGTGGGCATTAAAACGCGTGTGTGATGTACACAACTTTAGTATAGGGCACATTTTCAAGTCTGTGCTCACAACACAAAACTGCATTAAAAGCTGTTCTTTTGCATAGAGACCCTTATTTGCTGATTGCTATTGAAACATATTGTGTGAATCTTAGTTTTTCCTTTTATGTGTATCTGCTCACCACTTCACTCAAAACACAAAACGCTTACTAAGTCTGATGTGGCATCTCGCAAACCAGCGGGTGTGGGCATTAAAACGCGTGTGTGATGTACACAACTTTAGTATAGGGCACATTTTCAAGTCTGTGCTCACAACACAAAACTGCATTAAAAGCTGTTCTTTTGCATAGAGACCCTTATTTGCTGATTGCTATTGAAACATATTGTGTGAATCTTAGTTTTTCCTTTTATGTGTATCTGCTCACCACTTCACTCAAAACACAAAACGCTTACTAAGTCTGATGTGGCATCTCGCAAACCAGCGGGTGTGGGCATTAAAACGCGTGTGTGATGTACACAACTTTAGTATAGGGCACATTTTCAAGTCTGTGCTCACAACACAAAACTGCATTAAAAGCTGTTCTTTTGCATAGAGACCCTTATTTGCTGATTGCTATTGAAACATATTGTGTGAATCTTAGTTTTTCCTTTTATGTGTATCTGCTCACCACTTCACTCAAAACACAAAACGCTTACTAAGTCTGATGTGGCATCTCGCAAACCAGCGGGTGTGGGCATTAAAACGCGTGTGTGATGTACACAACTTTAGTATAGGGCACATTTTCAAGTCTGTGCTCACAACACAAAACTGCATTAAAAGCTGTTCTTTTGCATAGAGACCCTTATTTGCTGATTGCTATTGAAACATATTGTGTGAATCTTAGTTTTTCCTTTATGTGTATCTGCTCACCACTTCACTCAAAACACAAAACGCTTACTAAGTCTGATGTGGCATCTCGCAAACCAGCGGGTGTGGCATTAAAACGCGTGTGTGATGTACACAACTTTAGTATAGGGCACATTTTCAAGTCTGTGCTCACAACACAAAACTGCATTAAAAGCTGTTCTTTTGCATAGAGACCCTTATTTGCTGATTGCTATTGAAACATATTGTGTGAATCTTAGTTTTTCCTTTTATGTGTATCTGCTCACCACTTCACTCAAAACACAAAACGCTTACTAAGTCTGATGTGGCATCTCGCAAACCAGCGGGTGTGGGCATTAAAACGCGTGTGTGATGTACACAACTTTAGTATAGGGCACATTTTCAAGTCTGTGCTCACAACACAAAACTGCATTAAAAGCTGTTCTTTTGCATAGAGACCCTTATTTGCTGATTGCTATTGAAACATATTGTGTGAATCTTAGTTTTTCCTTTTATGTGTATCTGCTCACCACTTCACTCAAAACACAAAACGCTTACTAAGTCTGATGTGGCATCTCGCAAACCAGCGGGTGTGGGCATTAAAACGCGTGTGTGATGTACACAACTTTAGTATAGGGCACATTTTCAAGTCTGTGCTCACAACACAAAACTGCATTAAAAGCTGTTCTTTTGCATAGAGACCCTTATTTGCTGATTGCTATTGAAACATATTGTGTGAATCTTAGTTTTTCCTTTTATGTGTATCTGCTCACCACTTCACTCAAAACACAAAACGCTTACTAAGTCTGATGTGGCATCTCGCAAACCAGCGGGTGTGGGCATTAAAACGCGTGTGTGATGTACACAACTTTAGTATAGGGCACATTTTCAAGTCTGTGCTCACAACACAAAACTGCATTAAAAGCTGTTCTTTTGCATAGAGACCCTTATTTGCTGATTGCTATTGAAACATATTGTGTGAATCTTAGTTTTTCCTTTTATGTGTATCTGCTCACCACTTCACTCAAAACACAAAACGCTTACTAAGTCTGATGTGGCATCTCGCAAACCAGCGGGTGTGGGCATTAAAACGCGTGTGTGATGTACACAACTTTAGTATAGGGCACATTTTCAAGTCTGTGCTCACAACACAAAACTGCATTAAAAGCTGTTCTTTTGCATAGAGACCCTTATTTGCTGATTGCTATTGAAACATATTGTGTGAATCTTAGTTTTTCCTTTTGTGTATCTGCTCACCACTTCACTCAAAACACAAAACGCTTACTAAGTCTGATGTGGCATCTCGCAAACCAGCGGGTGTGGGCATTAAACGCGTGTGTGATGTACCAACTTTAGTATAGGGCACATTTTCAAGTCTGTGCTCACAACACAAAACTGCATTAAAAGCTGTTCTTTTGCATAGAGACCCTTATTTGCTGATTGCTATTGAAACATATTGTGTGAATCTTAGTTTTTCCTTTTATGTGTATCTGCTCACCACTTCACTCAAACACAAACGCTTACTAAGTCTGATGTGGCATCTCGCAAACCAGCGGGTGTGGGCATTAAAACGCGTGTGTGATGTACACAACTTTAGTATAGGGCACATTTTCAAGTCTGTGCTCACAACACAAAACTGCATTAAAAGCTGTTCTTTTGCATAGAGACCCTTATTGCTGATTGCTATTGAAACATATTGTGTGAATCTTAGTTTTTCCTTTATGTGTATCTGCTCACCACTTCACTCAAAACACAAAAACGCTTACTAAGTCTGATGTGGCATCTCGCAAACCAGCGGGTGTGGGGCATTAAAACGCGTGTGTGATGTACACAACTTTAGTATAGGGCACATTTTCAAGTCTGTGCTCACAACACAAAACTGCATTAAAAGCTGTTTTTTTGCATAGAGACCCTTATTTGCTGATTGCTATTGAAACATATTGTGTGAATCTTAGTTTTCCTTTATGTGTATCTGCTCACCACTTCACACAAAACACAAAACGCTTACTAAGTCTGATGTGGCATCTCGCAAACCAGCGGGTGTGGGCATTAAAACGCTGTGTGATGTACACAACTTTAGTATAGGGCACATTTTCAAGTCTGTGCTCACAACACAAAACTGCATTAAAAGCTGTTCTTTTGCATAGAGACCCTTATTTGCTGATTGCTATTGAAACATATAGTGTGAATCTTAGTTTTTCCTTTTATGTGTATCTGCTCACCACTTCACTCAAAACACAAAACGCTTACTAATCTGATGTGGCATCTCGCAAACCAGCGGGTGTGGGCATTAAAACGCGTGTGTGATGTACACAACTTTAGTATAGGGCACATTTTCAAGTCTGTGCTCACAACACAAAACTGCATTAAAAGCTGTTCTTTTGCATAGAGACCCTTATTTGCTGATTGCTATTGAAACATATTGTGTGAATCTTAGTTTTTCCTTTTATGTGTATCTGCTCACCACTTCACTCAAAACACAAAACGCTTACTAAGTCTGATGTGGCATCTCGCAAACCAGCGGGTGTGGGCATTAAAACGCGTGTGTGATGTACACAACTTTAGTATAGGGCACATTTTCAAGTCTGTGCTCACAACACAAACTGCATTAAAAGCTGTTCTTTTGCATAGAGACCCTTATTTGCTGATTGCTATTGAAACATATTGTGTGAATCTTAGTTTTTCCTTTTATGTGTATCTGCTCACCACTTCACTCAAAACACAAAACGCTTACTAAGTCTGATGTGGCATCTCGCAAACCAGCGGGTGTGGGCATTAAAACGCGTGTGTGATGTACACAACTTTAGTATAGGGCACATTTTCAAGTCTGTGCTCACAACACAAAACTGCATTAAAAGCTGTTCTTTTGCATAGAGACCCTTATTTGCTGATTGCTATTGAAACATATTGTGTGAATCTTAGTTTTTCCTTTTATGTGTATCTGCTCACCACTTCACTCAAAACACAAAACGCTTACTAAGTCTGATGTGGCATCTCGCAAACCAGCGGTGTGGGCATTAAAACGCGTGTGTGATGTACACAACTTTAGTATAGGGCACATTTTCAAGTCTGTGCTCACAACACAAAACTGCATTAAAAGCTGTTCTTTTGCATAGAGACCCTTATTTGCTGATTGCTATTGAAACATATTGTGTGAATCTTAGTTTTTCCTTTTATGTGTATCTGCTCACCACTTCACTCAAAACACAAAACGCTTACTAAGTCTGATGTGGCATCTCGCAAACCAGCGGGTGTGGGCATTAAAACGCGTGTGTGATGTACACAACTTTAGTATAGGGCACATTTTCAAGTCTGTGCTCACAACACAAAACTGCATTAAAAGCTGTTCTTTTGCATAGAGACCCTTATTTGCTGATTGCTATTGAAACAATTGCTATTGCTATTGTGAATCTTAGTTTTTCCTTTTATGTGTATCTGCTCACCACTTCACTCAAAACACAAAACGCTTACTAAGTCTGATGTGGCATCTCGCAAACCAGCGGTGTGGGCATTAAAACGCGTGTGTGATGTACACAACTTTAGTATAGGGCACATTTTCAAGTCTGTGCTCACAACACAAAACTGCATTAAAAGCTGTTCTTTTGCATAGAGACCCTTATTTGCTGATTGCTATTGAAACATATTGTGTGAATCTTAGTTTTTCCTTTTATGTGTATCTGCTCACCACTTCACTCAAAACACAAAACGCTTACTAAGTCTGATGTGGCATCTCGCAAACCAGCGGTGTGGGCATTAAAACGCGTGTGTGATGTACACAACTTTAGTATAGGGCACATTTTCAAGTCTGTGCTCACAACACAAAACTGCATTAAAAGCTGTTCTTTTGCATAGAGACCCTTATTTGCTGATTGCTATTGAAACATATTGTGTGAATCTTAGTTTTTTCCTTTTATGTGTATCTGCTCACCACTTCACTCAAAACAAAAACGCTTACTAAGTCTGATGTGGCATCTCGCAAACCAGCGGGTGTGGGCATTAAAACGCGTGTGTGATGTACACAACTTTAGTATAGGGCACATTTTCAAGTCTGTGCTCACAACACAAAACTGCATTAAAAGCTGTTCTTTTGCATAGAGACCCTTATTTGCTGATTGCTATTGAAACATATTGTGTGAATCTTAGTTTTTCCTTTTATGTGTATCTGCTCACCACTTCACTCAAAACACAAAACGCTTACTAAGTCTGATGTGGCATCTCGCAAACCAGCGGGTGTGGGCATTAAAACGCGTGTGTGATGTACACAACTTTAGTATAGGGCACATTTTCAAGTCTGTGCTCACAACACAAAACTGCATTAAAAGCTGTTCTTTTGCATAGAGACCCTTATTTGCTGATTGCTATTGAAACATATTGTGTGAATCTTAGTTTTTCCTTTTATGTGTATCTGCTCACCACTTCACTCAAAACACAAAACGCTTACTAAGTCTGATGTGGCATCTCGCAAACCAGCGGGTGTGGGCATTAAAACGCGTGTGTGATGTACACAACTTTAGTATAGGGCACATTTTCAAGTCTGTGCTCACAACACAAAACTGCATTAAAAGCTGTTCTTTTGCATAGAGACCCTTATTTGCTGATTGCTATTGAAACATATTGTGTGAATCTTAGTTTTTCCTTTTATGTGTATCTGCTCACCACTTCACTCAAAACACAAAACGCTTACTAAGTCTGATGTGGCATCTCGCAAACCAGCGGGTGTGGGCATTAAAACGCGTGTGTGATGTACACAACTTTAGTATAGGGCACATTTTCAAGTCTGTGCTCACAACACAAAACTGCATTAAAAGCTGTTCTTTTGCATAGAGACCCTTATTTGCTGATTGCTATTGAAACATATTGTGTGAATCTTAGTTTTTCCTTTTATGTGTATCTGCTCACCACTTCACTCAAAACACAAAACGCTTTACTAAGTCTGATGTGGCATCTCGCAAACCAGCGGTGTGTGGCATTAAAACGCGTGTGTGATGTACACAACTTTAGTATAGGGCACATTTTCAAGTCTGTGCTCACAACACAAAACTGCATTAAAAGCTGTTCTTTTGCATAGAGACCCTTATTTGCTGATTGCTATTGAAACATATTGTGTGAATCTTAGTTTTTTCCTTTTATGTTGTATCTGCTCACCACTTCACTCAAAACACAAAACGCTTACTAAGTCTGATGTGGCATCTCGCAAACCAGCGGTGTGGGCATTAAAACGCGTGTGTGATGTACACAACTTTAGTATAGGGCACATTTTCAAGTCTGTGCTCACAACACAAAACTGCATTAAAAGCTGTTCTTTTGCATAGAGACCCTTATTTGCTGATTGCTATTGAAACATATTGTGTGAATCTTAGTTTTTCCTTTTATGTGTATCTGCTCACCACTTCACTCAAAACACAAAACGCTTACTAAGTCTGATGTGGCATCTCGCAAACGGGTGTGGGATTAAAAACGCGTGTGTGATGTACACAACTTTAGTATAGGGCACATTTTCAAGTCTGTGCTCACAACACAAAACTGCATTAAAAGCTGTTCTTTTGCATAGAGACCCTTATTTGCTGATTGCTATTGAAACATATTGTGTGAATCTTAGTTTTTCCTTTTATGTGTATCTGCTCACCACTTCACTCAAAACACAAAACGCTTACTAAGTCTGATGTGGCATCTCGCAAACCAGCGGGTGTGGGCATTAAAACGCGTGTGTGATGTACACAACTTTAGTATAGGGCACATTTTCAAGTCTGTGCTCACAACACAAAACTGCATTAAAAGCTGTTCTTTTGCATAGAGACCCTTATTTGCTGATTGCTATTGAAACATATTGTGTGAATCTTAGTTTTTTCCTTTTATGTGTATCTGCTCACCACTTCACTCAAAACACAAAACGCTTACTAAGTCTGATGTGGCATCTCGCAAACCAGCGGGTGTGGGCATTAAAACGCGTGTGTGATGTACACAACTTTAGTATAGGGCACATTTTCAAGTCTGTGCTCACAACACAAAACTGCATTAAAAGCTGTTCTTTTGCATAGAGACCCTTATTTGCTGATTGCTATTGAAACATATTGTGTGAATCTTAGTTTTTCCTTTTATGTGTATCTGCTCACCACTTCACTCAAAACACAAAACGCTTACTAAGTCTGATGTGGCATCTCGCAAACCAGCGGGTGTGGGCATTAAAACGCGTGTGTGATGTACACAACTTTAGTATAGGGCACATTTTCAAGTCTGTGCTCACAACACAAAACTGCATTAAAAGCTGTTCTTTTGCATAGAGACCCTTATTATTTGCTGATTGCTATTGAAACATATTGTGTGAATCTTAGTTTTTCCTTTTAGTGTATCTGCTCACCACTTCACTCAAAACACAAAACGCTTACTAAGTCTGATGTGGCATCTCGCAAACCAGCGGGTGTGGCATTAAAACGCGTGTGTGATGTACACAACTTTAGTATAGGGCACATTTTCAAGTCTGTGCTCACAACACAAAACTGCATTAAAAGCTGTTCTTTTGCATAGAGACCCTTATTTGCTGATTGCTATTGAAACATATTGTGTGAATCTTAGTTTTTCCTTTTATGTGTATCTGCTCACCACTTCACTCAAAACACAAAACGCTTACTAAGTCTGATGTGGCATCTCGCAAACCAGCGGGTGTGGGCATTAAAACGCGTGTGTGATGTACACAACTTTAGTATAGGGCACATTTTCAAGTCTGTGCTCACAACACAAAACTGCATTAAAAGCTGTTCTTTTGCATAGAGACCCTTATTTGCTGATTGCTATTGAAACATATTGTGTGAATCTTAGTTTTTCCTTTTATGTGTATCTGCTCACCACTTCACTCAAAACACAAAACGCTTACTAAGTCTGATGTGGCATCTCGCAAACCAGCGGGTGTGGGCATTAAAACGCGTGTGTGATGTACACAACTTTAGTATAGGGCACATTTTCAAGTCTGTGCTCACAACACAAAACTGCATTAAAAGCTGTTCTTTTGCATAGAGACCCTTATTTGCTGATTGCTATTGAAACATATTGTGTGAATCTTAGTTTTCCTTTTATGTGTATCTGCTCACCACTTCACTCAAAACACAAAACGCTTACTAAGTCTGATGTGGCATCTCGCAAACCAGCGGGTGTGGGCATTAAAACGCGTGTGTGATGTACACAACTTTAGTATAGGGCACATTTTCAAGTCTGTGCTCACAACACAAAACTGCATTAAAAGCTGTTCTTTTGCATAGAGACCCTTATTTGCTGATTGCTATTGAAACATATTGTGTGAATCTTAGTTTTTCCTTTTATGTGTATCTGCTCACCACTTCACTCAAAACACAAAACGCTTACTAAGTCTGATGTGGCATCTCGCAAACCAGCGGGTGTGGGCATTAAAACGCGTGTGTGATGTACACAACTTTAGTATAGGGCACATTTTCAAGTCTGTGCTCACAACACAAAACTGCATTAAAAGCTGTTCTTTTGCATAGAGACCCTTATTTGCTGATTGCTATTGAAACATATTGTGTGAATCTTAGTTTTTCCTTTATGTGTATCTGCTCACCACTTCACTCAAAACACAAAACGCTTACTAAGTCTGATGTGGCATCTCGCAAACCAGCGGGTGTGGGCATTAAAACGCGTGTGTGATGTACACAACTTTAGTATAGGGCACATTTTCAAGTCTGTGCTCACAACACAAAACTGCATTAAAAGCTGTTCTTTTGCATAGAGACCCTTATTTGCTGATTGCTATTGAAACATATTGTGTGAATCTTAGTTTTTCCTTTATGTGTATCTGCTCACCACTTCACTCAAAACACAAAACGCTTACTAAGTCTGATGTGGCATCTCGCAAACCAGCGGGTGTGGGCATTAAAACGCGTGTGTGATGTACACAACTTTAGTATAGGGCACATTTTCAAGTCTGTGCTCACAACACAAAACTGCATTAAAAGCTGTTCTTTTGCATAGAGACCCTTATTTGCTGATTGCTATTGAAACATATTGTGTGAATCTTAGTTTTTCCTTTTATGTGTATCTGCTCACCACTTCACTCAAAACACAAAACGCTTACTAAGTCTGATGTGGCATCTCGCAAACCAGCGGGTGTGGGCATTAAAACGCGTGTGTGATGTACACAACTTTAGTATAGGGCACATTTTCAAGTCTGTGCTCACAACACAAAACTGCATTAAAAGCTGTTCTTTTGCATAGAGACCCTTATTTGCTGATTGCTATTGAAACATATTGTGTGAATCTTAGTTTTTCCTTTTATGTGTATCTGCTCACCACTTCACTCAAAACACAAAACGCTTACTAAGTCTGATGTGGCATCTCGCAAACCAGCGGGTGTGGGCATTAAAACGCGTGTGTGATGTACACAACTTTAGTATAGGGCACATTTTCAAGTCTGTGCTCACAACACAAAACTGCATTAAAAGCTGTTCTTTTGCATAGAGACCCTTATTTGCTGATTGCTATTGAAACATATTGTGTGAATCTTAGTTTTTCCTTTATGTGTATCTGCTCACCACTTCACTCAAAACACAAAACGCTTACTAAGTCTGATGTGGCATCTCGCAAACCAGCGGGTGTGGGCATTAAAACGCGTGTGTGATGTACACAACTTTAGTATAGGGCACATTTTCAAGTCTGTGCTCACAACACAAAACTGCATTAAAAGCTGTTCTTTTGCATAGAGACCCTTATTTGCTGATTGCTATTGAAACATATTGTGTGAATCTTAGTTTTTCCTTTTATGTGTATCTGCTCACCACTTCACTCAAAACACAAAACGCTTACTAAGTCTGATGTGGCATCTCGCAAACCAGCGGGTGTGGGCATTAAAACGCGTGTGTGATGTACACAACTTTAGTATAGGGCACATTTTCAAGTCTGTGCTCACAACACAAAACTGCATTAAAAGCTGTTCTTTTGCATAGAGACCCTTATTTGCTGATTGCTATTGAAACATATTGTGTGAATCTTAGTTTTTCCTTTTATGTGTATCTGCTCACCACTTCACTCAAAACACAAAACGCTTACTAAGTCTGATGTGGCATCTCGCAAACCAGCGGGTGTGGGCATTAAAACGCGTGTGTGATGTACACAACTTTAGTATAGGGCACATTTTCAAGTCTGTGCTCACAACACAAAACTGCATTAAAAGCTGTTCTTTTGCATAGAGACCCTTATTTGCTGATTGCTATTGAAACATATTGTGTGAATCTTAG
Source organism: Setipinna tenuifilis (assembly GCA_030347295.1). NCBI lineage: Eukaryota > Metazoa > Chordata > Actinopteri > Clupeiformes > Engraulidae > Setipinna > Setipinna tenuifilis. The sequence continues at coordinate 43,947 of JAQKPU010000038.1, forward strand.
TTTTTCCTTTTATGTGTATCTGCTCACCACTTCACTCAAAACACAAAACGCTTACTAAGTCTGATGTGGCATCTCGCAAACCAGCGGGTGTGGGCATTAAAACGCGTGTGTGATGTACACAACTTTAGTATAGGGCACATTTTCAAGTCTGTGCTCACAACACAAAACTGCATTAAAAGCTGTTCTTTTGCATAGAGACCCTTATTTGCTGATTGCTATTGAAACATATTGTGTGAATCTTAGTTTTTCCTTTTATGTGTATCTGCTCACCACTTCACTCAAAACACAAAACGCTTACTAAGTCTGATGTGGCATCTCGCAAACCAGCGGGTGTGGGCATTAAAACGCGTGTGTGATGTACACAACTTTAGTATAGGGCACATTTTCAAGTCTGTGCTCACAACACAAAACTGCATTAAAAGCTGTTCTTTTGCATAGAGACCCTTATTTGCTGATTGCTATTGAAACATATTGTGTGAATCTTAGTTTTTCCTTTTATGTGTATCTGCTCACCACTTCACTCAAAACACAAAACGCTTACTAAGTCTGATGTGGCATCTCGCAAACCAGCGGGTGTGGGCATTAAAACGCGTGTGTGATGTACACAACTTTAGTATAGGGCACATTTTCAAGTCTGTGCTCACAACACAAAACTGCATTAAAAGCTGTTCTTTTGCATAGAGACCCTTATTTGCTGATTGCTATTGAAACATATTGTGTGAATCTTAGTTTTTCCTTTTATGTGTATCTGCTCACCACTTCACTCAAAACACAAAACGCTTACTAAGTCTGATGTGGCATCTCGCAAACCAGCGGGTGTGGGCATTAAAACGCGTGTGTGATGTACACAACTTTAGTATAGGGCACATTTTCAAGTCTGTGCTCACAACACAAAACTGCATTAAAAGCTGTTCTTTTGCATAGAGACCCTTATTTGCTGATTGCTATTGAAACATATTGTGTGAATCTTAGTTTTTCCTTTTATGTGTATCTGCTCACCACTTCACTCAAAACACAAAACGCTTACTAAGTCTGATGTGGCATCTCGCAAACCAGCGGGTGTGGGCATTAAAACGCGTGTGTGATGTACACAACTTTAGTATAGGGCACATTTTCAAGTCTGTGCTCACAACACAAAACTGCATTAAAAGCTGTTCTTTTGCATAGAGACCCTTATTTGCTGATTGCTATTGAAACATATTGTGTGAATCTTAGTTTTTCCTTTTAGTGTATCTGCTCACCACTTCACTCAAAACACAAAACGCTTACTAAGTCTGATGTGGCATCTCGCAAACCAGCGGGTGTGGGCATTAAAACGCGTGTGTGATGTACACAACTTTAGTATAGGGCACATTTTCAAGTCTGTGCTCACAACACAAAACTGCATTAAAAGCTGTTCTTTTGCATAGAGACCCTTATTTGCTGATTGCTATTGAAACATATTGTGTGAATCTTAGTTTTTCCTTTTATGTGTATCTGCTCACCACTTCACTCAAAACACAAAACGCTTACTAAGTCTGATGTGGCATCTCGCAAACCAGCGGGTGTGGGCATTAAAACGCGTGTGTGATGTACACAACTTTAGTATAGGGCACATTTTCAAGTCTGTGCTCACAACACAAAACTGCATTAAAAGCTGTTCTTTTGCATAGAGACCCTTATTTGCTGATTGCTATTGAAACATATTGTGTGAATCTTAGTTTTTCCTTTTATGTGTATCTGCTCACCACTTCACTCAAAACACAAAACGCTTACTAAGTCTGATGTGGCATCTCGCAAACCAGCGGGTGGGGCATTAAAACGCGTGTGTGATGTACACAACTTTAGTATAGGGCACATTTTCAAGTCTGTGCTCACAACACAAAACTGCATTAAAAGCTGTTCTTTTGCATAGAGACCCTTATTTGCTGATTGCTATTGAAACATATTGTGTGAATCTTAGTTTTTCCTTTTATGTGTATCTGCTCACCACTTCACTCAAAACACAAAACGCTTACTAAGTCTGATGTGGCATCTCGCAAACCAGCGGGTGTGGCATTAAAACGCGTGTGTGATGTACACAACTTTAGTATAGGGCACATTTTCAAGTCTGTGCTCACAACACAAAACTGCATTAAAAGCTGTTCTTTTGCATAGAGACCCTTATTTGCTGATTGCTATTGAAACATATTGTGTGAATCTTAGTTTTTCCTTTATGTGTATCTGCTCACCACTTCACTCAAAACACAAAACGCTTACTAAGTCTGATGTGGCATCTCGCAAACCAGCGGGTGTGGGCATTAAAACGCGTGTGTGATGTACACAACTTTAGTATAGGGCACATTTTCAAGTCTGTGCTCACAACACAAAACTGCATTAAAAGCTGTTCTTTTGCATAGAGACCCTTATTTGCTGATTGCTATTGAAACATATTGTGTGAATCTTAGTTTTTCCTTTTATGTGTATCTGCTCACCACTTCACTCAAAACACAAAACGCTTACTAAGTCTGATGTGGCATCTCGCAAACCAGCGGGTGTGGGCATTAAAACGCGTGTGTGATGTACACAACTTTAGTATAGGGCACATTTTCAAGTCTGTGCTCACAACACAAAACTGCATTAAAAGCTGTTCTTTTGCATAGAGACCCTTATTTGCTGATTGCTATTGAAACATATTGTGTGAATCTTAGTTTTTCCTTTTATGTGTATCTGCTCACCACTTCACTCAAAACACAAAACGCTTACTAAGTCTGATGTGGCATCTCGCAAACCAGCGGGTGTGGGCATTAAAACGCGTGTGTGATGTACACAACTTTAGTATAGGGCACATTTTCAAGTCTGTGCTCACAACACAAAACTGCATTAAAAGCTGTTCTTTTGCATAGAGACCCTTATTTGCTGATTGCTATTGAAACATATTGTGTGAATCTTAGTTTTTCCTTTTATGTGTATCTGCTCACCACTTCACTCAAAACACAAAACGCTTACTAAGTCTGATGTGGCATCTCGCAAACCAGCGGGTGGGCATTAAAACGCGTGTGTGATGTACACAACTTTAGTATAGGGCACATTTTCAAGTCTGTGCTCACAACACAAAACTGCATTAAAAGCTGTTCTTTTGCATAGAGACCCTTATTTGCTGATTGCTATTGAAACATATTGTGTGAATCTTAGTTTTTCCTTTTATGTGTATCTGCTCACCACTTCACTCAAAACACAAAACGCTTACTAAGTCTGATGTGGCATCTCGCAAACCAGCGGGTGTGGGCATTAAAACGCGTGTGTGATGTACACAACTTTAGTATAGGGCACATTTTCAAGTCTGTGCTCACAACACAAAACTGCATTAAAAGCTGTTCTTTTGCATAGAGACCCTTATTTGCTGATTGCTATTGAAACATATTGTGTGAATCTTAGTTTTTCCTTTTATGTGTATCTGCTCACCACTTCACTCAAAACACAAAACGCTTACTAAGTCTGATGTGGCATCTCGCAAACCAGCGGGTGTGGGCATTAAAACGCGTGTGTGATGTACACAACTTTAGTATAGGGCACATTTTCAAGTCTGTGCTCACAACACAAAACTGCATTAAAAGCTGTTCTTTTGCATAGAGACCCTTATTTGCTGATTGCTATTGAAACATATTGTGTGAATCTTAGTTTTTCCTTTTTGTGTATCTGCTCACCACTTCACTCAAAACACAAAACGCTTACTAAGTCTGATGTGGCATCTCGCAAACCAGCGGGTGTGGGCATTAAAACGCGTGTGTGATGTACACAACTTTAGTATAGGGCACATTTTCAAGTCTGTGCTCACAACACAAAACTGCATTAAAAGCTGTTCTTTTGCATAGAGACCCTTATTTGCTGATTGCTATTGAAACATATTGTGTGAATCTTAGTTTTTCCTTTTATGTGTATCTGCTCACCACTTCACTCAAAACACAAAACGCTTACTAAGTCTGATGTGGCATCTCGCAAACCAGCGGGTGTGGGCATTAAAACGCGTGTGTGATGTACACAACTTTAGTATAGGGCACATTTTCAAGTCTGTGCTCACAACACAAAACTGCATTAAAAGCTGTTCTTTTGCATAGAGACCCTTATTTGCTGATTGCTATTGAAACATATTGTGTGAATCTTAGTTTTTCCTTTTATGTGTATCTGCTCACCACTTCACTCAAAACACAAAACGCTTACTAAGTCTGATGTGGCATCTCGCAAACCAGCGGGTGTGGGCATTAAAACGCGTGTGTGATGTACACAACTTTAGTATAGGGCACATTTTCAAGTCTGTGCTCACAACACAAAACTGCATTAAAAGCTGTTCTTTTGCATAGAGACCCTTATTTGCTGATTGCTATTGAAACATATTGTGTGAATCTTAGTTTTTCCTTTTATGTGTATCTGCTCACCACTTCACTCAAAACACAAAACGCTTACTAAGTCTGATGTGGCATCTCGCAAACCAGCGGGTGTGGCATTAAAACGCGTGTGTGATGTACACAACTTTAGTATAGGGCACATTTTCAAGTCTGTGCTCACAACACAAAACTGCATTAAAAGCTGTTCTTTTGCATAGAGACCCTTATTTGCTGATTGCTATTGAAACATATTGTGTGAATCTTAGTTTTTCCTTTTATGTATCTGCTCACCACTTCACTCAAAACACAAAACGCTTACTAAGTCTGATGTGGCATCTCGCAAACCAGCGGGTGTGGGCATTAAAACGCGTGTGTGATGTACACAACTTTAGTATAGGGCACATTTTCAAGTCTGTGCTCACAACACAAAACTGCATTAAAAGCTGTTCTTTTGCATAGAGACCCTTATTTGCTGATTGCTATTGAAACATATTGTGTGAATCTTAGTTTTTCCTTTTATGTGTATCTGCTCACCACTTCACTCAAAACACAAAACGCTTACTAAGTCTGATGTGGCATCTCGCAAACCAGCGGGTGTGGGCATTAAAACGCGTGTGTGATGTACACAACTTTAGTATAGGGCACATTTTCAAGTCTGTGCTCACAACACAAAACTGCATTAAAAGCTGTTCTTTTGCATAGAGACCCTTATTTGCTGATTGCTATTGAAACATATTGTGTGAATCTTAGTTTTTCCTTTTATGTGTATCTGCTCACCACTTCACTCAAAACACAAAACGCTTACTAAGTCTGATGTGGCATCTCGCAAACCAGCGGGTGTGGGCATTAAAACGCGTGTGTGATGTACACAACTTTAGTATAGGGCACATTTTCAAGTCTGTGCTCACAACACAAAACTGCATTAAAAGCTGTTCTTTTGCATAGAGACCCTTATTTGCTGATTGCTATTGAAACATATTGTGTGAATCTTAGTTTTTCCTTTTATGTGTATCTGCTCACCACTTCACTCAAAACACAAAACGCTTACTAAGTCTGATGTGGCATCTCGCAAACCAGCGGGTGTGGGCATTAAAACGCGTGTGTGATGTACACAACTTTAGTATAGGGCACATTTTCAAGTCTGTGCTCACAACACAAAACTGCATTAAAAGCTGTTCTTTTGCATAGAGACCCTTATTTGCTGATTGCTATTGAAACATATTGTGTGAATCTTAGTTTTTCCTTTTATGTGTATCTGCTCACCACTTCACTCAAAACACAAAACGCTTACTAAGTCTGATGTGGCATCTCGCAAACCAGCGGGTGTGGGCATTAAAACGCGTGTGTGATGTACACAACTTTAGTATAGGGCACATTTTCAAGTCTGTGCTCACAACACAAAACTGCATTAAAAGCTGTTCTTTTGCATAGAGACCCTTATTTGCTGATTGCTATTGAAACATATTGTGTGAATCTTAGTTTTTCCTTTATGTGTATCTGCTCACCACTTCACTCAAAACACAAAACGCTTACTAAGTCTGATGTGGCATCTCGCAAACCAGCGGGTGTGGGCATTAAAACGCGTGTGTGATGTACACAACTTTAGTATAGGGCACATTTTCAAGTCTGTGCTCACAACACAAAACTGCATTAAAAGCTGTTCTTTTGCATAGAGACCCTTATTTGCTGATTGCTATTGAAACATATTGTGTGAATCTTAGTTTTTCCTTTTATGTGTATCTGCTCACCACTTCACTCAAAACACAAAACGCTTACTAAGTCTGATGTGGCATCTCGCAAACCAGCGGGTGTGGGCATTAAAACGCGTGTGTGATGTACACAACTTTAGTATAGGGCACATTTTCAAGTCTGTGCTCACAACACAAAACTGCATTAAAAGCTGTTCTTTTGCATAGAGACCCTTATTTGCTGATTGCTATTGAAACATATTGTGTGAATCTTAGTTTTTCCTTTATGTGTATCTGCTCACCACTTCACTCAAAACACAAAACGCTTACTAAGTCTGATGTGGCATCTCGCAAACCAGCGGTGTGTGGCATTAAAACGCGTGGTGTGATGTACACAACTTTAGTATAGGGCACATTTTCAAGTCG
>JAQKPU010000038.1:50503-67747 GCA_030347295.1 Setipinna tenuifilis
CAGAACATTAGTATAGCGCAATATTTTCAACTCTGTGCTCAAAACCCAAAACTGCATTGAAAGCTGTTATTTTGCATAGAGACCCGTATTTGGTTATTGCTATTGAAACATATTGTGTGAATCACAGTTTTTTCTTTTATGTGTATCTGGTCACCAGTTCACTCAAAACACAAAACGCTACTCAGGCTTCAATGCCATTTCGCAAATCAGCGGGTGCGTGCATTTAAACGCGTGTGTGTGATGTACAGAACATTAGTATAGGGCATTTTTCAACTCTGTGCTCAAAACCAAAACTGCATTGAAAGCTGTTATTTTGCATAGAGACCCGTATTTGGGTTATTGCTATTGAAAACATATTGTGTGAATCACAGTTTTTCTTTTATGTGTATCTGGTCACCAGTTCACTCAAAACACAAAACGCTACTCAGGCTTCAATGCCATTTCGCAAATCAACTGGTGCGTGCATTTAAACGCGTGTGTGAGTGTACAGAACATTAGTATAGGGCATATTTTCAACTCTGTGCTCAAAACCCAAAAACTGCATTGAAAAGCTGTTATTTTGCATAGAGACCCGTATTTGGTTATTGCTATTGAAACATATTGTGTGAATCACAGTTTTTCTTTTATGTGTATCTGGTCACCAGTTTACTCAAAACACAAAACGCTACTCAGGCTTCAATGCCATTTCGCAAATCAACTGGTGCGTGCATTTAAAGCGTGTGTGAGTTACAGAACATTAGTATAGCGATATTTTCAACTCTGTGCTCAAAACAAAACTGCATTGAAAGCTGTTATTTTGCATAGAGACCCTTATTGGTTGATTGGTATTGAAACATATTGTGTGAATCACATTTTTTCCTTTATGTGTATCTGGCTCACCAGTTACTCAAAACACAAAACGCTAACTCAGGCTTCAATGCCATTTCGCAATCAGCGGGTGCGTGCATTTAAACGGTGTGTGAGATGTACAGAACATTAGTATAGGGCACATTTTCAACTCTGTGCTCAAAAACCAAAAACTGCATTGAAAAGCTGTTATTTTGCATTAGAGACCCGTATTTGTTATTGCTATTGAAACATATTGTGTGAATCACAGTTTTTTCTTTTATGTGTATCTGGTCACCAGTTCACTCAAAACACAAAACGCTACTCAGGCTTCATGCCATTTCGCAAATCAGCGGGTGCGTGCATTTAAAACGCGTGTGTGATGTTTACAGAACTTAGTATAGGGCATATTTTCAACTCTGTGCTCAAAACAAAACTGCATTGAAAAGCTGTTATTTTGCATAGAGACCCGTATTTGGTATTGCTATTGAAACATATTGTGTGAATCACAGTTTTTTCTTGTATGTGTATCTGGTCACCAGTTCACTCAAAACACAAAACGCTACTAAGGTCAATGTGCCATTTCGCAAATCAGGGGTGTGGTGCATTTAAAACGCGTGTGTGATGTACAGAACATTAGTATAGGGCATATTTTCAAGTCTGTGCTCAAACCCAAAACTGCATTGAAAGCTGTTATTTTGCATAGAGACCCGTATTTGCTATTGCTATTGAAACATATTGTGTGAATCACAGTTTTTTCTTTTATGTGTATCTGCTCACCACTTCACTCAAAACACAAAACGCTTACTAAGTCTGATGTGGCATCTCGCAAACCAGCGGGTGTGGGCATTTAAAACGCGCGTGTGTGATGTACACAACTTTAGTATAGGGCACATTTTCAAGTCTGTGCTCACAACACAAAACTGCATTAAAAGCTGTTCTTTTGCATAGAGACCCTTATTTGCTGATTGCTATTGAAACATATTGTGTGAATCTTAGTTTTTCCTTTTATGTGTATCTGCTCACCACTTCACTCAAAACACAAAACGCTTACTAAGTCTGATGTGGCATCTCGCAAACCAGCGGGTGTGGGCATTAAAACGCGTGTGTGATGTACAAACTTTAGTATAGGGCACATTTTCAAGTCTGTGCTCAACAACACAAAACTGCATTAAAAGCTGTTCTTTGCATAGAGACCCTTATTTGCTGATTGCTATTGAAACATATTGTGTGAATCTTAGTTTTTCCTTTTATGTGTATCTGCTCACCACTTCACTCAAAACACAAAACGCTTACTAAGTCTGATGTGGCATCTCGCAAACCAGCGGGTGTGGGCATTAAAACGCGTGTGTGATGTACACAACTTTAGTATAGGGCACATTTTCAAGTCTGTGCTCAAACACAAAACTGCATTAAAAGCTGTTCTTTTGCATAGAGACCCTTATTTGCTGATTGCTATTGAAACATATTGTGTGAATCTTAGTTTTTCCTTTTATGTGTATCTGCTCACCACTTCACTCAAAACACAAAACGCTTACTAAGTCTGATGTGGCATCTCGCAAATCAGCGGGTGTGGGCATTAAAACGCGTGTGTGATGTACACAACTTTAGTATAGGGCACATTTTCAAGTCTGTGCTCAAACACAAAACTGCATTAAAAGCTGTTCTTTTGCATAGAGACCCTTATTTGCTGATTGCTATTGAAACATATTGTTGTGTGAATCTTAGTTTTTCCTTTTATGTGTATCTGCTCACCACTTCACTCAAAACACAAAACGCTTACTAAGTCTGATGTGGCATCTCGCAAACCAGCGGGTGTGGGCATTAAAACGCGTGTGTGATGTACACAACTTTAGTATAGGGCACATTTTCAAGTCTGTGCTCAAACACAAAACTGCATTAAAAGCTGTTCTTTTGCATAGAGACCCTTATTTGCTGATTGCTATTGAAACATATTGTGTGAATCTTAGTTTTTCCTTTTATGTGTATCTGCTCACCACTTCACTCAAAACACAAAACGCTTACTAAGTCTGATGTGGCATCTCGCAAACCAGGGGTGTGGGCATTAAAACGCGTGTGTGATGTACAAACTTTAGTATAGGGCACATTTTCAAGTCTGTGCTCAAAACACAAAACTGCATTAAAAGCTGTTTTGCATAGAGACCCTTATTTGCTGATTGCTATTGAAACATATTGTGTGAATCTTAGTTTTTCCTTTTATGTGTATCTGCTCACCACTTCACTCAAAACACAAAACGCTTACTAAGTCTGATGTGGCATCTCGCAAATCAGCGGGTGTGGGCATTAAAACGCGTGTGTGATGTACAACTTTAGTATAGGGCACATTTTCAAGTCTGTGCTCAAACACAAAACTGCATTAAAAGCTGTTCTTTTGCATAGAGACCCTTATTTGCTGATTGCTATTGAAACATATTGTGTGAATCTTAGTTTTTCCTTTTATGTGTATCTGCTCACCACTTCACTCAAAACACAAAACGCTTACTAAGTCTGATGTGGCATCTCGCAAACCAGCGGGTGTGGGCATTAAAACGCGTGTGTGATGTACAACTTTAGTATAGGGCACATTTTCAAGTCTGTGCTCAAACACAAAACTGCATTAAAAGCTGTTCTTTTGCATAGAGACCCTTATTTGCTGATTGCTATTGAAACATATTGTGTGAATCTTAGTTTTTCCTTTTATGTGTATCTGCTCACCACTTCACTCAAAACACAAAACGCTTACTAAGTCTGATGTGGCATCTCGCAAATCAGCGGGTGTGGGCATTAAAACGCGTGTGTGATGTACAAACTTTAGTATAGGGCACATTTTCAAGTCTGTGCTCAAAACACAAAACTGCATTAAAAGCTGTTCTTTTGCATAGAGACCCTTATTTGCTGATTGCTATTGAAACATATTGTGTGAATCTTAGTTTTTCCTTTTATGTGTATCTGCTCACCACTTCACTCAAAACACAAAACGCTTACTAAGTCTGATGTGGCATCTCGCAAACCAGCGGGTGTGGGCATTAAAACGCGTGTGTGATGTACAACTTTAGTATAGGGCACATTTTCAAGTCTGTGCTCAAACACAAAACTGCATTAAAAGCTGTTCTTTTGCATAGAGACCCTTATTTGCTGATTGCTATTGAAACATATTGTGTGAATCTTAGTTTTTCCTTTTATGTGTATCTGCTCACCACTTCACTCAAAACACAAAACGCTTACTAAGTCTGATGTGGCATCTCGCAAATCAGCGGGTGTGGGCATTAAAACGCGTGTGTGATGTACAAACTTTAGTATAGGGCACATTTTCAAGTCTGTGCTCAAACACAAAACTGCATTAAAAGCTGTTCTTTTGCATAGAGACCCTTATTTGCTGATTGCTATTGAAACATATTGTGTGAATCTTAGTTTTTCCTTTTATGTGTATCTGCTCACCACTTCACTCAAAACACAAAACGCTTACTAAGTCTGATGTGGCATCTCGCAAACCAGCGGGTGTGGGCATTAAAACGCGTGTGTGATGTACAAACTTTAGTATAGGGCACATTTTCAAGTCTGTGCTCAAACACAAAACTGCATTAAAAGCTGTTTTTTGCATAGAGACCCTTATTTGCTGATTGCTATTGAAACATATTGTGTGAATCTTAGTTTTTCCTTTTATGTGTATCTGCTCACCACTTCACTCAAAACACAAAACGCTTACTAAGTCTGATGTGGCATCTCGCAAACCAGCGGGTGTGGGCATTAAAACGCGTGTGTGATGTACACAACTTTAGTATAGGGCACATTTTCAAGTCTGTGCTCAAACACAAAACTGCATTAAAAGCTGTTCTTTTGCATAGAGACCCTTATTTGCTGATTGCTATTGAAACATATTGTGTGAATCTTAGTTTTTCCTTTTATGTGTATCTGCTCACCACTTCACTCAAAACACAAAACGCTTACTAAGTCTGATGTGGCATCTCGCAAACCAGCGGGTGTGGGCATTAAAACGCGTGTGTGATGTACAGAACTTTAGTATAGGGCACATTTTCAAGTCTGTGCTCAACACAAAACTGCATTAAAAGCTGTTCTTTTGCATAGAGACCCTTATTTGCTGATTGCTATTGAAACATATTGTGTGAATCTTAGTTTTTCCTTTTATGTGTATCTGCTCACCACTTCACTCAAAACACAAAACGCTTACTAAGTCTGATGTGGCATCTCGCAAACCAGCGGGTGTGGGCATTAAAACGCGTGTGTGATGTACACAACTTTAGTATAGGGCACATTTTCAAGTCTGTGCTCAAACACAAAACTGCATTAAAAGCTGTTCTTTTGCATAGAGACCCTTATTTGCTGATTGCTATTGAAACATATTGTGTGAATCTTAGTTTTTCCTTTTATGTGTATCTGCTCACCACTTCACTCAAAACACAAAACGCTTACTAAGTCTGATGTGGCATCTCGCAAATCAGCGGGTGTGGGCATTAAAACGCGTGTGTGATGTACAAACTTTAGTATAGGGCACATTTTCAAGTCTGTGCTCACAACACAAAACTGCATTAAAAGCTGTTCTTTTGCATAGAGACCCTTATTTGCTGATTGCTATTGAAACATATTGTGTGAATCTTAGTTTTTCCTTTTATGTGTATCTGCTCACCACTTCACTCAAAACACAAAACGCTTACTAAGTCTGATGTGGCATCTCGCAAATCAGGGGTGTGGGCATTAAAACGCGTGTGTGATGTACACAACTTTAGTATAGGGCACATTTTCAAGTCTGTGCTCAAAACACAAAACTGCATTAAAAGCTGTTCTTTTGCATAGAGACCCTTATTTGCTGATTGCTATTGAAACATATTGTGTGAATCTTAGTTTTTCCTTTTATGTGTATCTGCTCACCACTTCACTCAAAACACAAAACGCTTACTAAGTCTGATGTGGCATCTCGCAAATCAGCGGGGGTGTGGGCATTAAAACGCGTGTGTGATGTACACAACTTTAGTATAGGGCACATTTTCAAGTCTGTGCTCAAACACAAAACTGCATTAAAAGCTGTTCTTTTGCATAGAGACCCTTATTTGCTGATTGCTATTGAAACATATTGTGTGAATCTTAGTTTTTCCTTTTATGTGTATCTGCTCACCACTTCACTCAAAACACAAAACGCTTACTAAGTCTGATGTGGCATCTCGCAAATCAGCGGGTGTGGGCATTAAAACGCGTGTGTGATGTACACAACTTTAGTATAGGGCACATTTTCAAGTCTGTGCTCACAACAAAACTGCATTAAAAGCTGTTCTTTTGCATAGAGACCCTTATTTGCTGATTGCTATTGAAACATATTGTGTGAATCTTAGTTTTTCCTTTTATGTGTATCTGCTCACCACTTCACTCAAAACACAAAACGCTTACTAAGTCTGATGTGGCATCTCGCAAATCAGCGGGGTGTGGGCATTAAAACGCGTGTGTGATGTACAACTTTAGTATAGGGCACATTTTCAAGTCTGTGCTCAAACACAAAACTGCATTAAAAGCTGTTCTTTTGCATAGAGACCCTTATTTGCTGATTGCTATTGAAACATATTGTGTGAATCTTAGTTTTTCCTTTTATGTGTATCTGCTCACCACTTCACTCAAAACACAAAACGCTTACTAAGTCTGATGTGGCATCTCGCAAATCAGCGGGTGTGGGCATTAAAACGCGTGTGTGATGTACAAACTTTAGTATAGGGCACATTTTCAAGTCTGTGCTCAAACACAAAACTGCATTAAAAGCTGTTCTTTTGCATAGAGACCCTTATTTGCTGATTGCTATTGAAACATATTGTGTGAATCTTAGTTTTTCCTTTTATGTGTATCTGCTCACCACTTCACTCAAAACACAAAACGCTTACTAAGTCTGATGTGGCATCTCGCAAACCAGCGGGTGTGGGCATTAAAACGCGTGTGTGATGTACAAACTTTAGTATAGGGCACATTTTCAAGTCTGTGCTCAAACACAAAACTGCATTAAAAGCTGTTCTTTTGCATAGAGACCCTTATTTGCTGATTGCTATTGAAACATATTGTGTGAATCTTAGTTTTTCCTTTTATGTGTATCTGCTCACCACTTCACTCAAAACACAAAACGCTTACTAAGTCTGATGTGGCATCTCGCAAACCAGCGGGTGTGGGCATTAAAACGCGTGTGTGATGTACAGAACTTTAGTATAGGGCACATTTTCAAGTCTGTGCTCAACACAAAACTGCATTAAAAGCTGTTCTTTTGCATAGAGACCCTTATTTGCTGATTGCTATTGAAACATATTGTGTGAATCTTAGTTTTTCCTTTTATGTGTATCTGCTCACCACTTCACTCAAAACACAAAACGCTTACTAAGTCTGATGTGGCATCTCGCAAATCAGCGGGTGTGGGCATTAAAACGCGTGTGTGATGTACACAACTTTAGTATAGGGCACATTTTCAAGTCTGTGCTCAAACACAAAACTGCATTAAAAGCTGTTCTTTTGCATAGAGACCCTTATTTGCTGATTGCTATTGAAACATATTGTGTGAATCTTAGTTTTTCCTTTTATGTGTATCTGCTCACCACTTCACTCAAAACACAAAACGCTTACTAAGTCTGATGTGGCATCTCGCAAATCAGCGGGTGTGGGCATTAAAACGCGTGTGTGATGTACACAACTTTAGTATAGGGCACATTTTCAAGTCTGTGCTCAAACACAAAACTGCATTAAAAGCTGTTCTTTTGCATAGAGACCCTTATTTGCTGATTGCTATTGAAACATATTGTGTGAATCTTAGTTTTTCCTTTTATGTGTATCTGCTCACCACTTCACTCAAAACACAAAACGCTTACTAAGTCTGATGTGGCATCTCGCAAATCAGCGGGTGTGGGCATTAAAACGCGTGTGTGATGTACACAACTTTAGTATAGGGCACATTTTCAAGTCTGTGCTCACAACACAAAACTGCATTAAAAGCTGTTCTTTTGCATAGAGACCCTTATTTGCTGATTGCTATTGAAACATATTGTGTGAATCTTAGTTTTTCCTTTTATGTGTATCTGCTCACCACTTCACTCAAAACACAAAACGCTTACTAAGTCTGATGTGGCATCTCGCAAATCAGCGGGTGTGGGCATTAAAACGCGTGTGTGATGTACAAACTTTAGTATAGGGCACATTTTCAAGTCTGTGCTCACAACACAAAACTGCATTAAAAGCTGTTCTTTTGCATAGAGACCCTTATTTGCTGATTGCTATTGAAACATATTGTGTGAATCTTAGTTTTTCCTTTTATGTGTATCTGCTCACCACTTCACTCAAAACACAAAACGCTTACTAAGTCTGATGTGGCATCTCGCAAACCAGCGGGTGTGGGCATTAAAACGCGTGTGTGATGTACACAACTTTAGTATAGGGCACATTTTCAAGTCTGTGCTCAAACACAAAACTGCATTAAAAGCTGTTCTTTTGCATAGAGACCCTTATTTGCTGATTGCTATTGAAACATATTGTGTGAATCTTAGTTTTTCCTTTTATGTGTATCTGCTCACCACTTCACTCAAAACACAAAACGCTTACTAAGTCTGATGTGGCATCTCGCAAATCAGCGGGGTGTGGGCATTAAAACGCGTGTGTGATGTACACAACTTTAGTATAGGGCACATTTTCAAGTCTGTGCTCACAACACAAAACTGCATTAAAAGCTGTTCTTTTGCATAGAGACCCTTATTTGCTGATTGCTATTGAAACATATTGTGTGAATCTTAGTTTTTCCTTTTATGTGTATCTGCTCACCACTTCACTCAAAACACAAAACGCTTACTAAGTCTGATGTGGCATCTCGCAAACCAGCGGGTGTGGGCATTAAAACGCGTGTGTGATGTACAAACTTTAGTATAGGGCACATTTTCAAGTCTGTGCTCAAACACAAAACTGCATTAAAAGCTGTTCTTTTGCATAGAGACCCTTATTTGCTGATTGCTATTGAAACATATTGTGTGAATCTTAGTTTTTCCTTTTATGTGTATCTGCTCACCACTTCACTCAAAACACAAAACGCTTACTAAGTCTGATGTGGCATCTCGCAAACCAGCGGGTGTGGGCATTAAAACGCGTGTGTGATGTACAACTTTAGTATAGGGCACATTTTCAAGTCTGTGCTCAAACACAAAACTGCATTAAAAGCTGTTCTTTTGCATAGAGACCCTTATTTGCTGATTGCTATTGAAACATATTGTGTGAATCTTAGTTTTTCCTTTTATGTGTATCTGCTCACCACTTCACTCAAAACACAAAACGCTTACTAAGTCTGATGTGGCATCTCGCAAACAGCGGGTGTGGGCATTAAAACGCGTGTGTGATGTACAAACTTTAGTATAGGGCACATTTTCAAGTCTGTGCTCAAACACAAAACTGCATTAAAAGCTGTTCTTTTGCATAGAGACCCTTATTTGCTGATTGCTATTGAAACATATTGTGTGAATCTTATTTCCTTTTATGTGTATCTGCTCACCACTTCACTCAAAACACAAAACGCTTACTAAGTCTGATGTGGCATCTCGCAAACCAGCGGGTGTGGGCATTAAAACGCGTGTGTGATGTACAGAACTTTAGTATAGGGCACATTTTCAAGTCTGTGCTCAAAACACAAAACTGCATTAAAAGCTGTTCTTTTGCATAGAGACCCTTATTTGCTGATTGCTATTGAAACATATTGTGTGAATCTTAGTTTTTCCTTTTATGTGTATCTGCTCACCACTTCACTCAAAACACAAAACGCTTACTAAGTCTGATGTGGCATCTCGCAAACCAGCGGGTGTGGGCATTAAAACGCGTGTGTGATGTACAAACTTTAGTATAGGGCACATTTTCAAGTCTGTGCTCAAACACAAAACTGCATTAAAAGCTGTTCTTTTGCATAGAGACCCTTATTTGCTGATTGCTATTGAAACATATTGTGTGAATCTTAGTTTTTCCTTTTATGTGTATCTGCTCACCACTTCACTCAAAACACAAAACGCTTACTAAGTCTGATGTGGCATCTCGCAAACCAGCGGGTGTGGGCATTAAAACGCGTGTGTGATGTACACAACTTTAGTATAGGGCACATTTTCAAGTCTGTGCTCAAACACAAAACTGCATTAAAAGCTGTTCTTTTGCATAGAGACCCTTATTTGCTGATTGCTATTGAAACATATTGTGTGAATCTTAGTTTTTCCTTTTATGTGTATCTGCTCACCACTTCACTCAAAACACAAAACGCTTACTAAGTCTGATGTGGCATCTCGCAAATCAGCGGGTGTGGGCATTAAAACGCGTGTGTGATGTACAAACTTTAGTATAGGGCACATTTTCAAGTCTGTGCTCAAACACAAAACTGCATTAAAAGCTGTTCTTTTGCATAGAGACCCTTATTTGCTGATTGCTATTGAAACATATTGTGTGAATCTTAGTTTTTCCTTTTATGTGTATCTGCTCACCACTTCACTCAAAACACAAAACGCTTACTAAGTCTGATGTGGCATCTCGCAAACCAGCGGGTGTGGGCATTAAAACGCGTGTGTGATGTACACAACTTTAGTATAGGGCACATTTTCAAGTCTGTGCTCAAACACAAAACTGCATTAAAAGCTGTTCTTTTGCATAGAGACCCTTATTTGCTGATTGCTATTGAAACATATTGTGTGAATCTTAGTTTTTCCTTTTATGTGTATCTGCTCACCACTTCACTCAAAACACAAAACGCTTACTAAGTCTGATGTGGCATCTCGCAAATCAGCGGGTGTGGGCATTAAAACGCGTGTGTGATGTACAAACTTTAGTATAGGGCACATTTTCAAGTCTGTGCTCAAACACAAAACTGCATTAAAAGCTGTTCTTTTGCATAGAGACCCTTATTTGCTGATTGCTATTGAAACATATTGTGTGAATCTTAGTTTTTCCTTTTATGTGTATCTGCTCACCACTTCACTCAAAACACAAAACGCTTACTAAGTCTGATGTGGCATCTCGCAAATCAGCGGGTGTGGGCATTAAAACGCGTGTGTGATGTACAGAACTTTAGTATAGGGCACATTTTCAAGTCTGTGCTCAAACACAAAACTGCATTAAAAGCTGTTCTTTTGCATAGAGACCCTTATTTGCTGATTGCTATTGAAACATATTGTGTGAATCTTAGTTTTTCCTTTTATGTGTATCTGCTCACCACTTCACTCAAAACACAAAACGCTTACTAAGTCTGATGTGGCATCTCGCAAATCAGCGGGGTGTGGGCATTAAAACGCGTGTGTGATGTACAGAACTTTAGTATAGGGCACATTTTCAAGTCTGTGCTCAAACACAAAACTGCATTAAAAGCTGTTTTTGCATAGAGACCCTTATTTGCTGATTGCTATTGAAACATATTGTGTGAATCTTAGTTTTTCCTTTTATGTGTATCTGCTCACCACTTCACTCAAAACACAAAACGCTTACTAAGTCTGATGTGGCATCTCGCAAATCAGCGGGTGTGGGCATTAAAACGCGTGTGTGATGTACAAACTTTAGTATAGGGCACATTTTCAAGTCTGTGCTCAAAACACAAAACTGCATTAAAAGCTGTTCTTTTGCATAGAGACCCTTATTTGCTGATTGCTATTGAAACATATTGTGTGAATCTTAGTTTTTCCTTTTATGTGTATCTGCTCACCACTTCACTCAAAACACAAAACGCTTACTAAGTCTGATGTGGCATCTCGCAAATCAGCGGGTGTGGGCATTAAAACGCGTGTGTGATGTACAGAACTTTAGTATAGGGCACATTTTCAAGTCTGTGCTCAAACACAAAACTGCATTAAAAGCTGTTCTTTTGCATAGAGACCCTTATTTGCTGATTGCTATTGAAACATATTGTGTGAATCTTAGTTTTTCCTTTTATGTGTATCTGCTCACCACTTCACTCAAAACACAAAACGCTTACTAAGTCTGATGTGGCATCTCGCAAATCAGCGGGTGTGGGCATTAAAACGCGTGTGTGATGTACAGAACTTTAGTATAGGGCACATTTTCAAGTCTGTGCTCAAACACAAAACTGCATTAAAAGCTGTTCTTTTGCATAGAGACCCTTATTTGCTGATTGCTATTGAAACATATTGTGTGAATCTTAGTTTTTTCTTTTATGTGTATCTGCTCACCACTTCACTCAAAACACAAAACGCTTACTAAGTCTGATGTGGCATCTCGCAAATCAGCGGGTGTGGGCATTAAAACGCGTGTGTGATGTACAGAACTTTAGTATAGGGCACATTTTCAAGTCTGTGCTCAAACACAAAACTGCATTAAAAGCTGTTCTTTTGCATAGAGACCCTTATTTGCTGATTGCTATTGAAACATATTGTGTGAATCTTAGTTTTTCCTTTTATGTGTATCTGCTCACCACTTCACTCAAAACACAAAACGCTTACTAAGTCTGATGGCATCTCGCAAATCAGCGGGTGTGGGCATTAAAACGCGTGTGTGATGTACAGAACTTTAGTATAGGGCACATTTTCAAGTCTGTGCTCAAAACACAAAACTGCATTAAAAGCTGTTATTTTGCATAGAGACCCTTATTTGCTGATTGCTATTGAAACATATTGTGTGAATCTTTTTTTCCTTTTATGTGTATCTGCTCACCACTTCACTCAAAACACAAAACGCTTACTAAGTCTGATGTGGCATCTCGCAAACCAGCGGGTGTGGGCATTAAAACGCGTGTGTGATGTACACAACTTTAGTATAGGGCACATTTTCAAGTCTGTGCTCACAACACAAAACTGCATTAAAAGCTGTTCTTTTGCATAGAGACCCTTATTTGCTGATTGCTATTGAAACATATTGTGTGAATCTTTTTTTCCTTTTATGTGTATCTGCTCACCACTTCACTCAAAACACAAAACGCTTACTAAGTCTGATGTGGCATCTCGCAAACAGCGGGTGTGGGCATTAAAACGCGTGTGTGATGTACACAACTTTAGTATAGGGCACATTTTCAAGTCTGTGCTCAAACACAAAACTGCATTAAAAGCTGTTCTTTTGCATAGAGACCCTTATTTGCTGATTGCTATTGAAACATATTGTGTGAATCTTAGTTTTTCCTTTTATGTGTATCTGCTCACCACTTCACTCAAAACACAAAACGCTTACTAAGTCTGATGTGGCATCTCGCAAACAGCGGGTGTGGGCATTAAAACGCGTGTGTGATGTACACAACTTTAGTATAGGGCACATTTTCAAGTCTGTGCTCAAACACAAAACTGCATTAAAAGCTGTTCTTTTGCATAGAGACCCTTATTTGCTGATTGCTATTGAAACATATTGTGTGAATCTTAGTTTTTCCTTTTATGTGTATCTGCTCACCACTTCACTCAAAACACAAAACGCTTACTAAGTCTGATGTGGCATCTCGCAAACAGCGGTGTGGGCATTAAAACGCGTGTGTGATGTACAGAACTTTAGTATAGGGCACATTTTCAAGTCTGTGCTCAAACACAAAACTGCATTAAAAGCTGTTCTTTTGCATAGAGACCCTTATTTGCTGATTGCTATTGAAACATATTGTGTGAATCAGTTTTTCCTTTTATGTGTATCTGCTCACCACTTCACTCAAAACACAAAACGCTTACTAAGTCTGATGTGGCATCTCGCAAACAGCGGGTGTGGGCATTAAAACGCGTGTGTGATGTACACAACTTTAGTATAGGGCACATTTTCAAGTCTGTGCTCAAACACAAAACTGCATTAAAAGCTGTTCTTTTGCATAGAGACCCTTATTTGCTGATTGCTATTGAAACATATTGTGTGAATCTAGTTTTTCCTTTTATGTGTATCTGCTCACCACTTCACTCAAAACACAAAACGCTTACTAAGTCTGATGTGGCATCTCGCAAACAGCGGGTGTGGGCATTAAAACGCGTGTGTGATGTACACAACTTTAGTATAGGGCACATTTTCAAGTCTGTGCTCAAACACAAAACTGCATTAAAAGCTGTTCTTTTGCATAGAGACCCTTATTTGCTGATTGCTATTGAAACATATTGTGTGAATCTAGTTTTTCCTTTTATGTGTATCTGCTCACCACTTCACTCAAAACACAAAACGCTTACTAAGTCTGATGTGGCATCTCGCAAACCAGCGGGTGTGGGCATTAAAACGCGTGTGTGATGTACACAACTTTAGTATAGGGCACATTTTCAAGTCTGTGCTCAAACACAAAACTGCATTAAAAGCTGTTCTTTTGCATAGAGACCCTTATTTGCTGATTGCTATTGAAACATATTGTGTGAAACATAGTTTTTCCTTTTATGTGTATCTGCTCACCACTTCACTCAAAACACAAAACGCTTACTAAGTCTGATGTGGCATCTCGCAAACCAGCGGGTGTGGGCATTAAAACGCGTGTGTGATGTACACAACTTTAGTATAGGGCACATTTTCAAGTCTGTGCTCAAAACACAAAACTGCATTAAAAGCTGTTATTTTGCATAGAGACCCTTATTTGCTGATTGCTATTGAAACATATTGTGTGAATCTTAGTTTTTCCTTTTATGTGTATCTGCTCACCACTTCACTCAAAACACAAAACGCTTACTAAGTCTGATGTGGCATCTCGCAAATCAGCGGGTGTGGGCATTAAAACGCGTGTGTGATGTACACAACTTTAGTATAGGGCACATTTTCAAGTCTGTGCTCAAACACAAAACTGCATTAAAAGCTGTTATTTTGCATAGAGACCCTTATTTGCTGATTGCTATTGAAACATATTGTGTGAATCTTAGTTTTTCCTTTTATGTGTATCTGCTCACCACTTCACTCAAAACACAAAACGCTTACTAAGTCTGATGTGGCATCTCGCAAACAGCGGGTGTGGGCATTAAAACGCGTGTGTGATGTACACAACTTTAGTATAGGGCACATTTTCAAGTCTGTGCTCAAACACAAAACTGCATTAAAAGCTGTTCTTTTGCATAGAGACCCTTATTTGCTGATTGCTATTGAAACATATTGTGTGAATCTTAGTTTTTCCTTTTATGTGTATCTGCTCACCACTTCACTCAAAACACAAAACGCTTACTAAGTCTGATGTGGCATCTCGCAAATCAGCGGGTGTGGGCATTAAAACGCGTGTGTGATGTACACAACTTTAGTATAGGGCACATTTTCAAGTCTGTGCTCAAAACACAAAACTGCATTAAAAGCTGTTATTTTGCATAGAGACCCTTATTTGCTGATTGCTATTGAAACATATTGTGTGAATCATAGTTTTTCCTTTTATGTGTATCTGCTCACCACTTCACTCAAAACACAAAACGCTTACTAAGTCTGATGTGGCATCTCGCAAATCAGCGGGTGTGGGCATTAAAACGCGTGTGTGATGTACAGAACTTTAGTATAGGGCACATTTTCAAGTCTGTGCTCAAACACAAAACTGCATTAAAAGCTGTTATTTTGCATAGAGACCCTTATTTGCTGATTGCTATTGAAACATATTGTGTGAATCAGTTTTTCCTTTTATGTGTATCTGCTCACCACTTCACTCAAAACACAAAACGCTTACTAAGTCTGATGTGGCATCTCGCAAATCAGCGGGTGTGGGCATTAAAACGCGTGTGTGATGTACAGAACTTTAGTATAGGGCACATTTTCAAGTCTGTGCTCAAAACACAAAACTGCATTAAAAGCTGTTATTTTGCATAGAGACCCTTATTTGCTGATTGCTATTGAAACATATTGTGTGAATCTTAGTTTTTCCTTTTATGTGTATCTGCTCACCACTTCACTCAAAACACAAAACGCTTACTAAGTCTGATGTGGCATCTCGCAAATCAGCGGGTGTGGCATTAAAACGCGTGTGTGATGTACAGAACTTTAGTATAGGGCACATTTTCAAGTCTGTGCTCAAACACAAAACTGCATTAAAAGCTGTTTTTGCATAGAGACCCTTATTTGCTGATTGCTATTGAAACATATTGTGTGAATCTTAGTTTTTCCTTTTATGTGTATCTGCTCACCACTTCACTCAAAACACAAAACGCTTACTAAGTCTGATGTGGCATCTCGCAAATCAGCGGGTGTGGGCATTAAAACGCGTGTGTGATGTACAGAACTTTAGTATAGGGCACATTTTCAACTCTGTGCTCAAAACACAAAACTGCATTAAAAGCTGTTATTTTGCATAGAGACCCTTATTTGCTGATTGCTATTGAAACATATTGTGTGAATCTAGTTTTTCCTTTTATGTGTATCTGCTCACCACTTCACTCAAAACACAAAACGCTTACTAAGTCTGATGTGGCATCTCGCAAATCAGCGGGTGTGGGCATTAAAACGCGTGTGTGATGTACAGAACTTTAGTATAGGGCACATTTTCAACTGTGCTCAAAACACAAAACTGCATTAAAAGCTGTTATTTTGCATAGAGACCCTTATTTGCTGATTGCTATTGAAACATATTGTGTGAATCTTAGTTTTTCCTTTTATGTGTATCTGCTCACCACTTCACTCAAAACACAAAACGCTTACTAAGTCTGATGTGGCATCTCGCAAATCAGCGGGTGTGGGCATTAAAACGCGTGTGTGATGTACAGAACTTTAGTATAGGGCACATTTTCAACTCTGTGCTCAAAACACAAAACTGCATTAAAAGCTGTTTTTTGCATAGAGACCCTTATTTGCTGATTGCTATTGAAACATATTGTGTGAATCTAGTTTTTCCTTTTATGTGTATCTGCTCACCACTTCACTCAAAACACAAAACGCTTACTAAGTCTGATGTGGCATCTCGCAAATCAGCGGGTGTGGGCATTAAAACGCGTGTGTGATGTACAGAACTTTAGTATAGGGCACATTTTCAACTGTGCTCAAAACACAAAACTGCATTAAAAGCTGTTATTTGCATAGAGACCCTTATTTGCTGATTGCTATTGAAACATATTGTGTGAATCTTAGTAGTTTTTCCTTTTATGTGTATCTGCTCACCACTTCACTCAAAACACAAAACGCTTACTAAGTCTGATGTGGCATCTCGCAAATCAGCGGGTGTGGGCATTAAAACGCGTGTGTGATGTACAGAACTTTAGTATAGGGCACATTTTCAAGTCTGTGCTCAAAACACAAAACTGCATTAAAAGCTGTTATTTTGCATAGAGACCCTTATTTGCTGATTGCTATTGAAACATATTGTGTGAATCTTAGTTTTTCCTTTTATGTGTATCTGCTCACCACTTCACTCAAAACACAAAACGCTTACTAAGTCTGATGTGGCATCTCGCAAATCAGCGGGTGTGGGCATTAAAACGCGTGTGTGATGTACAGAACTTTAGTATAGGGCACATTTTCAAGTCTGTGCTCAAAACACAAAACTGCATTAAAAGCTGTTTTTTGCATAGAGACCCTTATTTGCTGAGC
>JAQKPU010000038.1:67847-98682 GCA_030347295.1 Setipinna tenuifilis
AAACTGCATTAAAAGCTGTTCTTTTGCATAGAGACCCTTATTTGCTGATTGCTATTGAAACATATTGTGTGAATCTTAGTTTTCCTTTATGTGTATCTGCTCACACTTCACTAAAAACACAAAACGCTTACTAAGTCTGATGTGGCATCTCGCAAACCAGCGGGTGTGGGCATTAAAACGAGTGTGTGATGTACACAACAATTAGTATAGGGCACATTTTTCAAGTCTGTGCTCACAACACAAAACTGCATTAAAAGCTGTTTTTGCATAGAGACCCTTATTTGCTGATTGCTATTGAAACATATTGTGTGAATCTTAGTTTTTCCTTTTATGTGTATCTGCTCACCACTTCACTCAAAACACAAAAACGTTACTAAGTCTGATGTGGCATCTCGCAAACCAGCGGGTGTGGGCATTAAAACGGTGTGTGATGTACACACTTTAGTATAGGGCACATTTTCAAGTCTGTGCTCACAACACAAAACTGCATTAAAAGCTGTTCTTTTGCATAGAGACCCTTATTTGCTGATTGCTATTGAAACATATTGTGTGAATCTTAGTTTTTCCTTTTATGTGTATCTGCTCACCACTTCACTCAAAAACACAAAACGCTTACTAAGTCTGATGTGGCATCTCGCAAACCAGGGGTGTGGGCATTAAAACGCGTGTGTGATGTACACAACTTTAGTATAGGGCACATTTTCAAGTCTGTGCTCACAACACAAAACTGCATTAAAAGCTGTTCTTTTGATAGAGCCCTTATTTGCTGATTGCTATTGAAACATATTGTGTGAATCTTAGTTTTTCCTTTTATGTGTATCTGCTCACCACTTCACTCAAAACACAAAACGCTTACTAAGTCTGATGTGGCATCTCGCAAACCAGCGGGTGTGGGCATTAAAACGCGTGTGTGATGTACACAACTTTAGTATAGGGCACATTTTCAAGTCTGTGCTCACAACACAAACTGCATTAAAGCTGTTCTTTTGCATAGAGACCCTTATTTGCTGATTGCTATTGAAACATATTGTGTGAATCTTAGTTTTTCCTTTTATGTGTATCTGCTCACCACTTCACTCAAAACACAAAACGCTTACTAAGTCTGATGTGGCATCTCGCAAACCAGCGGGTGTGGGCATTAAAACGCGTGTGTGTACACAACTTTAGTATAGGGCACATTTTCAAGTCTGTGCTCACAACACAAAACTGCATTAAAAGCTGTTCTTTTGCATAGAGCCCCTTATTTGCTGATTGCTATTGAAACATATTGTGTGAATCTTAGTTTTTCCTTTATGTGTATCTGCTCACCACTTCACTCAAAACACAAAACGCTTACTAAGTCTGATGTGGCATCTCGCAAACCAGCGGGTGTGGGCATTAAAACGCGTGTGTGATGTACACAACTTAGTATAGGGCACATTTTCAAGTCTGTGCTCACAACACAAAACTGCATTAAAAGCTGTTCTTTTGCATAGAGACCCTTATTTGCTGATTGCTATTGAAACATATTGTGTGAATCTTAGTTTTTCCTTTTATGTGTTCTGCTCACCACTTCACTCAAAACACAAAACGCTTACTAAGTCTGATGTGGCATCTCGCAAACCAGCGGGTGTGGGCATTAAAACGCGTGTGTGATGTACACTTTAGTATAGGGCACATTTTCAAGTCTGTGCTCACAACACAAAACTGCATTAAAAGCTGTTCTTTTGCATAGAGACCCTTATTTGCTGATTGCTATTGAAACATATTGTGTGAATCTTAGTTTTTCCTTTATGTGTATCTGCTCACCACTTCACTCAAAACACAAAACGCTTACTAAGTCTGATGTGGCATCTCGCAAACCAGCGGGTGTGGGCATTAAAACGCGTGTGTGATGTACACAACTTTAGTATAGGGCACATTTTCAAGTCTGTGCTCACAACACAAAACTGCATTAAAAGCTGTTCTTTTGCATAGAGACCCTTATTTGCTGATTGCTATTGAAACATATTGTGTGAATCTTAGTTTTTCCTTTATGTGTATCTGCTCACCATTCACTCAAAACACAAAACGCTTACTAAGTCTGATGTGGCATCTCGCAAACCAGCGGGTGTGGGCATTAAAACGCGTGTGTGATGTACACAACTTTAGTATAGGGCACATTTTCAAGTCTGTGCTCACAACACAAAACTGCATTAAAAGCTGTTCTTTTGCATAGAGACCCTTATTTGCTGATTGCTATTGAAACATATTGTGTGAATCTTAGTTTTTCCTTTTATGTGTATCTGCTCACCACTTCACTCAAAACACAAAACGCTTACTAAGTCTGATGTGGCATCTCGCAAACCAGCGGGTGTGGGCATTAAAACGCGTGTGTGATGTACACAACTTTAGTATAGGGCACATTTTCAAGTCTGTGCTCACAACACAAAACTGCATTAAAAGCTGTTCTTTTGCATAGAGACCCTTATTTGCTGATTGCTATTGAAACATATTGTGTGAATCTTAGTTTTTCCTTTTATGTGTATCTGCTCACCACTTCACTCAAAACACAAAACGCTTACTAAGTCTGATGTGGCATCTCGCAAACCAGCGGGTGTGGGCATTAAAACGCGTGTGTGATGTACACAACTTTAGTATAGGGCACATTTTCAAGTCTGTGCTCACAACACAAAACTGCATTAAAAGCTGTTCTTTTGCATAGAGACCCTTATTTGCTGATTGCTATTGAAACATATTGTGTGAATCTTAGTTTTTCCTTTATGTGTATCTGCTCACCACTTCACTCAAAACACAAACGCTTACTAAGTCTGATGTGGCATCTCGCAAACCAGCGGGTGTGGGCATTAAAACGCGTGTGTGATGTACACAATTTAGTATAGGGCACATTTTCAAGTCTGTGCTCACAACACAAAACTGCATTAAAAGCTGTTCTTTTGCATAGAGACCCTTTATTTGGCTGATTGCTATTGAAAACATATTGTGTGAATCAGTTTTTCCTTTTATGTGTATCTGCTCACCACTTCACTCAAAACACAAAACGCTTACTAAGTCTGATGTGCATCCGCAAACCAGCGGGTGTGGCATTAAAACGCGTGTGTGATGTACAGAACTTTAGTATAGGGCACATTTTCAACTCTGTGCTCAAAACACAAAACTGCATTAAAAGCTGTTCTTTTGCATAGAGACCCTTATTTGCTGATTGCTATTGAAACATATTGTGTGAATCTTAGTTTTTCCTTTTATGTGTATCTGCTCACCACTTCACTCAAAACACAAAACGCTTACTAAGTCTGATGTGCATCTCGCAAACCAGCGGTGTGTGGGCATTAAAACGCGTGTGTGATGTACACAACTTTAGTATAGGGCACATTTTCAAGTCTGTGCTCACAACACAAAACTGCATTAAAAGCTGTTATTTTGCATAGAGACCCTTATTTGCTGATTGCTATTGAAACATATTGTGTGAATCTAGTTTTTCTTTTATGTGTATCTGCTCACCACTTCACTCAAAACACAAAACGCTTACTAAGTCTGATGTGCATCTCGCAAACCAGCGGGTGTGGCATTAAAACGCGTGTGTGATGTACACAGAACTTTAGTATAGGGCACATTTTCTCTGTGCTCAAACACAAAACTGCATTAAAAGCTGTTCTTTTGCATAGAGACCCTTATTTGCTGATTGCTATTGAAACATATTGTGTGAATCATAGTTTTTCCTTTTATGTGTATCTGCTCACCACTTCACTCAAAACACAAAACGCTTACTCAGTCTGATGTGCATCTCGCAAATCAGCGGGTGTGTGCATTAAAACGCGTGTGTGATGTACAGAACTTTAGTATAGGGCACATTTTCAACTCTGTGCTCAAACACAAAACTGCATTAAAAGCTGTTCTTTTGCATAGAGACCCTTATTTGCTGATTGCTATTGAAACATATTGTGTGAATCATAGATTTTCCTTTTATGTGTATCTGCTCACCACTTCACTCAAAACACAAAACGCTTACTCAGTCTGATGTGCCATCTCGCAAATCAGCGGGTGTGCATTAAAACGCGTGTGTGATGTACAAACTTTAGTATAGGGCACATTTTCAAGTCTGTGCTCAAACACAAAACTGCATTAAAAGCTGTTCTTTTGCATAGAGACCCTTATTTGCTGATTGCTATTGAAACATATTGTGTGAATCTTAGTTTTTCCTTTTATGTGTATCTGCTCACCACTTCA
This sequence comes from Setipinna tenuifilis, assembly GCA_030347295.1. Lineage (NCBI taxonomy): Eukaryota > Metazoa > Chordata > Actinopteri > Clupeiformes > Engraulidae > Setipinna > Setipinna tenuifilis. The sequence continues at coordinate 72,054 of JAQKPU010000038.1, forward strand.
CTCAAAACACAAAACGCTTACTAAGTCTGATGTGGCATCTCGCAAATCAGCGGGTGTGGCATTAAAACGCGTGTGTGATGTACACACTTTAGTATAGGGCACATTTTCAAGTCTGTGCTCACAACACAAAACTGCATTAAAAGCTGTTCTTTTGCATAGAGACCCTTATTTGCTGATTGCTATTGAAACATATTGTGTGAATCTTAGTTTTTCCTTTTATGTGTATCTGCTCACCACTTCACTCAAAACACAAAACGCTTACTAAGTCTGATGTGGCATCTCGCAAACCAGCGGGTGTGGGCATTAAAACGCGTGTGTGATGTACACAACTTTAGTATAGGGCACATTTTCAAGTCTGTGCTCAAACACAAAACTGCATTAAAAGCTGTTCTTTTGCATAGAGACCCTTATTTGCTGATTGCTATTGAAACATATTGTGTGAATCTTAGTTTTTCCTTTTATGTGTATCTGCTCACCACTTCACTCAAAACACAAAACGCTTACTAAGTCTGATGTGCATCTCGCAAACCAGCGGGTGTGGGCATTAAAACGCGTGTGTGATGTACACAACTTTAGTATAGGGCACATTTTCAAGTCTGTGCTCACAACACAAAACTGCATTAAAAGCTGTTTTTTGCATAGAGACCCTTATTTGCTGATTGCTATTGAAACATATTGTGTGAATCTAGTTTTTCCTTTTATGTGTATCTGCTCACCACTTCACTCAAAACACAAAACGCTTACTAAGTCTGATGTGGCATCTCGCAAACCAGCGGGTGTGGGCATTAAAACGCGTGTGTGATGTACACAACTTTAGTATAGGGCACATTTTCAAGTCTGTGCTCAAACACAAAACTGCATTAAAAGCTGTTCTTTTGCATAGAGACCCTTATTTGCTGATTGCTATTGAAACATATTGTGTGAATCATAGTTTTTCCTTTTATGTGTATCTGCTCACCACTTCACTCAAAACACAAAACGCTTACTAAGTCTGATGTTGCATCTCGCAAACCAGCGGGTGTGGGCATTAAAACGCGTGTGTGATGTACACAACTTTAGTATAGGGCACATTTTCAAGTCTGTGCTCACAACACAAAACTGCATTAAAAGCTGTTCTTTTGCATAGAGACCCTTATTTGCTGATTGCTATTGAAACATATTGTGTGAATCTTAGTTTTTCCTTTTATGTGTATCTGCTCACCACTTCACTCAAAACACAAAACGCTTACTAAGTCTGATGTGGCATCTCGCAAACCAGCGGGTGTGGGCATTAAAACGCGTGTGTGATGTACACAACTTTAGTATAGGGCACATTTTCAAGTCTGTGCTCAAAACACAAAACTGCATTAAAAGCTGTTCTTTTGCATAGAGACCCTTATTTGCTGATTGCTATTGAAACATATTGTGTGAATCTTAGTTTTTCCTTTTATGTGTATCTGCTCACCACTTCACTCAAAACACAAAACGCTTACTAAGTCTGATGTGGCATCTCGCAAACCAGCGTGTGGGCATTAAAACGCGTGTGTGATGTACAGAACTTTAGTATAGGGCACATTTTCAAGTCTGTGCTCACAACACAAAACTGCATTAAAAGCTGTTCTTTTGCATAGAGACCCTTATTTGCTGATTGCTATTGAAACATATTGTGTGAATCTTAGTTTTTCCTTTTATGTGTATCTGCTCACCACTTCACTCAAAACACAAAACGCTTACTAAGTCTGATGTGCATCTCGCAAACCAGCGGGTGTGGGCATTAAAACGCGTGTGTGATGTACACAACTTTAGTATAGGGCACATTTTCAAGTCTGTGCTCAAACACAAAACTGCATTAAAAGCTGTTCTTTTGCATAGAGACCCTTATTTGCTGATTGCTATTGAAACATATTGTGTGAATCTTAGTTTTTCCTTTTATGTGTATCTGCTCACCACTTCACTCAAAACACAAAACGCTTACTAAGTCTGATGTGGCATCTCGCAAACCAGCGGGTGTGGGCATTAAAACGCGTGTGTGATGTACACAACTTTAGTATAGGGCACATTTTCAAGTCTGTGCTCACAACACAAAACTGCATTAAAAGCTGTTCTTTTGCATAGAGACCCTTATTTGCTGATTGCTATTGAAACATATTGTGTGAATCTTAGTTTTTCCTTTTATGTGTATCTGCTCACCACTTCACTCAAAACACAAAACGCTTACTAAGTCTGATGTGGCATCTCGCAAACCAGCGGGTGTGGGCATTAAAACGCGTGTGTGATGTACACAACTTTAGTATAGGGCACATTTTCAAGTCTGTGCTCACAACACAAAACTGCATTAAAAGCTGTTCTTTTGCATAGAGACCCTTATTTGCTGATTGCTATTGAAACATATTGTGTGAATCTTAGTTTTTCCTTTTATGTGTATCTGCTCACCACTTCACTCAAAACACAAAACGCTTACTAAGTCTGATGTGGCATCTCGCAAACCAGCGGGTGTGGGCATTAAAACGCGTGTGTGATGTACACAACTTTAGTATAGGGCACATTTTCAAGTCTGTGCTCAAACACAAAACTGCATTAAAAGCTGTTCTTTTGCATAGAGACCCTTATTTGCTGATTGCTATTGAAACATATTGTGTGAATCTTAGTTTTTCCTTTTATGTGTATCTGCTCACCACTTCACTCAAAACACAAAACGCTTACTAAGTCTGATGTGGCATCTCGCAAACCAGGGGTGTGGGCATTAAAACGCGTGTGTGATGTACACAACTTTAGTATAGGGCACATTTTCAAGTCTGTGCTCACAACACAAAACTGCATTAAAAGCTGTTCTTTTGCATAGAGACCCTTATTTGCTGATTGCTATTGAAACATATTGTGTGAATCTTAGTTTTTCCTTTTATGTGTATCTGCTCACCACTTCACTCAAAACACAAAACGCTTACTAAGTCTGATGTGGCATCTCGCAAACCAGCGGGTGTGGCATTAAAACGCGTGTGTGATGTACACAACTTTAGTATAGGGCACATTTTCAAGTCTGTGCTCACAACACAAAACTGCATTAAAAGCTGTTCTTTTGCATAGAGACCCTTATTTGCTGATTGCTATTGAAACATATTGTGTGAATCTTAGTTTTTTTTTATGTGTATCTGCTCACCACTTCACTCAAAACACAAAACGCTTACTAAGTCTGATGTGGCATCTCGCAAACCAGCGGGTGTGGGCATTAAAACGCGTGTGTGATGTACACAACTTTAGTATAGGGCACATTTTCAAGTCTGTGCTCACAACACAAAACTGCATTAAAAGCTGTTCTTTTGCATAGAGACCCTTATTTGCTGATTGCTATTGAAACATATTGTGTGAATCTTAGTTTTTCCTTTTATGTGTATCTGCTCACCACTTCACTCAAAACACAAAACGCTTACTAAGTCTGATGTGGCATCTCGCAAACCAGCGGGTGTGGGCATTAAAACGCGTGTGTGATGTACCAACTTTAGTATAGGGCACATTTTCAAGTCTGTGCTCACAACACAAAACTGCATTAAAAGCTGTTCTTTTGCATAGAGACCCTTATTTGCTGATTGCTATTGAAACATATTGTGTGAATCTAGTTTTTTTCCTTTTATGTGTATCTGCTCACCACTTCACTCAAAACACAAAACGCTTACTAAGTCTGATGTGGCATCTCGCAAACCAGCGGGTGTGGGCATTAAAACGCGTGTGTGATGTACACAACTTTAGTATAGGGCACATTTTCAAGTCTGTGCTCACAACACAAAACTGCATTAAAAGCTGTTCTTTTGCATAGAGACCCTTATTTGCTGATTGCTATTGAAACATATTGTGTGAATCTTAGTTTTTCCTTTTATGTGTATCTGCTCACCACTTCACTCAAAACACAAAACGCTTACTAAGTCTGATGTGGCATCTCGCAAACCAGCGGGTGTGGGCATTAAAACGCGTGTGTGATGTACACAACTTTAGTATAGGGCACATTTTCAAGTCTGTGCTCAAACACAAAACTGCATTAAAAGCTGTTCTTTTGCATAGAGACCCTTATTTGCTGATTGCTATTGAAACATATTGTGTGAATCTTAGTTTTTCCTTTTATGTGTATCTGCTCACCACTTCACTCAAAACACAAAACGCTTACTAAGTCTGATGTGGCATCTCGCAAACCAGCGGGTGTGGGCATTAAAACGCGTGTGTGATGTACACAACTTTAGTATAGGGCACATTTTCAAGTCTGTGCTCACAACACAAAACTGCATTAAAAGCTGTTCTTTTGCATAGAGACCCTTATTTGCTGATTGCTATTGAAACATATTGTGTGAATCTTAGTTTTTCCTTTTATGTGTATCTGCTCACCACTTCACTCAAAACACAAAACGCTTACTAAGTCTGATGTGGCATCTCGCAAACCAGCGGGTGTGGGCATTAAAACGCGTGTGTGATGTACACACTTTAGTATAGGGCACATTTTCAAGTCTGTGCTCAAACACAAAACTGCATTAAAAGCTGTTCTTTTGCATAGAGACCCTTATTTGCTGATTGCTATTGAAACATATTGTGTGAATCTTAGTTTTTCCTTTTATGTGTATCTGCTCACCACTTCACTCAAAACACAAAACGCTTACTAAGTCTGATGTGGCATCTCGCAAACCAGCGGGTGTGGGCATTAAAACGCGTGTGTGATGTACACAACTTTAGTATAGGGCACATTTTCAAGTCTGTGCTCAAACACAAAACTGCATTAAAAGCTGTTCTTTTGCATAGAGACCCTTATTTGCTGATTGCTATTGAAACATATTGTGTGAATCTTAGTTTTTCCTTTTATGTGTATCTGCTCACCACTTCACTCAAAACACAAAACGCTTACTAAGTCTGATGTGGCATCTCGCAAACCAGCGGGTGTGGGCATTAAAACGCGTGTGTGATGTACACAACTTTAGTATAGGGCACATTTTCAAGTCTGTGCTCACAACACAAAACTGCATTAAAAGCTGTTTTTTGCATAGAGACCCTTATTTGCTGATTGCTATTGAAACATATTGTGTGAATCTTAGTTTTTCCTTTTATGTGTATCTGCTCACCACTTCACTCAAAACACAAAACGCTTACTAAGTCTGATGTGCATCTCGCAAACCAGCGGGTGTGGCATTAAAACGCGTGTGTGATGTACAAACTTTAGTATAGGGCACATTTTCAAGTCTGTGCTCACAACACAAAACTGCATTAAAAGCTGTTCTTTTGCATAGAGACCCTTATTTGCTGATTGCTATTGAAACATATTGTGTGAATCTTAGTTTTTCCTTTTATGTGTATCTGCTCACCACTTCACTCAAAACACAAAACGCTTACTAAGTCTGATGTGGCATCTCGCAAACCAGCGGGTGTGGGCATTAAAACGCGTGTGTGATGTACACTTTAGTATAGGGCACATTTTCAAGTCTGTGCTCACAACACAAAACTGCATTAAAAGCTGTTCTTTTGCATAGAGACCCTTATTTGCTGATTGCTATTGAAACATATTGTGTGAATCTTAGTTTTTCCTTTTATGTGTATCTGCTCACCACTTCACTCAAAACACAAAACGCTTACTAAGTCTGATGTGGCATCTCGCAAACCAGCGGGTGTGGGCATTAAAACGCGTGTGTGATGTACACAACTTTAGTATAGGGCACATTTTCAAGTCTGTGCTCACAACACAAAACTGCATTAAAAGCTGTTCTTTTGCATAGAGACCCTTATTTGCTGATTGCTATTGAAACATATTGTGTGAATCTTAGTTTTTCCTTTTATGTGTATCTGCTCACCACTTCACTCAAAACACAAAACGCTTACTAAGTCTGATGTGGCATCTCGCAAACCAGCGGTGTGGGCATTAAAACGCGTGTGTGATGTACACAACTTTAGTATAGGGCACATTTTCAAGTCTGTGCTCAAACACAAAACTGCATTAAAAGCTGTTCTTTTGCATAGAGACCCTTATTTGCTGATTGCTATTGAAACATATTGTGTGAATCTTAGTTTTTCCTTTTATGTGTATCTGCTCACCACTTCACTCAAAACACAAAACGCTTACTAAGTCTGATGTGGCATCTCGCAAACCAGCGGGTGTGGGCATTAAAACGCGTGTGTGATGTACACAACTTTAGTATAGGGCACATTTTCAAGTCTGTGCTCAAACACAAAACTGCATTAAAAGCTGTTCTTTTGCATAGAGACCCTTATTTGCTGATTGCTATTGAAACATATTGTGTGAATCTTAGTTTTTCCTTTTATGTGTATCTGCTCACCACTTCACTCAAAACACAAAACGCTTACTAAGTCTGATGTGGCATCTCGCAAACCAGCGGGTGTGGGCATTAAAACGCGTGTGTGATGTACACAACTTTAGTATAGGGCACATTTTCAAGTCTGTGCTCACAACACAAAACTGCATTAAAAGCTGTTCTTTTGCATAGAGACCCTTATTTGCTGATTGCTATTGAAACATATTGTGTGAATCTTAGTTTTTCCTTTTATGTGTATCTGCTCACCACTTCACTCAAAACACAAAACGCTTACTAAGTCTGATGTGGCATCTCGCAAACCAGCGGGTGTGGGCATTAAAACGCGTGTGTGATGTACACAACTTTAGTATAGGGCACATTTTCAAGTCTGTGCTCACAACACAAAACTGCATTAAAAGCTGTTCTTTTGCATAGAGACCCTTATTTGCTGATTGCTATTGAAACATATTGTGTGAATCTTAGTTTTTCCTTTTATGTGTATCTGCTCACCACTTCACTCAAAACACAAAACGCTTACTAAGTCTGATGTGGCATCTCGCAAACCAGCGGGTGTGGGCATTAAAACGCGTGTGTGATGTACACAACTTTAGTATAGGGCACATTTTCAAGTCTGTGCTCACAACACAAAACTGCATTAAAAGCTGTTCTTTTGCATAGAGACCCTTATTTGCTGATTGCTATTGAAACATATTGTGTGAATATCAGTTTTTCCTTTTATGTGTATCTGCTCACCACTTCACTCAAAACACAAAACGCTTACTAAGTCTGATGTGGCATCTCGCAAACCAGCGGGTGTGGGCATTAAAACGCGTGTGTGATGTACACAACTTTAGTATAGGGCACATTTTCAAGTCTGTGCTCACAACACAAAACTGCATTAAAAGCTGTTCTTTTGCATAGAGACCCTTATTTGCTGATTGCTATTGAAACATATTGTGTGAATCTTAGTTTTTCCTTTTATGTGTATCTGCTCACCACTTCACTCAAAACACAAAACGCTTACTAAGTCTGATGTGGCATCTCGCAAACCAGCGGGTGTGGCATTAAAACGCGTGTGTGATGTACACAACTTTAGTATAGGGCACATTTTCAAGTCTGTGCTCACAACACAAAACTGCATTAAAAGCTGTTCTTTTGCATAGAGACCCTTATTTGCTGATTGCTATTGAAACATATTGTGTGAATCTTAGTTTTTTTTTATGTGTATCTGCTCACCACTTCACTCAAAACACAAAACGCTTACTAAGTCTGATGTGGCATCTCGCAAACCAGCGGGTGTGGGCATTAAAACGCGTGTGTGATGTACACAACTTTAGTATAGGGCACATTTTCAAGTCTGTGCTCAAACACAAAACTGCATTAAAAGCTGTTCTTTTGCATAGAGACCCTTATTTGCTGATTGCTATTGAAACATATTGTGTGAATCTTAGTTTTTCCTTTTATGTGTATCTGCTCACCACTTCACTCAAAACACAAAACGCTTACTAAGTCTGATGTGGCATCTCGCAAACCAGCGGGTGTGGGCATTAAAACGCGTGTGTGATGTACACAACTTTAGTATAGGGCACATTTTCAAGTCTGTGCTCACAACACAAAACTGCATTAAAAGCTGTTCTTTTGCATAGAGACCCTTATTTGCTGATTGCTATTGAAACATATTGTGTGAATCTTAGTTTTTCCTTTTATGTGTATCTGCTCACCACTTCACTCAAAACACAAAACGCTTACTAAGTCTGATGTGGCATCTCGCAAACCAGCGGGTGTGGCATTAAAACGCGTGTGTGATGTACACAACTTTAGTATAGGGCACATTTTCAAGTCTGTGCTCACAACACAAAACTGCATTAAAAGCTGTTCTTTTGCATAGAGACCCTTATTTGCTGATTGCTATTGAAACATATTGTGTGAATCTTAGTTTTTCCTTTTATGTGTATCTGCTCACCACTTCACTCAAAACACAAAACGCTTACTAAGTCTGATGTGGCATCTCGCAAACCAGGGGTGTGGGCATTAAAACGCGTGTGTGATGTACACAACTTTAGTATAGGGCACATTTTCAAGTCTGTGCTCACAACACAAAACTGCATTAAAAGCTGTTCTTTTGCATAGAGACCCTTATTTGCTGATTGCTATTGAAACATATTGTGTGAATCTTAGTTTTTCCTTTTATGTGTATCTGCTCACCACTTCACTCAAAACACAAAACGCTTACTAAGTCTGATGTGGCATCTCGCAAACCAGCGGGTGTGGGCATTAAAACGCGTGTGTGATGTACACAACTTTAGTATAGGGCACATTTTCAAGTCTGTGCTCACAACACAAAACTGCATTAAAAGCTGTTCTTTTGCATAGAGACCCTTATTTGCTGATTGCTATTGAAACATATTGTGTGAATCTTAGTTTTTCCTTTTATGTGTATCTGCTCACCACTTCACTCAAAACACAAAACGCTTACTAAGTCTGATGTGGCATCTCGCAAACCACGGGTGTGGGCATTAAAACGCGTGTGTGATGTACACAACTTTAGTATAGGGCACATTTTCAAGTCTGTGCTCACAACACAAAACTGCATTAAAAGCTGTTCTTTTGCATAGAGACCCTTATTTGCTGATTGCTATTGAAACATATTGTGTGAATCTTAGTTTTTCCTTTTATGTGTATCTGCTCACCACTTCACTCAAAACACAAAACGCTTACTAAGTCTGATGTGGCATCTCGCAAACCAGCGGTGTGGGCATTAAAACGCGTGTGTGATGTACACAACTTTAGTATAGGGCACATTTTCAAGTCTGTGCTCACAACACAAAACTGCATTAAAAGCTGTTCTTTTGCATAGAGACCCTTATTTGCTGATTGCTATTGAAACATATTGTGTGAATCTTAGTTTTTCCTTTTATGTGTATCTGCTCACCACTTCACTCAAAACACAAAACGCTTACTAAGTCTGATGTGGCATCTCGCAAAACAGCGGGTGTGGGCATTAAAACGCGTGTGTGATGTACACAACTTTAGTATAGGGCACATTTTCAAGTCTGTGCTCACAACACAAAACTGCATTAAAAGCTGTTCTTTTGCATAGAGACCCTTATTTGCTGATTGCTATTGAAACATATTGTGTGAATCTTAGTTTTTCCTTTTATGTGTATCTGCTCACCACTTCACTCAAAACACAAAACGCTTACTAAGTCTGATGTGGCATCTCGCAAACCAGCGGGTGTGGGCATTAAAACGCGTGTGTGATGTACACAACTTTAGTATAGGGCACATTTTCAAGTCTGTGCTCAAACACAAAACTGCATTAAAAGCTGTTCTTTTGCATAGAGACCCTTATTTGCTGATTGCTATTGAAACATATTGTGTGAATCTTAGTTTTTCCTTTTATGTGTATCTGCTCACCACTTCACTCAAAACACAAAACGCTTACTAAGTCTGATGTGGCATCTCGCAAACCAGCGGGTGTGGGCATTAAAACGCGTGTGTGATGTACACAACTTTAGTATAGGGCACATTTTCAAGTCTGTGCTCACAACACAAAACTGCATTAAAAGCTGTTCTTTTGCATAGAGACCCTTATTTGCTGATTGCTATTGAAACATATTGTGTGAATCTTAGTTTTTCCTTTTATGTGTATCTGCTCACCACTTCACTCAAAACACAAAACGCTTACTAAGTCTGATGTGGCATCTCGCAAACCAGCGGGTGTGGCATTAAAACGCGTGTGTGATGTACACAACTTTAGTATAGGGCACATTTTCAAGTCTGTGCTCACAACACAAAACTGCATTAAAAGCTGTTCTTTTGCATAGAGACCCTTATTTGCTGATTGCTATTGAAACATATTGTGTGAATCTTAGTTTTTCCTTTTATGTGTATCTGCTCACCACTTCACTCAAAACACAAAACGCTTACTAAGTCTGATGTGGCATCTCGCAAACCAGCGGGTGTGGCATTAAAACGCGTGTGTGATGTACACAACTTTAGTATAGGGCACATTTTCAAGTCTGTGCTCACAACACAAAACTGCATTAAAAGCTGTTCTTTTGCATAGAGACCCTTATTTGCTGATTGCTATTGAAACATATTGTGTGAATCTTAGTTTTTCCTTTTATGTGTATCTGCTCACCACTTCACTCAAAACACAAAACGCTTACTAAGTCTGATGTGGCATCTCGCAAACCAGCGGGTGTGGGCATTAAAACGCGTGTGTGATGTACACAACTTTAGTATAGGGCACATTTTCAAGTCTGTGCTCAAACACAAAACTGCATTAAAAGCTGTTCTTTTGCATAGAGACCCTTATTTGCTGATTGCTATTGAAACATATTGTGTGAATCTTAGTTTTTCCTTTTATGTGTATCTGCTCACCACTTCACTCAAAACACAAAACGCTTACTAAGTCTGATGTGGCATCTCGCAAACCAGCGGGTGTGGGCATTAAAACGCGTGTGTGATGTACAACTTTAGTATAGGGCACATTTTCAAGTCTGTGCTCACAACACAAAACTGCATTAAAAGCTGTTCTTTTGCATAGAGACCCTTATTTGCTGATTGCTATTGAAACATATTGTGTGAATCTTAGTTTTTCCTTTTATGTGTATCTGCTCACCACTTCACTCAAAACACAAAACGCTTACTAAGTCTGATGTGGCATCTCGCAAACCAGCGGGTGTGGGCATTAAAACGCGTGTGTGATGTACAAACTTTAGTATAGGGCACATTTTCAAGTCTGTGCTCACAACACAAAACTGCATTAAAAGCTGTTCTTTTGCATAGAGACCCTTATTTGCTGATTGCTATTGAAACATATTGTGTGAATCTTAGTTTTTCCTTTTATGTGTATCTGCTCACCACTTCACTCAAAACACAAAACGCTTACTAAGTCTGATGTGGCATCTCGCAAATCAGCGGGTGTGGGCATTAAAACGCGTGTGTGATGTACAGAACTTTAGTATAGGGCACATTTTCAAGTCTGTGCTCACAACACAAAACTGCATTAAAAGCTGTTCTTTTGCATAGAGACCCTTATTTGCTGATTGCTATTGAAACATATTGTGTGAATCTTAGTTTTTCCTTTTATGTGTATCTGCTCACCACTTCACTCAAAACACAAAACGCTTACTAAGTCTGATGTGCATCTCGCAAACCAGCGGGTGTGGGCATTAAAACGCGTGTGTGATGTACACAACTTTAGTATAGGGCACATTTTCAAGTCTGTGCTCACAACACAAAACTGCATTAAAAGCTGTTCTTTTGCATAGAGACCCTTATTTGCTGATTGCTATTGAAACATATTGTGTGAATCTTAGTTTTTCCTTTTATGTGTATCTGCTCACCACTTCACTCAAAACACAAAACGCTTACTAAGTCTGATGTGGCATCTCGCAAACCAGCGGGTGTGGGCATTAAAACGCGTGTGTGATGTACACAACTTTAGTATAGGGCACATTTTCAAGTCTGTGCTCACAACACAAAACTGCATTAAAAGCTGTTCTTTTGCATAGAGACCCTTATTTGCTGATTGCTATTGAAACATATTGTGTGAATCTTAGTTTTTCCTTTTATGTGTATCTGCTCACCACTTCACTCAAAACACAAAACGCTTACTAAGTCTGATGTGGCATCTCGCAAACCAGCGGGTGTGGCATTAAAACGCGTGTGTGATGTACAAACTTTAGTATAGGGCACATTTTCAAGTCTGTGCTCACAACACAAAACTGCATTAAAAGCTGTTCTTTTGCATAGAGACCCTTATTTGCTGATTGCTATTGAAACATATTGTGTGAATCTTAGTTTTTCCTTTTATGTGTATCTGCTCACCACTTCACTCAAAACACAAAACGCTTACTAAGTCTGATGTGGCATCTCGCAAACCAGCGGGTGTGGGCATTAAAACGCGTGTGTGATGTACAACTTTAGTATAGGGCACATTTTCAAGTCTGTGCTCACAACACAAAACTGCATTAAAAGCTGTTCTTTTGCATAGAGACCCTTATTTGCTGATTGCTATTGAAACATATTGTGTGAATCTTAGTTTTTCCTTTTATGTGTATCTGCTCACCACTTCACTCAAAACACAAAACGCTTACTAAGTCTGATGTGGCATCTCGCAAACCAGCGGGTGTGGGCATTAAAACGCGTGTGTGATGTACACAACTTTAGTATAGGGCACATTTTCAAGTCTGTGCTCACAACACAAAACTGCATTAAAAGCTGTTCTTTTGCATAGAGACCCTTATTTGCTGATTGCTATTGAAACATATTGTGTGAATCTTAGTTTTTCCTTTTATGTGTATCTGCTCACCACTTCACTCAAAACACAAAACGCTTACTAAGTCTGATGTGGCATCTCGCAAACCAGCGGGTGTGGGCATTAAAACGCGTGTGTGATGTACACAACTTTAGTATAGGGCACATTTTCAAGTCTGTGCTCAAACACAAAACTGCATTAAAAGCTGTTCTTTTGCATAGAGACCCTTATTTGCTGATTGCTATTGAAACATATTGTGTGAATCTTAGTTTTTCCTTTTATGTGTATCTGCTCACCACTTCACTCAAAACACAAAACGCTTACTAAGTCTGATGTGGCATCTCGCAAACCAGCGGGTGTGGGCATTAAAACGCGTGTGTGATGTACACAACTTTAGTATAGGGCACATTTTCAAGTCTGTGCTCAAACACAAAACTGCATTAAAAGCTGTTCTTTTGCATAGAGACCCTTATTTGCTGATTGCTATTGAAACATATTGTGTGAATCTTAGTTTTTCCTTTTATGTGTATCTGCTCACCACTTCACTCAAAACACAAAACGCTTACTAAGTCTGATGTGGCATCTCGCAAACCAGCGGGTGTGGGCATTAAAACGCGTGTGTGATGTACAACTTTAGTATAGGGCACATTTTCAAGTCTGTGCTCACAACACAAAACTGCATTAAAAGCTGTTCTTTTGCATAGAGACCCTTATTTGCTGATTGCTATTGAAACATATTGTGTGAATTAGTTTTTCCTTTTATGTGTATCTGCTCACCACTTCACTCAAAACACAAAACGCTTACTAAGTCTGATGTGGCATCTCGCAAACCAGCGGGTGTGGGCATTAAAACGCGTGTGTGATGTACAAACTTTAGTATAGGGCACATTTTCAAGTCTGTGCTCAAACACAAAACTGCATTAAAAGCTGTTCTTTTGCATAGAGACCCTTATTTGCTGATTGCTATTGAAACATATTGTGTGAATCTTAGTTTTTCCTTTTATGTGTATCTGCTCACCACTTCACTCAAAACACAAAACGCTTACTAAGTCTGATGTGGCATCTCGCAAACCAGCGGGTGTGGGCATTAAAACGCGTGTGTGATGTACACAACTTTAGTATAGGGCACATTTTCAAGTCTGTGCTCACAACACAAAACTGCATTAAAAGCTGTTCTTTTGCATAGAGACCCTTATTTGCTGATTGCTATTGAAACATATTGTGTGAATCTTAGTTTTTCCTTTTATGTGTATCTGCTCACCACTTCACTCAAAACACAAAACGCTTACTAAGTCTGATGTGGCATCTCGCAAACCAGCGGGTGTGGGCATTAAAACGCGTGTGTGATGTACACAACTTTAGTATAGGGCACATTTTCAAGTCTGTGCTCAAACACAAAACTGCATTAAAAGCTGTTCTTTTGCATAGAGACCCTTATTTGCTGATTGCTATTGAAACATATTGTGTGAATAGTTTTTCCTTTTATGTGTATCTGCTCACCACTTCACTCAAAACACAAAACGCTTACTAAGTCTGATGTGGCATCTCGCAAACCAGCGGGTGTGGCATTAAAACGCGTGTGTGATGTACACAACTTTAGTATAGGGCACATTTTCAAGTCTGTGCTCACAACACAAAACTGCATTAAAAGCTGTTCTTTTGCATAGAGACCCTTATTTGCTGATTGCTATTGAAACATATTGTGTGAATCTTAGTTTTTCCTTTTATGTGTATCTGCTCACCACTTCACTCAAAACACAAAACGCTTACTAAGTCTGATGTGGCATCTCGCAAACCAGCGGGTGTGGGCATTAAAACGCGTGTGTGATGTACACAACTTTAGTATAGGGCACATTTTCAAGTCTGTGCTCACAACACAAAACTGCATTAAAAGCTGTTCTTTTGCATAGAGACCCTTATTTGCTGATTGCTATTGAAACATATTGTGTGAATCTTAGTTTTTCCTTTTATGTGTATCTGCTCACCACTTCACTCAAAACACAAAACGCTTACTAAGTCTGATGTGGCATCTCGCAAAAGCGGGTGTGGGCATTAAAACGCGTGTGTGATGTACACAACTTTAGTATAGGGCACATTTTCAAGTCTGTGCTCACAACACAAAACTGCATTAAAAGCTGTTCTTTTGCATAGAGACCCTTATTTGCTGATTGCTATTGAAACATATTGTGTGAATCTTAGTTTTTCCTTTTATGTGTATCTGCTCACCACTTCACTCAAAACACAAAACGCTTACTAAGTCTGATGTGGCATCTCGCAAACCAGCGGGTGTGGGCATTAAAACGCGTGTGTGATGTACACAACTTTAGTATAGGGCACATTTTCAAGTCTGTGCTCAAACACAAAACTGCATTAAAAGCTGTTCTTTTGCATAGAGACCCTTATTTGCTGATTGCTATTGAAACATATTGTGTGAATCTTAGTTTTTCCTTTTATGTGTATCTGCTCACCACTTCACTCAAAACACAAAACGCTTACTAAGTCTGATGTGGCATCTCGCAAACCAGCGGGTGTGGGCATTAAAACGCGTGTGTGATGTACACAACTTTAGTATAGGGCACATTTTCAAGTCTGTGCTCACAACACAAAACTGCATTAAAAGCTGTTCTTTTGCATAGAGACCCTTATTTGCTGATTGCTATTGAAACATATTGTGTGAATCTTAGTTTTTCCTTTTATGTGTATCTGCTCACCACTTCACTCAAAACACAAAACGCTTACTAAGTCTGATGTGGCATCTCGCAAACCAGCGGGTGTGGGCATTAAAACGCGTGTGTGATGTACACAACTTTAGTATAGGGCACATTTTCAAGTCTGTGCTCAAACACAAAACTGCATTAAAAGCTGTTTTTTGCATAGAGACCCTTATTTGCTGATTGCTATTGAAACATATTGTGTGAATCTTAGTTTTTTTTATGTGTATCTGCTCACCACTTCACTCAAAACACAAAACGCTTACTAAGTCTGATGTGGCATCTCGCAAACCAGCGGGTGTGGGCATTAAAACGCGTGTGTGATGTACACAACTTTAGTATAGGGCACATTTTCAAGTCTGTGCTCAAACACAAAACTGCATTAAAAGCTGTTCTTTTGCATAGAGACCCTTATTTGCTGATTGCTATTGAAACATATTGTGTGAATCTTAGTTTTTCCTTTTATGTGTATCTGCTCACCACTTCACTCAAAACACAAAACGCTTACTAAGTCTGATGTGGCATCTCGCAAACCAGCGGGTGTGGGCATTAAAACGCGTGTGTGATGTACACAACTTTAGTATAGGGCACATTTTCAAGTCTGTGCTCAAACACAAAACTGCATTAAAAGCTGTTCTTTTGCATAGAGACCCTTATTTGCTGATTGCTATTGAAACATATTGTGTGAATCTTAGTTTTTCCTTTTATGTGTATCTGCTCACCACTTCACTCAAAACACAAAACGCTTACTAAGTCTGATGTGGCATCTCGCAAACCAGCGGGTGTGGGCATTAAAACGCGTGTGTGATGTACACAACTTTAGTATAGGGCACATTTTCAAGTCTGTGCTCACAACACAAAACTGCATTAAAAGCTGTTCTTTTGCATAGAGACCCTTATTTGCTGATTGCTATTGAAACATATTGTGTGAATCTTAGTTTTTCCTTTTATGTGTATCTGCTCACCACTTCACTCAAAACACAAAACGCTTACTAAGTCTGATGTGGCATCTCGCAAACCAGCGGGTGTGGCATTAAAACGCGTGTGTGATACACAACTTTAGTATAGGGCACATTTTCAAGTCTGTGCTCAAACACAAAACTGCATTAAAAGCTGTTCTTTTGCATAGAGACCCTTATTTGCTGATTGCTATTGAAACATATTGTGTGAATCTTAGTTTTTCCTTTTATGTGTATCTGCTCACCACTTCACTCAAAACACAAAACGCTTACTAAGTCTGATGTGGCATCTCGCAAACCAGCGGGTGTGGGCATTAAAACGCGTGTGTGATGTACACAACTTTAGTATAGGGCACATTTTCAAGTCTGTGCTCACAACACAAAACTGCATTAAAAGCTGTTCTTTTGCATAGAGACCCTTATTTGCTGATTGCTATTGAAACATATTGTGTGAATCTTAGTTTTTCCTTTTATGTGTATCTGCTCACCACTTCACTCAAAACACAAAACGCTTACTAAGTCTGATGTGGCATCTCGCAAACCAGCGGGTGTGGGCATTAAAACGCGTGTGTGATGTACACAACTTTAGTATAGGGCACATTTTCAAGTCTGTGCTCAAACACAAAACTGCATTAAAAGCTGTTCTTTTGCATAGAGACCCTTATTTGCTGATTGCTATTGAAACATATTGTGTGAATCTTAGTTTTTCCTTTTATGTGTATCTGCTCACCACTTCACTCAAAACACAAAACGCTTACTAAGTCTGATGTGGCATCTCGCAAACCAGCGGGTGTGGGCATTAAAACGCGTGTGTGATGTACACAACTTTAGTATAGGGCACATTTTCAAGTCTGTGCTCACAACACAAAACTGCATTAAAAGCTGTTCTTTTGCATAGAGACCCTTATTTGCTGATTGCTATTGAAACATATTGTGTGAATCTTAGTTTTTTTTTATGTGTATCTGCTCACCACTTCACTCAAAACACAAAACGCTTACTAAGTCTGATGTGGCATCTCGCAAACCAGCGGGTGTGGGCATTAAAACGCGTGTGTGATGTACAAACTTTAGTATAGGGCACATTTTCAAGTCTGTGCTCAAACACAAAACTGCATTAAAAGCTGTTCTTTTGCATAGAGACCCTTATTTGCTGATTGCTATTGAAACATATTGTGTGAATCTTAGTTTTTCCTTTTATGTGTATCTGCTCACCACTTCACTCAAAACACAAAACGCTTACTAAGTCTGATGTGGCATCTCGCAAACCAGCGGTGTGGGCATTAAAACGCGTGTGTGATGTACACAACTTTAGTATAGGGCACATTTTCAAGTCTGTGCTCAAACACAAAACTGCATTAAAAGCTGTTCTTTTGCATAGAGACCCTTATTTGCTGATTGCTATTGAAACATATTGTGTGAATCTTAGTTTTTCCTTTTATGTGTATCTGCTCACCACTTCACTCAAAACACAAAACGCTTACTAAGTCTGATGTGGCATCTCGCAAACCAGCGGGTGGGCATTAAAACGCGTGTGTGATGTACACAACTTTAGTATAGGGCACATTTTCAAGTCTGTGCTCACAACACAAAACTGCATTAAAAGCTGTTCTTTTGCATAGAGACCCTTATTTGCTGATTGCTATTGAAACATATTGTGTGAATCTTAGTTTTTCCTTTTATGTGTATCTGCTCACCACTTCACTCAAAACACAAAACGCTTACTAAGTCTGATGTGGCATCTCGCAAACCAGCGGGTGTGGGCATTAAAACGCGTGTGTGATGTACACCTTTAGTATAGGGCACATTTTCAAGTCTGTGCTCACAACACAAAACTGCATTAAAAGCTGTTCTTTTGCATAGAGACCCTTATTTGCTGATTGCTATTGAAACATATTGTGTGAATCTTAGTTTTTCCTTTTATGTGTATCTGCTCACCACTTCACTCAAAACACAAAACGCTTACTAAGTCTGATGTGGCATCTCGCAAACCAGCGGGTGTGGGCATTAAAACGCGTGTGTGATGTACACAACTTTAGTATAGGGCACATTTTCAAGTCTGTGCTCAAAACACAAAACTGCATTAAAAGCTGTTCTTTTGCATAGAGACCCTTATTTGCTGATTGCTATTGAAACATATTGTGTGAATCTTAGTTTTTCCTTTTATGTGTATCTGCTCACCACTTCACTCAAAACACAAAACGCTTACTAAGTCTGATGTGGCATCTCGCAAACCAGCGGGTGTGGGCATTAAAACGCGTGTGTGATGTACACAACTTTAGTATAGGGCACATTTTCAAGTCTGTGCTCACAACACAAAACTGCATTAAAAGCTGTTCTTTTGCATAGAGACCCTTATTTGCTGATTGCTATTGAAACATATTGTGTGAATCTTAGTTTTTCCTTTTATGTGTATCTGCTCACCACTTCACTCAAAACACAAAACGCTTACTAAGTCTGATGTGGCATCTCGCAAATCAGCGGGTGTGGCATTAAAACGCGTGTGTGATGTACACAACTTTAGTATAGGGCACATTTTCAAGTCTGTGCTCACAACACAAAACTGCATTAAAAGCTGTTCTTTTGCATAGAGACCCTTATTTGCTGATTGCTATTGAAACATATTGTGTGAATCTTAGTTTTTCCTTTTATGTGTATCTGCTCACCACTTCACTCAAAACACAAAACGCTTACTAAGTCTGATGTGGCATCTCGCAAACCAGCGGGTGTGGGCATTAAAACGCGTGTGTGATGTACAAACTTTAGTATAGGGCACATTTTCAAGTCTGTGCTCAAACACAAAACTGCATTAAAAGCTGTTCTTTTGCATAGAGACCCTTATTTGCTGATTGCTATTGAAACATATTGTGTGAATCTTAGTTTTTCCTTTTATGTGTATCTGCTCACCACTTCACTCAAAACACAAAACGCTTACTAAGTCTGATGTGGCATCTCGCAAACCAGCGGGTGTGGGCATTAAAACGCGTGTGTGATGTACACAACTTTAGTATAGGGCACATTTTCAAGTCTGTGCTCACAACACAAAACTGCATTAAAAGCTGTTCTTTTGCATAGAGACCCTTATTTGCTGATTGCTATTGAAACATATTGTGTGAATTAGTTTTTCCTTTTATGTGTATCTGCTCACCACTTCACTCAAAACACAAAACGCTTACTAAGTCTGATGTGGCATCTCGCAAACCAGCGGGTGTGGGCATTAAAACGCGTGTGTGATGTACACAACTTTAGTATAGGGCACATTTTCAAGTCTGTGCTCAAACACAAAACTGCATTAAAAGCTGTTCTTTTGCATAGAGACCCTTATTTGCTGATTGCTATTGAAACATATTGTGTGAATCTTAGTTTTTCCTTTTATGTGTATCTGCTCACCACTTCACTCAAAACACAAAACGCTTACTAAGTCTGATGTGGCATCTCGCAAACCAGCGGGTGTGGGCATTAAAACGCGTGTGTGATGTACACAACTTTAGTATAGGGCACATTTTCAAGTCTGTGCTCACAACACAAAACTGCATTAAAAGCTGTTCTTTTGCATAGAGACCCTTATTTGCTGATTGCTATTGAAACATATTGTGTGAATCTTAGTTTTTCCTTTTATGTGTATCTGCTCACCACTTCACTCAAAACACAAAACGCTTACTAAGTCTGATGTGGCATCTCGCAAACCAGCGGGTGTGGCATTAAAACGCGTGTGTGATGTACACAACTTTAGTATAGGGCACATTTTCAAGTCTGTGCTCACAACACAAAACTGCATTAAAAGCTGTTCTTTTGCATAGAGACCCTTATTTGCTGATTGCTATTGAAACATATTGTGTGAATCTTAGTTTTTCCTTTTATGTGTATCTGCTCACCACTTCACTCAAAACACAAAACGCTTACTAAGTCTGATGTGGCATCTCGCAAACCAGCGGGTGTGGGCATTAAAACGCGTGTGTGATGTACACAACTTTAGTATAGGGCACATTTTCAAGTCTGTGCTCACAACACAAAACTGCATTAAAAGCTGTTCTTTTGCATAGAGACCCTTATTTGCTGATTGCTATTGAAACATATTGTGTGAATCTTAGTTTTTCCTTTTATGTGTATCTGCTCACCACTTCACTCAAAACACAAAACGCTTACTAAGTCTGATGTGGCATCTCGCAAACCAGCGGGTGTGGGCATTAAAACGCGTGTGTGATGTACAACTTTAGTATAGGGCACATTTTCAAGTCTGTGCTCACAACACAAAACTGCATTAAAAGCTGTTCTTTTGCATAGAGACCCTTATTTGCTGATTGCTATTGAAACATATTGTGTGAATCAGTTTTTCCTTTTATGTGTATCTGCTCACCACTTCACTCAAAACACAAAACGCTTACTAAGTCTGATGTGGCATCTCGCAAACCAGCGGGTGTGGGCATTAAAACGCGTGTGTGATGTACACAACTTTAGTATAGGGCACATTTTCAAGTCTGTGCTCACAACACAAAACTGCATTAAAAGCTGTTCTTTTGCATAGAGACCCTTATTTGCTGATTGCTATTGAAACATATTGTGTGAATCTTAGTTTTTCCTTTTATGTGTATCTGCTCACCACTTCACTCAAAACACAAAACGCTTACTAAGTCTGATGTGGCATCTCGCAAACCAGCGGGTGTGGGCATTAAAACGCGTGTGTGATGTACACAACTTTAGTATAGGGCACATTTTCAAGTCTGTGCTCACAACACAAAACTGCATTAAAAGCTGTTCTTTTGCATAGAGACCCTTATTTGCTGATTGCTATTGAAACATATTGTGTGAATCTTAGTTTTTCCTTTTATGTGTATCTGCTCACCACTTCACTCAAAACACAAAACGCTTACTAAGTCTGATGTGGCATCTCGCAAACCAGCGGGTGTGGCATTAAAACGCGTGTGTGATGTACACAACTTTAGTATAGGGCACATTTTCAAGTCTGTGCTCACAACACAAAACTGCATTAAAAGCTGTTCTTTTGCATAGAGACCCTTATTTGCTGATTGCTATTGAAACATATTGTGTGAATCTTAGTTTTTCCTTTTATGTGTATCTGCTCACCACTTCACTCAAAACACAAAACGCTTACTAAGTCTGATGTGGCATCTCGCAAACCAGCGGGTGTGGGCATTAAAACGCGTGTGTGATGTACACAACTTTAGTATAGGGCACATTTTCAAGTCTGTGCTCAAACACAAAACTGCATTAAAAGCTGTTCTTTTGCATAGAGACCCTTATTTGCTGATTGCTATTGAAACATATTGTGTGAATCTTAGTTTTTCCTTTTATGTGTATCTGCTCACCACTTCACTCAAAACACAAAACGCTTACTAAGTCTGATGTGGCATCTCGCAAACCAGCGGGTGTGGGCATTAAAACGCGTGTGTGATGTACACAACTTTAGTATAGGGCACATTTTCAAGTCTGTGCTCACAACACAAAACTGCATTAAAAGCTGTTCTTTTGCATAGAGACCCTTATTTGCTGATTGCTATTGAAACATATTGTGTGAATCTTAGTTTTTCCTTTTATGTGTATCTGCTCACCACTTCACTCAAAACACAAAACGCTTACTAAGTCTGATGTGGCATCTCGCAAACCAGCGGGTGTGGGCATTAAAACGCGTGTGTGATGTACACAACTTTAGTATAGGGCACATTTTCAAGTCTGTGCTCAAACACAAAACTGCATTAAAAGCTGTTCTTTTGCATAGAGACCCTTATTTGCTGATTGCTATTGAAACATATTGTGTGAATCTTAGTTTTTCCTTTTATGTGTATCTGCTCACCACTTCACTCAAAACACAAAACGCTTACTAAGTCTGATGTGGCATCTCGCAAACCAGCGGGTGTGGGCATTAAAACGCGTGTGTGATGTACAAAACTTTAGTATAGGGCACATTTTCAAGTCTGTGCTCACAACACAAAACTGCATTAAAAGCTGTTCTTTTGCATAGAGACCCTTATTTGCTGATTGCTATTGAAACATATTGTGTGAATTAGTTTTTCCTTTTATGTGTATCTGCTCACCACTTCACTCAAAACACAAAACGCTTACTAAGTCTGATGTGGCATCTCGCAAACCAGCGGGTGTGGCATTAAAACGCGTGTGTGATGTACACAACTTTAGTATAGGGCACATTTTCAAGTCTGTGCTCACAACACAAAACTGCATTAAAAGCTGTTCTTTTGCATAGAGACCCTTATTTGCTGATTGCTATTGAAACATATTGTGTGAATCTTAGTTTTTCCTTTTATGTGTATCTGCTCACCACTTCACTCAAAACACAAAACGCTTACTAAGTCTGATGTGGCATCTCGCAAACCAGCGGGTGTGGGCATTAAAACGCGTGTGTGATGTACACAACTTTAGTATAGGGCACATTTTCAAGTCTGTGCTCACAACACAAAACTGCATTAAAAGCTGTTCTTTTGCATAGAGACCCTTATTTGCTGATTGCTATTGAAACATATTGTGTGAATTAGTTTTTCCTTTTATGTGTATCTGCTCACCACTTCACTCAAAACACAAAACGCTTACTAAGTCTGATGTGGCATCTCGCAAACCAGCGGGTGTGGGCATTAAAACGCGTGTGTGATGTACACAACTTTAGTATAGGGCACATTTTCAAGTCTGTGCTCAAACACAAAACTGCATTAAAAGCTGTTCTTTTGCATAGAGACCCTTATTTGCTGATTGCTATTGAAACATATTGTGTGAATTAGTTTTTCCTTTTATGTGTATCTGCTCACCACTTCACTCAAAACACAAAACGCTTACTAAGTCTGATGTGGCATCTCGCAAACCAGCGGGTGTGGGCATTAAAACGCGTGTGTGATGTACACAACTTTAGTATAGGGCACATTTTCAAGTCTGTGCTCAAACACAAAACTGCATTAAAAGCTGTTCTTTTGCATAGAGACCCTTATTTGCTGATTGCTATTGAAACATATTGTGTGAATCTTAGTTTTTCCTTTTATGTGTATCTGCTCACCACTTCACTCAAAACACAAAACGCTTACTAAGTCTGATGTGGCATCTCGCAAACCAGCGGGTGTGGCATTAAAACGCGTGTGTGATGTACACAACTTTAGTATAGGGCACATTTTCAAGTCTGTGCTCACAACACAAAACTGCATTAAAAGCTGTTCTTTTGCATAGAGACCCTTATTTGCTGATTGCTATTGAAACATATTGTGTGAATCTAGTTTTTCCTTTTATGTGTATCTGCTCACCACTTCACTCAAAACACAAAACGCTTACTAAGTCTGATGTGGCATCTCGCAAACCAGCGGTGTGGGCATTAAAACGCGTGTGTGATGTACACAACTTTAGTATAGGGCACATTTTCAAGTCTGTGCTCACAACACAAAACTGCATTAAAAGCTGTTCTTTTGCATAGAGACCCTTATTTGCTGATTGCTATTGAAACATATTGTGTGAATCTTAGTTTTTCCTTTTATGTGTATCTGCTCACCACTTCACTCAAAACACAAAACGCTTACTAAGTCTGATGTGGCATCTCGCAAACCAGCGGGTGTGGGCATTAAAACGCGTGTGTGATGTACACAACTTTAGTATAGGGCACATTTTCAAGTCTGTGCTCACAACACAAAACTGCATTAAAAGCTGTTCTTTTGCATAGAGACCCTTATTTGCTGATTGCTATTGAAACATATTGTGTGAATCTTAGTTTTTCCTTTTATGTGTATCTGCTCACCACTTCACTCAAAACACAAAACGCTTACTAAGTCTGATGTGGCATCTCGCAAACCAGCGGGTGTGGGCATTAAAACGCGTGTGTGATGTACAACTTTAGTATAGGGCACATTTTCAAGTCTGTGCTCAAACACAAAACTGCATTAAAAGCTGTTCTTTTGCATAGAGACCCTTATTTGCTGATTGCTATTGAAACATATTGTGTGAATCTTAGTTTTTCCTTTTATGTGTATCTGCTCACCACTTCACTCAAAACACAAAACGCTTACTAAGTCTGATGTGGCATCTCGCAAACCAGCGGGTGTGGCATTAAAACGCGTGTGTGATGTACAACTTTAGTATAGGGCACATTTTCAAGTCTGTGCTCACAACACAAAACTGCATTAAAAGCTGTTCTTTTGCATAGAGACCCTTATTTGCTGATTGCTATTGAAACATATTGTGTGAATCTTAGTTTTTCCTTTTATGTGTATCTGCTCACCACTTCACTCAAAACACAAAACGCTTACTAAGTCTGATGTGGCATCTCGCAAACCAGCGGGTGTGGGCATTAAAACGCGTGTGTGATGTACAAACTTTAGTATAGGGCACATTTTCAAGTCTGTGCTCACAACACAAAACTGCATTAAAAGCTGTTCTTTTGCATAGAGACCCTTATTTGCTGATTGCTATTGAAACATATTGTGTGAATCTTAGTTTTTCCTTTTATGTGTATCTGCTCACCACTTCACTCAAAACACAAAACGCTTACTAAGTCTGATGTGGCATCTCGCAAACCAGCGGGTGTGGGCATTAAAACGCGTGTGTGATGTACAAAACTTTAGTATAGGGCACATTTTCAAGTCTGTGCTCACAACACAAAACTGCATTAAAAGCTGTTCTTTTGCATAGAGACCCTTATTTGCTGATTGCTATTGAAACATATTGTGTGAATCTTAGTTTTTCCTTTTATGTGTATCTGCTCACCACTTCACTCAAAACACAAAACGCTTACTAAGTCTGATGTGGCATCTCGCAAACCAGCGGGTGTGGGCATTAAAACGCGTGTGTGATGTACACAACTTTAGTATAGGGCACATTTTCAAGTCTGTGCTCAAACACAAAACTGCATTAAAAGCTGTTCTTTTGCATAGAGACCCTTATTTGCTGATTGCTATTGAAACATATTGTGTGAATCTTAGTTTTTCCTTTTATGTGTATCTGCTCACCACTTCACTCAAAACACAAAACGCTTACTAAGTCTGATGTGGCATCTCGCAAACCAGCGGTGTGGGCATTAAAACGCGTGTGTGATGTACACAACTTTAGTATAGGGCACATTTTCAAGTCTGTGCTCAAACACAAAACTGCATTAAAAGCTGTTCTTTTGCATAGAGACCCTTATTTGCTGATTGCTATTGAAACATATTGTGTGAATCTTAGTTTTTCCTTTTATGTGTATCTGCTCACCACTTCACTCAAAACACAAAACGCTTACTAAGTCTGATGTGGCATCTCGCAAACCAGCGGGTGTGGGCATTAAAACGCGTGTGTGATGTACAGAACTTTAGTATAGGGCACATTTTCAAGTCTGTGCTCACAACACAAAACTGCATTAAAAGCTGTTCTTTTGCATAGAGACCCTTATTTGCTGATTGCTATTGAAACATATTGTGTGAATCTTAGTTTTTCCTTTTATGTGTATCTGCTCACCACTTCACTCAAAACACAAAACGCTTACTAAGTCTGATGTGGCATCTCGCAAACCAGCGGGTGTGGGCATTAAAACGCGTGTGTGATGTACACAACTTTAGTATAGGGCACATTTTCAAGTCTGTGCTCAAACACAAAACTGCATTAAAAGCTGTTCTTTTGCATAGAGACCCTTATTTGCTGATTGCTATTGAAACATATTGTGTGAATCTTAGTTTTTCCTTTTATGTGTATCTGCTCACCACTTCACTCAAAACACAAAACGCTTACTAAGTCTGATGTGGCATCTCGCAAACCAGCGGGTGTGGGCATTAAAACGGTGTGTGATGTACAACTTTAGTATAGGGCACATTTTCAAGTCTGTGCTCACAACACAAAACTGCATTAAAAGCTGTTCTTTTGCATAGAGACCCTTATTTGCTGATTGCTATTGAAACATATTGTGTGAATCATAGTTTTTCCTTTTATGTGTATCTGCTCACCACTTCACTCAAAACACAAAACGCTTACTAAGTCTGATGTGGCATCTCGCAAACCAGCGGTGTGGGCATTAAAACGCGTGTGTGATGTACACAACTTTAGTATAGGGCACATTTTCAAGTCTGTGCTCAAACACAAAACTGCATTAAAAGCTGTTTTTTGCATAGAGACCCTTATTTGCTGATTGCTATTGAAACATATTGTGTGAATCTTAGTTTTTCCTTTTATGTGTATCTGCTCACCACTTCACTCAAAACACAAAACGCTTACTAAGTCTGATGTGGCATCTCGCAAACCAGCGGGTGTGGCATTAAAACGCGTGTGTGATGTACACAACTTTAGTATAGGGCACATTTTCAAGTCTGTGCTCACAACACAAAACTGCATTAAAAGCTGTTCTTTTGCATAGAGACCCTTATTTGCTGATTGCTATTGAAACATATTGTGTGAATCTTAGTTTTTCCTTTTATGTGTATCTGCTCACCACTTCACTCAAAACACAAAACGCTTACTAAGTCTGAT
>JAQKPU010000038.1:98782-131512 GCA_030347295.1 Setipinna tenuifilis
AGTATAGGGCACATTTTCAAGTCTGTGCTCACAAACACAAAACTGCATTAAAAGCTGTTCTTTTGCATAGAGACCCTTATTTGCTGATTGCTAATTGAAACATATTGTGTGAATCTTAGTTTTTCCTTTTATGTGTATCTGCTCCACACTTTCACTCAAAACAACAAAACGCTTACTAAGTCTGATGTGGCATCTCGCAAACCAGCGGGTGTGGGCATTAAAACGCGTGTGTGATGTACACAACTTTAGTATAGGGCACATTTTCAAGTCTGTGCTCACAAATCAAAACTGCATTAAAAGCTGTTCTTTTGCATAGACCCTTATTTGCTGATTGCTATTGAAACATATTGTGTGAATCTTAGTTTTTCCTTTATGTGTATCTGCTCACCACTTCCCTCACTCAAAACACAAAACGCTTACTAAGTCTGATGTGGATCTCGCAAACCAGCGGGTGTGGGCATTAAAAACGCGTGTGTGATGTACACAACTTTAGTATAGGGCACATTTTCAAGTCTGTGCTCACAACACAAAACTGCATTAAAAGCTGTTCTTTTGCATAGAGACCCTTATTTGCTGATTGCTATTGAAACATATTGTGTGAATCTTAGTTTTTCCTTTTATGTGTATCTGCTCACCACTTCACTCAAAACACAAAACGCTTACTAAGTCTGATGTGGCATCTCGCAAACCAGCGGTGTGGGCATTAAAACGCGTGTGTGATGTACACAACTTTAGTATAGGGCACATTTTCAAGTCTGTGCTCACAACACAAAACTGCATTAAAAGCTGTTCTTTTGCATAGAGACCCTTATTTGCTGATTGCTATTGAAACATATTGTGTGAATCTAGTTTTTTTCCTTTTATGTGTATCTGCTCACCACTTCACTCAAACACAAAACGCTTACTAAGTCTGATGTGGCATCTCGCAAACCACGGTGTGGGCATTAAAACGCGTGTGTGATGTACACAACTTTAGTATAGGGCACATTTTCAAGTCTGTGCTCACAACACAAAACTGCATTAAAAGCTGTTCTTTTGCATAGAGACCCTTATTTGCTGATTGCTATTGAAACATATTGTGTGAATCTTTTTTTCCTTTTATGTGTATCTGCTCACCACTTCACTCAAAACACAAAACGCTTACTAAGTCTGATGTGGCATCTCGCAAACCAGCGGGTGTGGGCATTAAAACGCGTGTGTGATGTACACAACTTTAGTATAGGGCACATTTTCAAGTCTGTGCTCACAACACAAAACTGCTGCATTAAAAGCTGTTCTTTTGCATAGACCCTTATTTGCTGATTGCTATTGAAACATATTGTGTGAATCTTAGTTTTTCCTTTTATGGTATCTGCTCACCACTTCACTCAAAACACAAAACGCTTACTAAGTCTGATGTGGCATCTCGCAAACCAGCGGTGTGGGCATTAAAACGCGTGTGTGATGTACACAACTTTAGTATAGGGCACATTTTCAAGTCTGTGCTCACAACACAAAACTGCATTAAAAGCTGTTCTTTTGCATAGAGACCCTTATTTGCTGATTGCTATTGAAACATATTGTGTGAATCTTAGTTTTTCCTTTTATGTGTATCTGCTCACCACTTCACTCAAAACACAAAACGCTTACTAAGTCTGATGTGGCATCTCGCAAACCAGCGGGTGTGGGCATTAAAACGCGTGTGTGATGTACACAACTTTAGTATAGGGCACATTTTCAAGTCTGTGCTCACAACACAAAACTGCATTAAAAGCTGTTCTTTTGCATAGAGACCCTTATTTGCTGATTGCTATTGAAACATATTGTGTGAATCTTAGTTTTTCCTTTTATGTGTATCTGCTCACCACTTCACTCAAAACACAAAACGCTTACTAAGTCTGATGTGGCATCTCGCAAACCAGCGGTGTGGGCATTAAAACGCGTGTGTGATGTACACAACTTTAGTATAGGGCACATTTTCAAGTCTGTGCTCACAACACAAAACTGCATTAAAAGCTGTTCTTTTGCATAGAGACCCTTATTTGCTGATTGCTATTGAAACATATTGTGTGAATCTTAGTTTTTCCTTTTATGTGTATCTGCTCACCACTTCACTCAAAACACAAAACGCTTACTAAGTCTGATGTGGCATCTCGCAAACCAGCGGGTGTGGGCATTAAAACGCGTGTGTGATGTACACAACTTTAGTATAGGGCACATTTTCAAGTCTGTGCTCACAACACAAAACTGCATTAAAAGCTGTTCTTTTGCATAGAGACCCTTATTTGCTGATTGCTATTGAAACATATTGTGTGAATCTTAGTTTTTCCTTTGTTGTGTATCTGCTCACCACTTCACTCAAAACACAAAACGCTTACTAAGTCTGATGTGGCATCTCGCAAACCAGCGGGTGTGGGCATTAAAACGCGGTGTGATGTACACAACTTTAGTATAGGGCACATTTTCAAGTCTGTGCTCACAACACAAAACTGCATTAAAAGCTGTTCTTTTGCATAGAGACCCTTATTTGCTGATTGCTATTGAAACATATTGTGTGAATCTTAGTTTTTCCTTTTATGTGTATCTGCTCACCACTTCACTCAAAACACAAAACGCTTACTAAGTCTGATGTGGCATCTCGCAAACCAGCGGGTGTGGGCATTAAAACGCGTGTGTGATGTACACAACTTTAGTATAGGGCACATTTTCAAGTCTGTGCTCACAACACAAAACTGCATTAAAAGCTGTTCTTTTGCATAGAGACCCTTATTTGCTGATTGCTATTGAAACATATTGTGTGAATCTTAGTTTTTCCTTTTATGTGTATCTGCTCACCACTTCACTCAAAACACAAAACGCTTACTAAGTCTGATGTGGCATCTCGCAAACCAGCGGGTGTGGGCATTAAAACGCGTGTGTGATGTACACAACTTTAGTATAGGGCACATTTTCAAGTCTGTGCTCACAACACAAAACTGCATTAAAAGCTGTTCTTTTGCATAGAGACCCTTATTTGCTGATTGCTATTGAAACATATTGTGTGAATCTTAGTTTTTCCTTTTATGTGTATCTGCTCACCACTTCACTCAAAACACAAAACGCTTACTAAGTCTGATGTGGCATCTCGCAAACCAGCGGGTGTGGGCATTAAAACGCGTGTGTGATGTACACAACTTTAGTATAGGGCACATTTTCAAGTCTGTGCTCACAACACAAAACTGCATTAAAAGCTGTTCTTTTGCATAGAGACCCTTATTTGCTGATTGCTATTGAAACATATTGTGTGAATCTTAGTTTTTCCTTTTATGTGTATCTGCTCACCACTTCACTCAAAACACAAAACGCTTACTAAGTCTGATGTGGCATCTCGCAAACCAGCGGGTGTGGGCATTAAAACGCGTGTGTGATGTACACAACTTTAGTATAGGGCACATTTTCAAGTCTGTGCTCACAACACAAAACTGCATTAAAAGCTGTTCTTTTGCATAGAGACCCTTATTTGCTGATTGCTATTGAAACATATTGTGTGAATCTTAGTTTTTCCTTTTATGTGTATCTGCTCACCACTTCACTCAAAACACAAAACGCTTACTAAGTCTGATGTGGCATCTCGCAAACCAGCGGTGTGGGCATTAAAACGCGTGTGTGATGTACACAACTTTAGTATAGGGCACATTTTCAAGTCTGTGCTCACAACACAAAACTGCATTAAAAGCTGTTCTTTTGCATAGAGACCCTTATTTGCTGATTGCTATTGAAACATATTGTGTGAATCTTAGTTTTTCCTTTTATGTGTATCTGCTCACCACTTCACTCAAAACACAAAACGCTTACTAAGTCTGATGTGGCATCTCGCAAACCAGCGGGTGTGGGCATTAAAACGCGTGTGTGATGTACACAACTTTAGTATAGGGCACATTTTCAAGTCTGTGCTCACAACACAAAACTGCATTAAAAGCTGTTCTTTTGCATAGAGACCCTTATTTGCTGATTGCTATTGAAACATATTGTGTGAATCTTAGTTTTTCCTTTTATGTGTATCTGCTCACCACTTCACTCAAAACACAAAACGCTTACTAAGTCTGATGTGGCATCTCGCAAACCAGCGGGTGTGGGCATTAAAACGCGTGTGTGATGTACACAACTTTAGTATAGGGCACATTTTCAAGTCTGTGCTCACAACACAAAACTGCATTAAAAGCTGTTCTTTTGCATAGAGACCCTTATTTGCTGATTGCTATTGAAACATATTGTGTGAATCTTAGTTTTTCCTTTTATGTGTATCTGCTCACCACTTCACTCAAAACACAAAACGCTTACTAAGTCTGATGTGGCATCTCGCAAACCAGCGGGTGTGGGCATTAAAACGCGTGTGTGATGTACACAACTTTAGTATAGGGCACATTTTCAAGTCTGTGCTCACAACACAAAACTGCATTAAAAGCTGTTCTTTTGCATAGAGACCCTTATTTGCTGATTGCTATTGAAACATATTGTGTGAATCTTAGTTTTTCCTTTTATGTGTATCTGCTCACCACTTCACTCAAAACACAAAACGCTTACTAAGTCTGATGTGGCATCTCGCAAACCAGCGGGTGTGGGCATTAAAACGCGTGTGTGATGTACACAACTTTAGTATAGGGCACATTTTCAAGTCTGTGCTCACAACACAAAACTGCATTAAAAGCTGTTCTTTTGCATAGAGACCCTTATTTGCTGATTGCTATTGAAACATATTGTGTGAATCTTAGTTTTTCCTTTTATGTGTATCTGCTCACCACTTCACTCAAAACACAAAACGCTTACTAAGTCTGATGTGGCATCTCGCAAACCAGCGGGTGTGGGCATTAAAACGCGTGTGTGATGTACACAACTTTAGTATAGGGCACATTTTCAAGTCTGTGCTCACAACACAAAACTGCATTAAAAGCTGTTCTTTTGCATAGAGACCCTTATTTGCTGATTGCTATTGAAACATATTGTGTGAATCTTAGTTTTTCCTTTTATGTGTATCTGCTCACCACTTCACTCAAAACACAAAACGCTTACTAAGTCTGATGTGGCATCTCGCAAACCAGCGGGTGTGGGCATTAAAACGCGTGTGTGATGTACACAACTTTAGTATAGGGCACATTTTCAAGTCTGTGCTCACAACACAAAACTGCATTAAAAGCTGTTCTTTTGCATAGAGACCCTTATTTGCTGATTGCTATTGAAACATATTGTGTGAATCTTAGTTTTTCCTTTTATGTGTATCTGCTCACCACTTCACTCAAAACACAAAACGCTTACTAAGTCTGATGTGGCATCTCGCAAACCAGCGGGTGTGGGCATTAAAACGCGTGTGTGATGTACACAACTTTAGTATAGGGCACATTTTCAAGTCTGTGCTCACAACACAAAACTGCATTAAAAGCTGTTCTTTTGCATAGAGACCCTTATTTGCTGATTGCTATTGAAACATATTGTGTGAATCTCTTTTTTCCTTTTATGTGTATCTGCTCACCACTTCACTCAAAACACAAAACGCTTACTAAGTCTGATGTGGCATCTCGCAAACCAGCGGGTGTGGGCATTAAAACGCGTGTGTGATGTACACAACTTTAGTATAGGGCACATTTTCAAGTCTGTGCTCACAACACAAAACTGCATTAAAAGCTGTTCTTTTGCATAGAGACCCTTATTTGCTGATTGCTATTGAAACATATTGTGTGAATCTTAGTTTTTCCTTTTATGTGTATCTGCTCACCACTTCACTCAAAACACAAAACGCTTACTAAGTCTGATGTGGCATCTCGCAAACCAGCGGGTGTGGGCATTAAAACGCGTGTGTGATGTACACAACTTTAGTATAGGGCACATTTTCAAGTCTGTGCTCACAACACAAAACTGCATTAAAAGCTGTTCTTTTGCATAGAGACCCTTATTTGCTGATTGCTATTGAAACATATTGTGTGAATCTTAGTTTTTCCTTTTATGTGTATCTGCTCACCACTTCACTCAAAACACAAAACGCTTACTAAGTCTGATGTGGCATCTCGCAAACCAGCGGTGTGGGCATTAAAACGCGTGTGTGATGTACACAACTTTAGTATAGGGCACATTTTCAAGTCTGTGCTCACAACACAAAACTGCATTAAAAGCTGTTCTTTTGCATAGAGACCCTTATTTGCTGATTGCTATTGAAACATATTGTGTGAATCTTAGTTTTTCCTTTTATGTGTATCTGCTCACCACTTCACTCAAAACACAAAACGCTTACTAAGTCTGATGTGGCATCTCGCAAACCAGCGGGTGTGGGCATTAAAACGCGTGTGTGATGTACACAACTTTAGTATAGGGCACATTTTCAAGTCTGTGCTCACAACACAAAACTGCATTAAAAGCTGTTCTTTTGCATAGAGACCCTTATTTGCTGATTGCTATTGAAACATATTGGTGAATCTTAGTTTTTCCTTTTATGTGTATCTGCTCACCACTTCACTCAAAACACAAAACGCTTACTAAGTCTGATGTGGCATCTCGCAAACCAGCGGGTGTGGGCATTAAAACGCGTGTGTGATGTACACAACTTTAGTATAGGGCACATTTTCAAGTCTGTGCTCACAACACAAAACTGCATTAAAAGCTGTTCTTTTGCATAGAGACCCTTATTTGCTGATTGCTATTGAAACATATTGTGTGAATCTTAGTTTTTCCTTTTATGTGTATCTGCTCACCACTTCACTCAAAACACAAAACGCTTACTAAGTCTGATGTGGCATCTCGCAAACCAGCGGGTGTGGGCATTAAAACGCGTGTGTGATGTACACAACTTTAGTATAGGGCACATTTTCAAGTCTGTGCTCACAACACAAAACTGCATTAAAAGCTGTTCTTTTGCATAGAGACCCTTATTTGCTGATTGCTATTGAAACATATTGTGTGAATCTTAGTTTTTCCTTTTATGTGTATCTGCTCACCACTTCACTCAAAACACAAAACGCTTACTAAGTCTGATGTGGCATCTCGCAAACCAGCGGGTGTGGGCATTAAAACGCGTGTGTGATGTACACAACTTTAGTATAGGGCACATTTTCAAGTCTGTGCTCACAACACAAAACTGCATTAAAAGCTGTTCTTTTGCATAGAGACCCTTATTTGCTGATTGCTATTGAAACATATTGTGTGAATCTTAGTTTTTCCTTTTATGTGTATCTGCTCACCACTTCACTCAAAACACAAAACGCTTACTAAGTCTGATGTGGCATCTCGCAAACCAGCGGGTGTGGGCATTAAAACGCGTGTGTGATGTACACAACTTTAGTATAGGGCACATTTTCAAGTCTGTGCTCACAACACAAAACTGCATTAAAAGCTGTTCTTTTGCATAGAGACCCTTATTTGCTGATTGCTATTGAAACATATTGTGTGAATCTTAGTTTTTCCTTTTATGTGTATCTGCTCACCACTTCACTCAAAACACAAAACGCTTACTAAGTCTGATGTGGCATCTCGCAAACCAGCGGTGTGGGCATTAAAACGCGTGTGTGATGTACACAACTTTAGTATAGGGCACATTTTCAAGTCTGTGCTCACAACACAAAACTGCATTAAAAGCTGTTCTTTTGCATAGAGACCCTTATTTGCTGATTGCTATTGAAACATATTGTGTGAATCTTAGTTTTTCCTTTTATGTGTATCTGCTCACCACTTCACTCAAAACACAAAACGCTTACTAAGTCTGATGTGGCATCTCGCAAACCAGCGGGTGTGGGCATTAAAACGCGTGTGTGATGTACACAACTTTAGTATAGGGCACATTTTCAAGTCTGTGCTCACAACACAAAACTGCATTAAAAGCTGTTCTTTTGCATAGAGACCCTTATTTGCTGATTGCTATTGAAACATATTGTGTGAATCTTAGTTTTTCCTTTTATGTGTATCTGCTCACCACTTCACTCAAAACACAAAACGCTTACTAAGTCTGATGTGGCATCTCGCAAACCAGCGGGTGTGGGCATTAAAACGCGTGTGTGATGTACACAACTTTAGTATAGGGCACATTTTCAAGTCTGTGCTCACAACACAAAACTGCATTAAAAGCTGTTCTTTTGCATAGAGACCCTTATTTGCTGATTGCTATTGAAACATATTGTGTGAATCTTAGTTTTTCCTTTTATGTATCTGCTCACCACTTCACTCAAAACACAAAACGCTTACTAAGTCTGATGTGGCATCTCGCAAACCAGCGGGTGTGGGCATTAAAACGCGTGTGTGATGTACACAACTTTAGTATAGGGCACATTTTCAAGTCTGTGCTCACAACACAAAACTGCATTAAAAGCTGTTCTTTTGCATAGAGACCCTTATTTGCTGATTGCTATTGAAACATATTGTGTGAATCTTAGTTTTTCCTTTTATGTGTATCTGCTCACCACTTCACTCAAAACACAAAACGCTTACTAAGTCTGATGTGGCATCTCGCAAACCAGCGGGTGTGGGCATTAAAACGCGTGTGTGATGTACACAACTTTAGTATAGGGCACATTTTCAAGTCTGTGCTCACAACACAAAACTGCATTAAAAGCTGTTCTTTTGCATAGAGACCCTTATTTGCTGATTGCTATTGAAACATATTGTGTGAATCTTAGTTTTTCCTTTTATGTGTATCTGCTCACCACTTCACTCAAAACACAAAACGCTTACTAAGTCTGATGTGGCATCTCGCAAACCAGCGGGTGTGGGCATTAAAACGCGTGTGTGATGTACACAACTTTAGTATAGGGCACATTTTCAAGTCTGTGCTCACAACACAAAACTGCATTAAAAGCTGTTCTTTTGCATAGAGACCCTTATTTGCTGATTGCTATTGAAACATATTGTGTGAATCTTAGTTTTTCCTTTTATGTGTATCTGCTCACCACTTCACTCAAAACACAAAACGCTTACTAAGTCTGATGTGGCATCTCGCAAACCAGCGGGTGTGGGCATTAAAACGCGTGTGTGATGTACACAACTTTAGTATAGGGCACATTTTCAAGTCTGTGCTCACAACACAAAACTGCATTAAAAGCTGTTCTTTTGCATAGAGACCCTTATTTGCTGATTGCTATTGAAACATATTGTGTGAATCTTAGTTTTTCCTTTTATGTGTATCTGCTCACCACTTCACTCAAAACACAAAACGCTTACTAAGTCTGATGTGGCATCTCGCAAACCAGCGGGTGTGGGCATTAAAACGCGTGTGTGATGTACACAACTTTAGTATAGGGCACATTTTCAAGTCTGTGCTCACAACACAAAACTGCATTAAAAGCTGTTCTTTTGCATAGAGACCCTTATTTGCTGATTGCTATTGAAACATATTGTGTGAATCTTAGTTTTTCCTTTTATGTGTATCTGCTCACCACTTCACTCAAAACACAAAACGCTTACTAAGTCTGATGTGGCATCTCGCAAACCAGCGGGTGTGGGCATTAAAACGCGTGTGTGATGTACACAACTTTAGTATAGGGCACATTTTCAAGTCTGTGCTCACAACACAAAACTGCATTAAAAGCTGTTCTTTTGCATAGAGACCCTTATTTGCTGATTGCTATTGAAACATATTGTGTGAATCTTAGTTTTTCCTTTTATGTGTATCTGCTCACCACTTCACTCAAAACACAAAACGCTTACTAAGTCTGATGTGGCATCTCGCAAACCAGCGGGTGTGGGCATTAAAACGCGTGTGTGATGTACACAACTTTAGTATAGGGCACATTTTCAAGTCTGTGCTCACAACACAAAACTGCATTAAAAGCTGTTCTTTTGCATAGAGACCCTTATTTGCTGATTGCTATTGAAACATATTGTGTGAATCTTAGTTTTTCCTTTTATGTGTATCTGCTCACCACTTCACTCAAAACACAAAACGCTTACTAAGTCTGATGTGGCATCTCGCAAACCAGCGGGTGTGGGCATTAAAACGCGTGTGTGATGTACACAACTTTAGTATAGGGCACATTTTCAAGTCTGTGCTCACAACACAAAACTGCATTAAAAGCTGTTCTTTTGCATAGAGACCCTTATTTGCTGATTGCTATTGAAACATATTGTGTGAATCTTAGTTTTTCCTTTTATGTGTATCTGCTCACCACTTCACTCAAAACACAAAACGCTTACTAAGTCTGATGTGGCATCTCGCAAACCAGCGGGTGTGGGCATTAAAACGCGTGTGTGATGTACACAACTTTAGTATAGGGCACATTTTCAAGTCTGTGCTCACAACACAAAACTGCATTAAAAGCTGTTCTTTTGCATAGAGACCCTTATTTGCTGATTGCTATTGAAACATATTGTGTGAATCTTAGTTTTTCCTTTTATGTGTATCTGCTCACCACTTCACTCAAAACACAAAACGCTTACTAAGTCTGATGTGGCATCTCGCAAACCAGCGGGTGTGGGCATTAAAACGCGTGTGTGATGTACACAACTTTAGTATAGGGCACATTTTCAAGTCTGTGCTCACAACACAAAACTGCATTAAAAGCTGTTCTTTTGCATAGAGACCCTTATTTGCTGATTGCTATTGAAACATATTGTGTGAATCTTAGTTTTTTTTTTTATGTGTATCTGCTCACCACTTCACTCAAAACACAAAACGCTTACTAAGTCTGATGTGGCATCTCGCAAACCAGCGGGTGTGGGCATTAAAACGCGTGTGTGATGTACACAACTTTAGTATAGGGCACATTTTCAAGTCTGTGCTCACAACACAAAACTGCATTAAAAGCTGTTCTTTTGCATAGAGACCCTTATTTGCTGATTGCTATTGAAACATATTGTGTGAATCTTAGTTTTTCCTTTTATGTGTATCTGCTCACCACTTCACTCAAAACACAAAACGCTTACTAAGTCTGATGTGGCATCTCGCAAACCAGCGGGTGTGGGCATTAAAACGCGTGTGTGATGTACACAACTTTAGTATAGGGCACATTTTCAAGTCTGTGCTCACAACACAAAACTGCATTAAAAGCTGTTCTTTTGCATAGAGACCCTTATTTGCTGATTGCTATTGAAACATATTGTGTGAATCTTAGTTTTTCCTTTTATGTGTATCTGCTCACCACTTCACTCAAAACACAAAACGCTTACTAAGTCTGATGTGGCATCTCGCAAACCAGCGGGTGTGGGCATTAAAACGCGTGTGTGATGTACACAACTTTAGTATAGGGCACATTTTCAAGTCTGTGCTCACAACACAAAACTGCATTAAAAGCTGTTCTTTTGCATAGAGACCCTTATTTGCTGATTGCTATTGAAACATATTGTGTGAATCTTAGTTTTTCCTTTTATGTGTATCTGCTCACCACTTCACTCAAAACACAAAACGCTTACTAAGTCTGATGTGGCATCTCGCAAACCAGCGGGTGTGGGCATTAAAACGCGTGTGTGATGTACACAACTTTAGTATAGGGCACATTTTCAAGTCTGTGCTCACAACACAAAACTGCATTAAAAGCTGTTCTTTTGCATAGAGACCCTTATTTGCTGATTGCTATTGAAACATATTGTGTGAATCTTAGTTTTTCCTTTTATGTGTATCTGCTCACCACTTCACTCAAAACACAAAACGCTTACTAAGTCTGATGTGGCATCTCGCAAACCAGCGGGTGTGGGCATTAAAACGCGTGTGTGATGTACACAACTTTAGTATAGGGCACATTTTCAAGTCTGTGCTCACAACACAAAACTGCATTAAAAGCTGTTCTTTTGCATAGAGACCCTTATTTGCTGATTGCTATTGAAACATATTGTGTGAATCTTAGTTTTTCCTTTTATGTGTATCTGCTCACCACTTCACTCAAAACACAAAACGCTTACTAAGTCTGATGTGGCATCTCGCAAACCAGCGGGTGTGGGCATTAAAACGCGTGTGTGATGTACACAACTTTAGTATAGGGCACATTTTCAAGTCTGTGCTCACAACACAAAACTGCATTAAAAGCTGTTCTTTTGCATAGAGACCCTTATTTGCTGATTGCTATTGAAACATATTGTGTGAATCTTAGTTTTTCCTTTTATGTGTATCTGCTCACCACTTCACTCAAAACACAAAACGCTTACTAAGTCTGATGTGGCATCTCGCAAACCAGCGGGTGTGGGCATTAAAACGCGTGTGTGATGTACACAACTTTAGTATAGGGCACATTTTCAAGTCTGTGCTCACAACACAAAACATTTAAAAGCTGTTCTTTTGCATAGAGACCCTTATTTGCTGATTGCTATTGAAACATATTGTGTGAATCTTAGTTTTTCCTTTTATGTGTATCTGCTCACCACTTCACTCAAAACACAAAACGCTTACTAAGTCTGATGTGGCATCTCGCAAACCAGCGGGTGTGGGCATTAAAACGCGTGTGTGATGTACACAACTTTAGTATAGGGCACATTTTCAAGTCTGTGCTCACAACACAAAACTGCATTAAAAGCTGTTCTTTTGCATAGAGACCCTTATTTGCTGATTGCTATTGAAACATATTGTGTGAATCTTAGTTTTTCCTTTTATGTGTATCTGCTCACCACTTCACTCAAAACACAAAACGCTTACTAAGTCTGATGTGGCATCTCGCAAACCAGCGGGTGTGGGCATTAAAACGCGTGTGTGATGTACACAACTTTAGTATAGGGCACATTTTCAAGTCTGTGCTCACAACACAAAACTGCATTAAAAGCTGTTCTTTTGCATAGAGACCCTTATTTGCTGATTGCTATTGAAACATATTGTGTGAATCTTAGTTTTTCCTTTTATGTGTATCTGCTCACCACTTCACTCAAAACACAAAACGCTTACTAAGTCTGATGTGGCATCTCGCAAACCAGCGGGTGTGGGCATTAAAACGCGTGTGTGATGTACACAACTTTAGTATAGGGCACATTTTCAAGTCTGTGCTCACAACACAAAACTGCATTAAAAGCTGTTCTTTTGCATAGAGACCCTTATTTGCTGATTGCTATTGAAACATATTGTGTGAATCTTAGTTTTTCCTTTTATGTGTATCTGCTCACCACTTCACTCAAAACACAAAACGCTTACTAAGTCTGATGTGGCATCTCGCAAACCAGCGGGTGTGGGCATTAAAACGCGTGTGTGATGTACACAACTTTAGTATAGGGCACATTTTCAAGTCTGTGCTCACAACACAAAACTGCATTAAAAGCTGTTCTTTTGCATAGAGACCCTTATTTGCTGATTGCTATTGAAACATATTGTGTGAATCTTAGTTTTTCCTTTTATGTGTATCTGCTCACCACTTCACTCAAAACACAAAACGCTTACTAAGTCTGATGTGGCATCTCGCAAACCAGCGGGTGTGGGCATTAAAACGCGTGTGTGATGTACACAACTTTAGTATAGGGCACATTTTCAAGTCTGTGCTCACAACACAAAACTGCATTAAAAGCTGTTCTTTTGCATAGAGACCCTTATTTGCTGATTGCTATTGAAACATATTGTGTGAATCTTAGTTTTTCCTTTTATGTGTATCTGCTCACCACTTCACTCAAAACACAAAACGCTTACTAAGTCTGATGTGGCATCTCGCAAACCAGCGGGTGTGGGCATTAAAACGCGTGTGTGATGTACACAACTTTAGTATAGGGCACATTTTCAAGTCTGTGCTCACAACACAAAACTGCATTAAAAGCTGTTCTTTTGCATAGAGACCCTTATTTGCTGATTGCTATTGAAACATATTGTGTGAATCTTAGTTTTTCCTTTTATGTGTATCTGCTCACCACTTCACTCAAAACACAAAACGCTTACTAAGTCTGATGTGGCATCTCGCAAACCAGCGGTGTGGGCATTAAAACGCGTGTGTGATGTACACAACTTTAGTATAGGGCACATTTTCAAGTCTGTGCTCACAACACAAAACTGCATTAAAAGCTGTTCTTTTGCATAGAGACCCTTATTTGCTGATTGCTATTGAAACATATTGTGTGAATCTTAGTTTTTCCTTTTATGTGTATCTGCTCACCACTTCACTCAAAACACAAAACGCTTACTAAGTCTGATGTGGCATCTCGCAAACCAGCGGGTGTGGGCATTAAAACGCGTGTGTGATGTACACAACTTTAGTATAGGGCACATTTTCAAGTCTGTGCTCACAACACAAAACTGCATTAAAAGCTGTTCTTTTGCATAGAGACCCTTATTTGCTGATTGCTATTGAAACATATTGTGTGAATCTTAGTTTTTCCTTTTATGTGTATCTGCTCACCACTTCACTCAAAACACAAAACGCTTACTAAGTCTGATGTGGCATCTCGCAAACCAGCGGGTGTGGGCATTAAAACGCGTGTGTGATGTACACAACTTTAGTATAGGGCACATTTTCAAGTCTGTGCTCACAACACAAAACTGCATTAAAAGCTGTTCTTTTGCATAGAGACCCTTATTTGCTGATTGCTATTGAAACATATTGTGTGAATCTTAGTTTTTCCTTTTATGTGTATCTGCTCACCACTTCACTCAAAACACAAAACGCTTACTAAGTCTGATGTGGCATCTCGCAAACCAGCGGGTGTGGGCATTAAAACGCGTGTGTGATGTACACAACTTTAGTATAGGGCACATTTTCAAGTCTGTGCTCACAACACAAAACTGCATTAAAAGCTGTTCTTTTGCATAGAGACCCTTATTTGCTGATTGCTATTGAAACATATTGTGTGAATCTTAGTTTTTCCTTTTATGTGTATCTGCTCACCACTTCACTCAAAACACAAAACGCTTACTAAGTCTGATGTGGCATCTCGCAAACCAGCGGGTGTGGGCATTAAAACGCGTGTGTGATGTACACAACTTTAGTATAGGGCACATTTTCAAGTCTGTGCTCACAACACAAAACTGCATTAAAAGCTGTTCTTTTGCATAGAGACCCTTATTTGCTGATTGCTATTGAAACATATTGTGTGAATCTTAGTTTTTCCTTTTATGTGTATCTGCTCACCACTTCACTCAAAACACAAAACGCTTACTAAGTCTGATGTGGCATCTCGCAAACCAGCGGGTGTGGGCATTAAAACGCGTGTGTGATGTACACAACTTTAGTATAGGGCACATTTTCAAGTCTGTGCTCACAACACAAAACTGCATTAAAAGCTGTTCTTTTGCATAGAGACCCTTATTTGCTGATTGCTATTGAAACATATTGTGTGAATCTTAGTTTTTCCTTTTATGTGTATCTGCTCACCACTTCACTCAAAACACAAAACGCTTACTAAGTCTGATGTGGCATCTCGCAAACCAGCGGTGTGGGCATTAAAACGCGTGTGTGATGTACACAACTTTAGTATAGGGCACATTTTCAAGTCTGTGCTCACAACACAAAACTGCATTAAAAGCTGTTCTTTTGCATAGAGACCCTTATTTGCTGATTGCTATTGAAACATATTGTGTGAATCTTAGTTTTTCCTTTTATGTGTATCTGCTCACCACTTCACTCAAAACACAAAACGCTTACTAAGTCTGATGTGGCATCTCGCAAACCAGCGGGTGTGGGCATTAAAACGCGTGTGTGATGTACACAACTTTAGTATAGGGCACATTTTCAAGTCTGTGCTCACAACACAAAACTGCATTAAAAGCTGTTCTTTTGCATAGAGACCCTTATTTGCTGATTGCTATTGAAACATATTGTGTGAATCTTAGTTTTTCCTTTTATGTGTATCTGCTCACCACTTCACTCAAAACACAAAACGCTTACTAAGTCTGATGTGGCATCTCGCAAACCAGCGGGTGTGGGCATTAAAACGCGTGTGTGATGTACACAACTTTAGTATAGGGCACATTTTCAAGTCTGTGCTCACAACACAAAACTGCATTAAAAGCTGTTCTTTTGCATAGAGACCCTTATTTGCTGATTGCTATTGAAACATATTGTGTGAATCTTAGTTTTTCCTTTTATGTGTATCTGCTCACCACTTCACTCAAAACACAAAACGCTTACTAAGTCTGATGTGGCATCTCGCAAACCAGCGGGTGTGGGCATTAAAACGCGTGTGTGATGTACACAACTTTAGTATAGGGCACATTTTCAAGTCTGTGCTCACAACACAAAACTGCATTAAAAGCTGTTCTTTTGCATAGAGACCCTTATTTGCTGATTGCTATTGAAACATATTGTGGAATCTTAGTTTTTCCTTTTATGTGTATCTGCTCACCACTTCACTCAAAACACAAAACGCTTACTAAGTCTGATGTGGCATCTCGCAAACCAGCGGGTGTGGGCATTAAAACGCGTGTGTGATGTACACAACTTTAGTATAGGGCACATTTTCAAGTCTGTGCTCACAACACAAAACTGCATTAAAAGCTGTTCTTTTGCATAGAGACCCTTATTTGCTGATTGCTATTGAAACATATTGTGTGAATCTTAGTTTTTCCTTTTATGTGTATCTGCTCACCACTTCACTCAAAACACAAAACGCTTACTAAGTCTGATGTGGCATCTCGCAAACCAGCGGGTGTGGGCATTAAAACGCGTGTGATGTACACAACTTTAGTATAGGGCACATTTTCAAGTCTGTGCTCACAACACAAAACTGCATTAAAAGCTGTTCTTTTGCATAGAGACCCTTATTTGCTGATTGCTATTGAAACATATTGTGTGAATCTTAGTTTTTCCTTTTATGTGTATCTGCTCACCACTTCACTCAAAACACAAAACGCTTACTAAGTCTGATGTGGCATCTCGCAAACCAGCGGGTGTGGGCATTAAAACGCGTGTGTGATGTACACAACTTTAGTATAGGGCACATTTTCAAGTCTGTGCTCACAACACAAAACTGCATTAAAGCTGTTCTTTTGCATAGAGACCCTTATTTGCTGATTGCTATTGAAACATTGTGTGAATCTTAGTTTTCTTCTATGTGTATCTGCTCACCACTTCACTCAAAACACAAAACGCTTACTAAGTCTGATGTGGCATCTCGCAAACCAGCGGTGTGGGCATTAAACGCGTGTGTGATGTACACAACTTTAGTATAGGGCACATTTTCAAGTCTGTGCTCACAACACAAAACTGCATTAAAAGCTGTTCTTTTGCATAGAGACCCTTATTTGCTGATTGCTATTGAAACATATTGTGTGAATCTTAGTTTTTCCTTTTATGTGTATCTGCTCACCACTTCACTCAAAACACAAAACGCTTACTAAGTCTGATGTGGCATCTCGCAAACCAGCGGGTGTGGGCATTAAAACGCGTGTGTGATGTACACAACTTTAGTATAGGGCACATTTTCAAGTCTGTGCTCACAACACAAAACTGCATTAAAAGCTGTTCTTTTGCATAGAGACCCTTATTTGCTGATTGCTATTGAAACATATTGTGTGAATCTTAGTTTTTCCTTTTATGTGTATCTGCTCACCACTTCACTCAAAACACAAAACGCTTACTAAGTCTGATGTGGCATCTCGCAAACCAGCGGGTGTGGGCATTAAAACGCGTGTGTGATGTACACAACTTTAGTATAGGGCACATTTTCAAGTCTGTGCTCACAACACAAAACTGCATTAAAAGCTGTT
Organism: Setipinna tenuifilis; assembly: GCA_030347295.1. NCBI lineage: Eukaryota > Metazoa > Chordata > Actinopteri > Clupeiformes > Engraulidae > Setipinna > Setipinna tenuifilis. The sequence continues at coordinate 116,313 of JAQKPU010000038.1, forward strand.
CTTTTGCATAGAGACCCTTATTTGCTGATTGCTATTGAAACATATTGTGTGAATCTTAGTTTTTCCTTTTATGTGTATCTGCTCACCACTTCACTCAAAACACAAAACGCTTACTAAGTCTGATGTGGCATCTCGCAAACCAGCGGGTGTGGGCATTAAAACGCGTGTGTGATGTACACAACTTTAGTATAGGGCACATTTTCAAGTCTGTGCTCACAACACAAAACTGCATTAAAAGCTGTTCTTTTGCATAGAGACCCTTATTTGCTGATTGCTATTGAAACATATTGTGTGAATCTTAGTTTTTCCTTTTATGTGTATCTGCTCACCACTTCACTCAAAACACAAAACGCTTACTAAGTCTGATGTGGCATCTCGCAAACCAGCGGGTGTGGGCATTAAAACGCGTGTGTGATGTACACAACTTTAGTATAGGGCACATTTTCAAGTCTGTGCTCACAACACAAAACTGCATTAAAAGCTGTTCTTTTGCATAGAGACCCTTATTTGCTGATTGCTATTGAAACATATTGTGTGAATCTTAGTTTTTCCTTTTATGTGTATCTGCTCACCACTTCACTCAAAACACAAAACGCTTACTAAGTCTGATGTGGCATCTCGCAAACCAGCGGGTGTGGGCATTAAAACGCGTGTGTGATGTACACAACTTTAGTATAGGGCACATTTTCAAGTCTGTGCTCACAACACAAAACTGCATTAAAAGCTGTTCTTTTGCATAGAGACCCTTATTTGCTGATTGCTATTGAAACATATTGTGTGAATCTTAGTTTTTCCTTTTATGTGTATCTGCTCACCACTTCACTCAAAACACAAAACGCTTACTAAGTCTGATGTGGCATCTCGCAAACCAGCGGGTGTGGGCATTAAAACGCGTGTGTGATGTACACAACTTTAGTATAGGGCACATTTTCAAGTCTGTGCTCACAACACAAAACTGCATTAAAAGCTGTTCTTTTGCATAGAGACCCTTATTTGCTGATTGCTATTGAAACATATTGTGTGAATCTTAGTTTTTCCTTTTATGTGTATCTGCTCACCACTTCACTCAAAACACAAAACGCTTACTAAGTCTGATGTGGCATCTCGCAAACCAGCGGGTGTGGGCATTAAAACGCGTGTGTGATGTACACAACTTTAGTATAGGGCACATTTTCAAGTCTGTGCTCAACACAAAACTGCATTAAAAGCTGTTCTTTTGCATAGAGACCCTTATTTGCTGATTGCTATTGAAACATATTGTGTGAATCTTAGTTTTTCCTTTTATGTGTATCTGCTCACCACTTCACTCAAAACACAAAACGCTTACTAAGTCTGATGTGGCATCTCGCAAACCAGCGGGTGTGGGCATTAAAACGCGTGTGTGATGTACACAACTTTAGTATAGGGCACATTTTCAAGTCTGTGCTCACAACACAAAACTGCATTAAAAGCTGTTCTTTTGCATAGAGACCCTTATTTGCTGATTGCTATTGAAACATATTGTGTGAATCTTAGTTTTTCCTTTTATGTGTATCTGCTCACCACTTCACTCAAAACACAAAACGCTTACTAAGTCTGATGTGGCATCTCGCAAACCAGCGGGTGTGGGCATTAAAACGCGTGTGTGATGTACACAACTTTAGTATAGGGCACATTTTCAAGTCTGTGCTCACAACACAAAACTGCATTAAAAGCTGTTCTTTTGCATAGAGACCCTTATTTGCTGATTGCTATTGAAACATATTGTGTGAATCTTAGTTTTTCCTTTTATGTGTATCTGCTCACCACTTCACTCAAAACACAAAACGCTTACTAAGTCTGATGTGGCATCTCGCAAACCAGCGGGTGTGGGCATTAAAACGCGTGTGTGATGTACACAACTTTAGTATAGGGCACATTTTCAAGTCTGTGCTCACAACACAAAACTGCATTAAAAGCTGTTCTTTTGCATAGAGACCCTTATTTGCTGATTGCTATTGAAACATATTGTGTGAATCTTAGTTTTTCCTTTTATGTGTATCTGCTCACCACTTCACTCAAAACACAAAACGCTTACTAAGTCTGATGTGGCATCTCGCAAACCAGCGGGTGTGGGCATTAAAACGCGTGTGTGATGTACACAACTTTAGTATAGGGCACATTTTCAAGTCTGTGCTCACAACACAAAACTGCATTAAAAGCTGTTCTTTTGCATAGAGACCCTTATTTGCTGATTGCTATTGAAACATATTGTGTGAATCTTAGTTTTTCCTTTTATGTGTATCTGCTCACCACTTCACTCAAAACACAAAACGCTTACTAAGTCTGATGTGGCATCTCGCAAACCAGCGGGTGTGGGCATTAAAACGCGTGTGTGATGTACACAACTTTAGTATAGGGCACATTTTCAAGTCTGTGCTCACAACACAAAACTGCATTAAAAGCTGTTCTTTTGCATAGAGACCCTTATTTGCTGATTGCTATTGAAACATATTGTGTGAATCTTAGTTTTTCCTTTTATGTGTATCTGCTCACCACTTCACTCAAAACACAAAACGCTTACTAAGTCTGATGTGGCATCTCGCAAACCAGCGGGTGTGGGCATTAAAACGCGTGTGTGATGTACACAACTTTAGTATAGGGCACATTTTCAAGTCTGTGCTCACAACACAAAACTGCATTAAAAGCTGTTCTTTTGCATAGAGACCCTTATTTGCTGATTGCTATTGAAACATATTGTGTGAATCTTAGTTTTTCCTTTTATGTGTATCTGCTCACCACTTCACTCAAAACACAAAACGCTTACTAAGTCTGATGTGGCATCTCGCAAACCAGCGGGTGTGGGCATTAAAACGCGTGTGTGATGTACACAACTTTAGTATAGGGCACATTTTCAAGTCTGTGCTCACAACACAAAACTGCATTAAAAGCTGTTCTTTTGCATAGAGACCCTTATTTGCTGATTGCTATTGAAACATATTGTGTGAATCTTAGTTTTTCCTTTTATGTGTATCTGCTCACCACTTCACTCAAAACACAAAACGCTTACTAAGTCTGATGTGGCATCTCGCAAACCAGCGGGTGTGGGCATTAAAACGCGTGTGTGATGTACACAACTTTAGTATAGGGCACATTTTCAAGTCTGTGCTCACAACACAAAACTGCATTAAAAGCTGTTCTTTTGCATAGAGACCCTTATTTGCTGATTGCTATTGAAACATATTGTGTGAATCTTAGTTTTTCCTTTTATGTGTATCTGCTCACCACTTCACTCAAAACACAAAACGCTTACTAAGTCTGATGTGGCATCTCGCAAACCAGCGGGTGTGGGCATTAAAACGCGTGTGTGATGTACACAACTTTAGTATAGGGCACATTTTCAAGTCTGTGCTCACAACACAAAACTGCATTAAAAGCTGTTCTTTTGCATAGAGACCCTTATTTGCTGATTGCTATTGAAACATATTGTGTGAATCTTAGTTTTTCCTTTTATGTGTATCTGCTCACCACTTCACTCAAAACACAAAACGCTTACTAAGTCTGATGTGGCATCTCGCAAACCAGCGGGTGTGGGCATTAAAACGCGTGTGTGATGTACACAACTTTAGTATAGGGCACATTTTCAAGTCTGTGCTCACAACACAAAACTGCATTAAAAGCTGTTCTTTTGCATAGAGACCCTTATTTGCTGATTGCTATTGAAACATATTGTGTGAATCTTAGTTTTTCCTTTTATGTGTATCTGCTCACCACTTCACTCAAAACACAAAACGCTTACTAAGTCTGATGTGGCATCTCGCAAACCAGCGGGTGTGGGCATTAAAACGCGTGTGTGATGTACACAACTTTAGTATAGGGCACATTTTCAAGTCTGTGCTCACAACACAAAACTGCATTAAAAGCTGTTCTTTTGCATAGAGACCCTTATTTGCTGATTGCTATTGAAACATATTGTGTGAATCTTAGTTTTTCCTTTTATGTGTATCTGCTCACCACTTCACTCAAAACACAAAACGCTTACTAAGTCTGATGTGGCATCTCGCAAACCAGCGGGTGTGGGCATTAAAACGCGTGTGTGATGTACACAACTTTAGTATAGGGCACATTTTCAAGTCTGTGCTCACAACACAAAACTGCATTAAAAGCTGTTCTTTTGCATAGAGACCCTTATTTGCTGATTGCTATTGAAACATATTGTGTGAATCTTAGTTTTTCCTTTTATGTGTATCTGCTCACCACTTCACTCAAAACACAAAACGCTTACTAAGTCTGATGTGGCATCTCGCAAACCAGCGGGTGTGGGCATTAAAACGCGTGTGTGATGTACACAACTTTAGTATAGGGCACATTTTCAAGTCTGTGCTCACAACACAAAACTGCATTAAAAGCTGTTCTTTTGCATAGAGACCCTTATTTGCTGATTGCTATTGAAACATATTGTGTGAATCTTAGTTTTTCCTTTTATGTGTATCTGCTCACCACTTCACTCAAAACACAAAACGCTTACTAAGTCTGATGTGGCATCTCGCAAACCAGCGGGTGTGGGCATTAAAACGCGTGTGTGATGTACACAACTTTAGTATAGGGCACATTTTCAAGTCTGTGCTCACAACACAAAACTGCATTAAAAGCTGTTCTTTTGCATAGAGACCCTTATTTGCTGATTGCTATTGAAACATATTGTGTGAATCTTAGTTTTTCCTTTTATGTGTATCTGCTCACCACTTCACTCAAAACACAAAACGCTTACTAAGTCTGATGTGGCATCTCGCAAACCAGCGGGTGTGGGCATTAAAACGCGTGTGTGATGTACACAACTTTAGTATAGGGCACATTTTCAAGTCTGTGCTCACAACACAAAACTGCATTAAAAGCTGTTCTTTTGCATAGAGACCCTTATTTGCTGATTGCTATTGAAACATATTGTGTGAATCTTAGTTTTTCCTTTTATGTGTATCTGCTCACCACTTCACTCAAAACACAAAACGCTTACTAAGTCTGATGTGGCATCTCGCAAACCAGCGGGTGTGGGCATTAAAACGCGTGTGTGATGTACACAACTTTAGTATAGGGCACATTTTCAAGTCTGTGCTCACAACACAAAACTGCATTAAAAGCTGTTCTTTTGCATAGAGACCCTTATTTGCTGATTGCTATTGAAACATATTGTGTGAATCTTAGTTTTTCCTTTTATGTGTATCTGCTCACCACTTCACTCAAAACACAAAACGCTTACTAAGTCTGATGTGGCATCTCGCAAACCAGCGGGTGTGGGCATTAAAACGCGTGTGTGATGTACACAACTTTAGTATAGGGCACATTTTCAAGTCTGTGCTCACAACACAAAACTGCATTAAAAGCTGTTCTTTTGCATAGAGACCCTTATTTGCTGATTGCTATTGAAACATATTGTGTGAATCTTAGTTTTTCCTTTTATGTGTATCTGCTCACCACTTCACTCAAAACACAAAACGCTTACTAAGTCTGATGTGGCATCTCGCAAACCAGCGGGTGTGGGCATTAAAACGCGTGTGTGATGTACACAACTTTAGTATAGGGCACATTTTCAAGTCTGTGCTCACAACACAAAACTGCATTAAAAGCTGTTCTTTTGCATAGAGACCCTTATTTGCTGATTGCTATTGAAACATATTGTGTGAATCTTAGTTTTTCCTTTTATGTGTATCTGCTCACCACTTCACTCAAAACACAAAACGCTTACTAAGTCTGATGTGGCATCTCGCAAACCAGCGGGTGTGGGCATTAAAACGCGTGTGTGATGTACACAACTTTAGTATAGGGCACATTTTCAAGTCTGTGCTCACAACACAAAACTGCATTAAAAGCTGTTCTTTTGCATAGAGACCCTTATTTGCTGATTGCTATTGAAACATATTGTGTGAATCTTAGTTTTTCCTTTTATGTGTATCTGCTCACCACTTCACTCAAAACACAAAACGCTTACTAAGTCTGATGTGGCATCTCGCAAACCAGCGGGTGTGGGCATTAAAACGCGTGTGTGATGTACACAACTTTAGTATAGGGCACATTTTCAAGTCTGTGCTCACAACACAAAACTGCATTAAAAGCTGTTCTTTTGCATAGAGACCCTTATTTGCTGATTGCTATTGAAACATATTGTGTGAATCTTAGTTTTTCCTTTTATGTGTATCTGCTCACCACTTCACTCAAAACACAAAACGCTTACTAAGTCTGATGTGGCATCTCGCAAACCAGCGGGTGTGGGCATTAAAACGCGTGTGTGATGTACACAACTTTAGTATAGGGCACATTTTCAAGTCTGTGCTCACAACACAAAACTGCATTAAAAGCTGTTCTTTTGCATAGAGACCCTTATTTGCTGATTGCTATTGAAACATATTGTGTGAATCTTAGTTTTTCCTTTTATGTGTATCTGCTCACCACTTCACTCAAAACACAAAACGCTTACTAAGTCTGATGTGGCATCTCGCAAACCAGCGGGTGTGGGCATTAAAACGCGTGTGTGATGTACACAACTTTAGTATAGGGCACATTTTCAAGTCTGTGCTCACAACACAAAACTGCATTAAAAGCTGTTCTTTTGCATAGAGACCCTTATTTGCTGATTGCTATTGAAACATATTGTGTGAATCTTAGTTTTTCCTTTTATGTGTATCTGCTCACCACTTCACTCAAAACACAAAACGCTTACTAAGTCTGATGTGGCATCTCGCAAACCAGCGGGTGTGGGCATTAAAACGCGTGTGTGATGTACACAACTTTAGTATAGGGCACATTTTCAAGTCTGTGCTCACAACACAAAACTGCATTAAAAGCTGTTCTTTTGCATAGAGACCCTTATTTGCTGATTGCTATTGAAACATATTGTGTGAATCTTAGTTTTTCCTTTTATGTGTATCTGCTCACCACTTCACTCAAAACACAAAACGCTTACTAAGTCTGATGTGGCATCTCGCAAACCAGCGGGTGTGGGCATTAAAACGCGTGTGTGATGTACACAACTTTAGTATAGGGCACATTTTCAAGTCTGTGCTCACAACACAAAACTGCATTAAAAGCTGTTCTTTTGCATAGAGACCCTTATTTGCTGATTGCTATTGAAACATATTGTGTGAATCTTAGTTTTTCCTTTTATGTGTATCTGCTCACCACTTCACTCAAAACACAAAACGCTTACTAAGTCTGATGTGGCATCTCGCAAACCAGCGGGTGTGGGCATTAAAACGCGTGTGTGATGTACACAACTTTAGTATAGGGCACATTTTCAAGTCTGTGCTCACAACACAAAACTGCATTAAAAGCTGTTCTTTTGCATAGAGACCCTTATTTGCTGATTGCTATTGAAACATATTGTGTGAATCTTAGTTTTTCCTTTTATGTGTATCTGCTCACCACTTCACTCAAAACACAAAACGCTTACTAAGTCTGATGTGGCATCTCGCAAACCAGCGGGTGTGGGCATTAAAACGCGTGTGTGATGTACACAACTTTAGTATAGGGCACATTTTCAAGTCTGTGCTCACAACACAAAACTGCATTAAAAGCTGTTCTTTTGCATAGAGACCCTTATTTGCTGATTGCTATTGAAACATATTGTGTGAATCTTAGTTTTTCCTTTTATGTGTATCTGCTCACCACTTCACTCAAAACACAAAACGCTTACTAAGTCTGATGTGGCATCTCGCAAACCAGCGGGTGTGGGCATTAAAACGCGTGTGTGATGTACACAACTTTAGTATAGGGCACATTTTCAAGTCTGTGCTCACAACACAAAACTGCATTAAAAGCTGTTCTTTTGCATAGAGACCCTTATTTGCTGATTGCTATTGAAACATATTGTGTGAATCTTAGTTTTTCCTTTTATGTGTATCTGCTCACCACTTCACTCAAAACACAAAACGCTTACTAAGTCTGATGTGGCATCTCGCAAACCAGCGGGTGTGGGCATTAAAACGCGTGTGTGATGTACACAACTTTAGTATAGGGCACATTTTCAAGTCTGTGCTCACAACACAAAACTGCATTAAAAGCTGTTCTTTTGCATAGAGACCCTTATTTGCTGATTGCTATTGAAACATATTGTGTGAATCTTAGTTTTTCCTTTTATGTGTATCTGCTCACCACTTCACTCAAAACACAAAACGCTTACTAAGTCTGATGTGGCATCTCGCAAACCAGCGGGTGTGGGCATTAAAACGCGTGTGTGATGTACACAACTTTAGTATAGGGCACATTTTCAAGTCTGTGCTCACAACACAAAACTGCATTAAAAGCTGTTCTTTTGCATAGAGACCCTTATTTGCTGATTGCTATTGAAACATATTGTGTGAATCTTAGTTTTTCCTTTTATGTGTATCTGCTCACCACTTCACTCAAAACACAAAACGCTTACTAAGTCTGATGTGGCATCTCGCAAACCAGCGGGTGTGGGCATTAAAACGCGTGTGTGATGTACACAACTTTAGTATAGGGCACATTTTCAAGTCTGTGCTCACAACACAAAACTGCATTAAAAGCTGTTCTTTTGCATAGAGACCCTTATTTGCTGATTGCTATTGAAACATATTGTGTGAATCTTAGTTTTTCCTTTTATGTGTATCTGCTCACCACTTCACTCAAAACACAAAACGCTTACTAAGTCTGATGTGGCATCTCGCAAACCAGCGGGTGTGGGCATTAAAACGCGTGTGTGATGTACACAACTTTAGTATAGGGCACATTTTCAAGTCTGTGCTCACAACACAAAACTGCATTAAAAGCTGTTCTTTTGCATAGAGACCCTTATTTGCTGATTGCTATTGAAACATATTGTGTGAATCTTAGTTTTTCCTTTTATGTGTATCTGCTCACCACTTCACTCAAAACACAAAACGCTTACTAAGTCTGATGTGGCATCTCGCAAACCAGCGGGTGTGGGCATTAAAACGCGTGTGTGATGTACACAACTTTAGTATAGGGCACATTTTCAAGTCTGTGCTCACAACACAAAACTGCATTAAAAGCTGTTCTTTTGCATAGAGACCCTTATTTGCTGATTGCTATTGAAACATATTGTGTGAATCTTAGTTTTTCCTTTTATGTGTATCTGCTCACCACTTCACTCAAAACACAAAACGCTTACTAAGTCTGATGTGGCATCTCGCAAACCAGCGGGTGTGGGCATTAAAACGCGTGTGTGATGTACACAACTTTAGTATAGGGCACATTTTCAAGTCTGTGCTCACAACACAAAACTGCATTAAAAGCTGTTCTTTTGCATAGAGACCCTTATTTGCTGATTGCTATTGAAACATATTGTGTGAATCTTAGTTTTTCCTTTTATGTGTATCTGCTCACCACTTCACTCAAAACACAAAACGCTTACTAAGTCTGATGTGGCATCTCGCAAACCAGGGGTGTGGGCATTAAAACGCGTGTGTGATGTACACAACTTTAGTATAGGGCACATTTTCAAGTCTGTGCTCACAACACAAAACTGCATTAAAAGCTGTTCTTTTGCATAGAGACCCTTATTTGCTGATTGCTATTGAAACATATTGTGTGAATCTTAGTTTTTCCTTTTATGTGTATCTGCTCACCACTTCACTCAAAACACAAAACGCTTACTAAGTCTGATGTGGCATCTCGCAAACCAGCGGGTGTGGGCATTAAAACGCGTGTGTGATGTACACAACTTTAGTATAGGGCACATTTTCAAGTCTGTGCTCACAACACAAAACTGCATTAAAAGCTGTTCTTTTGCATAGAGACCCTTATTTGCTGATTGCTATTGAAACATATTGTGTGAATCTTAGTTTTTCCTTTTATGTGTATCTGCTCACCACTTCACTCAAAACACAAAACGCTTACTAAGTCTGATGTGGCATCTCGCAAACCAGCGGGTGTGGGCATTAAAACGCGTGTGTGATGTACACAACTTTAGTATAGGGCACATTTTCAAGTCTGTGCTCACAACACAAAACTGCATTAAAAGCTGTTCTTTTGCATAGAGACCCTTATTTGCTGATTGCTATTGAAACATATTGTGTGAATCTTAGTTTTTCCTTTTATGTGTATCTGCTCACCACTTCACTCAAAACACAAAACGCTTACTAAGTCTGATGTGGCATCTCGCAAACCAGCGGGTGTGGGCATTAAAACGCGTGTGTGATGTACACAACTTTAGTATAGGGCACATTTTCAAGTCTGTGCTCACAACACAAAACTGCATTAAAAGCTGTTCTTTTGCATAGAGACCCTTATTTGCTGATTGCTATTGAAACATATTGTGTGAATCTTAGTTTTTCCTTTTATGTGTATCTGCTCACCACTTCACTCAAAACACAAAACGCTTACTAAGTCTGATGTGGCATCTCGCAAACCAGCGGGTGTGGGCATTAAAACGCGTGTGTGATGTACACAACTTTAGTATAGGGCACATTTTCAAGTCTGTGCTCACAACACAAAACTGCATTAAAAGCTGTTCTTTTGCATAGAGACCCTTATTTGCTGATTGCTATTGAAACATATTGTGTGAATCTTTTTTTCCTTTTATGTGTATCTGCTCACCACTTCACTCAAAACACAAAACGCTTACTAAGTCTGATGTGGCATCTCGCAAACCAGCGGGTGTGGGCATTAAAACGCGTGTGTGATGTACACAACTTTAGTATAGGGCACATTTTCAAGTCTGTGCTCACAACACAAAACTGCATTAAAAGCTGTTCTTTTGCATAGAGACCCTTATTTGCTGATTGCTATTGAAACATATTGTGTGAATCTTAGTTTTTCCTTTTATGTGTATCTGCTCACCACTTCACTCAAAACACAAAACGCTTACTAAGTCTGATGTGGCATCTCGCAAACCAGCGGTGTGGGCATTAAAACGCGTGTGTGATGTACACAACTTTAGTATAGGGCACATTTTCAAGTCTGTGCTCACAACACAAAACTGCATTAAAAGCTGTTCTTTTGCATAGAGACCCTTATTTGCTGATTGCTATTGAAACATATTGTGTGAATCTTAGTTTTTCCTTTTATGTGTATCTGCTCACCACTTCACTCAAAACACAAAACGCTTACTAAGTCTGATGTGGCATCTCGCAAACCAGGGGTGTGGGCATTAAAACGCGTGTGTGATGTACACAACTTTAGTATAGGGCACATTTTCAAGTCTGTGCTCACAACACAAAACTGCATTAAAAGCTGTTCTTTTGCATAGAGACCCTTATTTGCTGATTGCTATTGAAACATATTGTGTGAATCTTAGTTTTTCCTTTTATGTGTATCTGCTCACCACTTCACTCAAAACACAAAACGCTTACTAAGTCTGATGTGGCATCTCGCAAACCAGCGGGTGTGGGCATTAAAACGCGTGTGTGATGTACACAACTTTAGTATAGGGCACATTTTCAAGTCTGTGCTCACAACACAAAACTGCATTAAAAGCTGTTCTTTTGCATAGAGACCCTTATTTGCTGATTGCTATTGAAACATATTGTGTGAATCTTAGTTTTTCCTTTTATGTGTATCTGCTCACCACTTCACTCAAAACACAAAACGCTTACTAAGTCTGATGTGGCATCTCGCAAACCAGCGGGTGTGGGCATTAAAACGCGTGTGTGATGTACACAACTTTAGTATAGGGCACATTTTCAAGTCTGTGCTCACAACACAAAACTGCATTAAAAGCTGTTCTTTTGCATAGAGACCCTTATTTGCTGATTGCTATTGAAACATATTGTGTGAATCTTAGTTTTTCCTTTTATGTGTATCTGCTCACCACTTCACTCAAAACACAAAACGCTTACTAAGTCTGATGTGGCATCTCGCAAACCAGCGGGTGTGGGCATTAAAACGCGTGTGTGATGTACACAACTTTAGTATAGGGCACATTTTCAAGTCTGTGCTCACAACACAAAACTGCATTAAAAGCTGTTCTTTTGCATAGAGACCCTTATTTGCTGATTGCTATTGAAACATATTGTGTGAATCTTAGTTTTTCCTTTTATGTGTATCTGCTCACCACTTCACTCAAAACACAAAACGCTTACTAAGTCTGATGTGGCATCTCGCAAACCAGCGGGTGTGGGCATTAAAACGCGTGTGTGATGTACACAACTTTAGTATAGGGCACATTTTCAAGTCTGTGCTCACAACACAAAACTGCATTAAAAGCTGTTCTTTTGCATAGAGACCCTTATTTGCTGATTGCTATTGAAACATATTGTGTGAATCTTAGTTTTTCCTTTTATGTGTATCTGCTCACCACTTCACTCAAAACACAAAACGCTTACTAAGTCTGATGTGGCATCTCGCAAACCAGCGGGTGTGGGCATTAAAACGCGTGTGTGATGTACACAACTTTAGTATAGGGCACATTTTCAAGTCTGTGCTCACAACACAAAACTGCATTAAAAGCTGTTCTTTTGCATAGAGACCCTTATTTGCTGATTGCTATTGAAACATATTGTGTGAATCTTAGTTTTTCCTTTTATGTGTATCTGCTCACCACTTCACTCAAAACAAAAACGCTTACTAAGTCTGATGTGGCATCTCGCAAACCAGCGGGTGTGGGCATTAAAACGCGTGTGTGATGTACACAACTTTAGTATAGGGCACATTTTCAAGTCTGTGCTCACAACACAAAACTGCATTAAAAGCTGTTCTTTTGCATAGAGACCCTTATTTGCTGATTGCTATTGAAACATATTGTGTGAATCTTAGTTTTTCCTTTTATGTGTATCTGCTCACCACTTCACTCAAAACACAAAACGCTTACTAAGTCTGATGTGGCATCTCGCAAACCAGCGGGTGTGGGCATTAAAACGCGTGTGTGATGTACACAACTTTAGTATAGGGCACATTTTCAAGTCTGTGCTCACAACACAAAACTGCATTAAAAGCTGTTCTTTTGCATAGAGACCCTTATTTGCTGATTGCTATTGAAACATATTGTGTGAATCTTAGTTTTTCCTTTATGTGTATCTGCTCACCACTTCACTCAAAACACAAAACGCTTACTAAGTCTGATGTGGCATCTCGCAAACCAGCGGGTGTGGGCATTAAAACGCGTGTGTGATGTACACAACTTTAGTATAGGGCACATTTTCAAGTCTGTGCTCACAACACAAAACTGCATTAAAAGCTGTTCTTTTGCATAGAGACCCTTATTTGCTGATTGCTATTGAAACATATTGTGTGAATCTTAGTTTTTCCTTTTATGTGTATCTGCTCACCACTTCACTCAAAACACAAAACGCTTACTAAGTCTGATGTGGCATCTCGCAAACCAGCGGGTGTGGGCATTAAAACGCGTGTGTGATGTACACAACTTTAGTATAGGGCACATTTTCAAGTCTGTGCTCACAACACAAAACTGCATTAAAAGCTGTTCTTTTGCATAGAGACCCTTATTTGCTGATTGCTATTGAAACATATTGTGTGAATCTTAGTTTTTCCTTTTATGTGTATCTGCTCACCACTTCACTCAAAACACAAAACGCTTACTAAGTCTGATGTGGCATCTCGCAAACCAGCGGGTGTGGGCATTAAAACGCGTGTGTGATGTACACAACTTTAGTATAGGGCACATTTTCAAGTCTGTGCTCACAACACAAAACTGCATTAAAAGCTGTTCTTTTGCATAGAGACCCTTATTTGCTGATTGCTATTGAAACATATTGTGTGAATCTTAGTTTTTCCTTTTATGTGTATCTGCTCACCACTTCACTCAAAACACAAAACGCTTACTAAGTCTGATGTGGCATCTCGCAAACCAGCGGGTGTGGGCATTAAAACGCGTGTGTGATGTACACAACTTTAGTATAGGGCACATTTTCAAGTCTGTGCTCACAACACAAAACTGCATTAAAAGCTGTTCTTTTGCATAGAGACCCTTATTTGCTGATTGCTATTGAAACATATTGTGTGAATCTTAGTTTTTCCTTTTATGTGTATCTGCTCACCACTTCACTCAAAACACAAAACGCTTACTAAGTCTGATGTGGCATCTCGCAAACCAGCGGGTGTGGGCATTAAAACGCGTGTGTGATGTACACAACTTTAGTATAGGGCACATTTTCAAGTCTGTGCTCACAACACAAAACTGCATTAAAAGCTGTTCTTTTGCATAGAGACCCTTATTTGCTGATTGCTATTGAAACATATTGTGTGAATCTTAGTTTTTCCTTTTATGTGTATCTGCTCACCACTTCACTCAAAACACAAAACGCTTACTAAGTCTGATGTGGCATCTCGCAAACCAGCGGGTGTGGGCATTAAAACGCGTGTGTGATGTACACAACTTTAGTATAGGGCACATTTTCAAGTCTGTGCTCACAACACAAAACTGCATTAAAAGCTGTTCTTTTGCATAGAGACCCTTATTTGCTGATTGCTATTGAAACATATTGTGTGAATCTTAGTTTTTCCTTTTATGTGTATCTGCTCACCACTTCACTCAAAACACAAAACGCTTACTAAGTCTGATGTGGCATCTCGCAAACCAGCGGGGTGTGGGCATTAAAACGCGTGTGTGATGTACACAACTTTAGTATAGGGCACATTTTCAAGTCTGTGCTCACAACACAAAACTGCATTAAAAGCTGTTCTTTTGCATAGAGACCTTATTTGCTGATTGCTATTGAAACATATTGTGTGAATCTTAGTTTTTCCTTTTATGTGTATCTGCTCACCACTTCACTCAAAACACAAAACGCTTACTAAGTCTGATGTGGCATCTCGCAAACCAGCGGGTGTGGGCATTAAAACGCGTGTGTGATGTACACAACTTTAGTATAGGGCACATTTTCAAGTCTGTGCTCACAACACAAAACTGCATTAAAAGCTGTTCTTTTGCATAGAGACCCTTATTTGCTGATTGCTATTGAAACATATTGTGTGAATCTTAGTTTTTCCTTTATGTGTATCTGCTCACCACTTCACTCAAAACACAAAACGCTTACTAAGTCTGATGTGGCATCTCGCAAACCAGCGGGTGTGGGCATTAAAACGCGTGTGTGATGTACACAACTTTAGTATAGGGCACATTTTCAAGTCTGTGCTCACAACACAAAACTGCATTAAAAGCTGTTCTTTTGCATAGAGACCCTTATTTGCTGATTGCTATTGAAACATATTGTGTGAATCTTAGTTTTTCCTTTTATGTGTATCTGCTCACCACTTCACTCAAAACACAAACGCTTACTAAGTCTGATGTGGCATCTCGCAAACCAGCG